>QXTE01000150.1:1620385-1737237 GCA_003942145.1 Platysternon megacephalum | reverse complement strand
CTGCCCTGAACCCCCCGCTGCACCCCTCCTGCACCCCAACCCCCTGCCCTGAACACATGCCACACCCCTGCCCTGAACCCCCGCCACACCCCGACCCCCTGCTGAGCCCCCTGCTGCACCCTGCACCCTGCCCTGAACCCCCACCACACCCCTCCTACACCCCAACCCCCTGCCCTGAGCCCCCTGCCGCACCCTGCACCCTGACCCCCTCCTGCACCTCTCACCCCAACTCCCTGCCCTGAGCCCCCGCCACACCCCACACCCCTCCTGCACCCCCTGGGGGCAGGGAGGGGGCAGAGTTGGGGTGGGGATTTCGGGGAAGGGGTTGGAATGGGGCCAGGGAAGGGGTGGGAAGAGGTGGGGCAGGGGCAGGGCCTCATGGACGGTGTGGAGTGGGGGCGGGGCTGAGGGCGGCGGGGGGGAGGTGTCAGTAAATGCGGCCCTTGGCCCAATGTACTAGTCCTCATGTGGCCCTCGTGGTCATTTGAGTTTGAGACCCCTGGACTAAGGTCTTCTCATAGATAAGTAACTCCTTAAAAGATAGGACACAAATGGCAGGAATGAATGGTCAGTTTACTGAATGGAGAGAGGTAAATAGCGGTGTCCCCCAGGGATCTGTACTTGGACCAGTGCTCTTGAGCATATTCATAAATTATCTTGGAAGAGTGGTAAACGCGGAGGTGGCAAAATTTGCAGATGATACAAAATTACTCAAGATAGTTAAATCTAAAGCAAATTGCAAAGAATTACAAAAGGATCTCACAAAACTGAATGACTGAGCACCAAAATGGCACATGAAATTCAATGATAAATGCAAAGAAATGCACATTGGAAAACAATCTTAACTATACATAGAAAATGATGGGGTCTAAATTAGCTGTTACCACTCAAGAAAGATCTTGGAGTCATTGTGGATAGTTCTCTGAAAAACATCCACTCAGTGTGTAGCAGCAGTCAACAAAAGTTAAGAAAACGTTATGAATCCTTAGGAAAGAGATAAATAATACAACAAAATACCATAATACCTATATATACACATATATAGATGGATGGATGGTGTGTGTGTGTGTGTGTGTGTGTGTNTATATATATATATATATATAGTGGCAAGGCACCTTCTCGGTCTCACCAGCCTCAGTGAGATGGGCTTGGGGTAAAAACCAGTCCCTCTTAGCTGCACAGAGGCAGTCCGCTCCTTCTCTCAGGAAGTCTTTTAGGCTTGTTTTTCTCCCTTGTGGGAGGGAATGCAGCCTCTCCTCCCAGAGAGGCTGTCGGTCTTGCTGCTCCTCGCCTACTGGCAGCTTGACTTCCCCCTCTCTCCCCAACAGGGGAGGGTTTAAAAAGGTCTCAGGCAGCCCTTAGTTGGAATCAGCTGATCCTAATTGACCTCAGGTAACTGCCTCTCAGCTGATCCTAATTGATCTCTGGTAACCCTCTTCTCAGGTGAACCTGATTGACCTGTAGTCACCCCTCAGTTGATAGGGAGGAGGTCCTTTAACCTTCTGGGACTGTTTTCTACCCAGGGCCGGCTCCAGGCACCAGCTTAACAAGAAGGTGCTTGGGGCGGCCACTCTGGAGGGGGCGGCACGTCCAGGTATTCGGCGGCAATTCGGCAGAGGGTCCCTCACTGCCGCTCGGAGCGAAGGACCTCCCACCGAATTGCCGCCGCAGATCGCGATCGCGGCTTTATGTATTTATTTTTTTGGCTGCCTGGGGTGGCAAAAACTCTGGAGCCGGCGCTGTTTCTACCCCCTCCTTGCAGCTCTGTCCCAAGTTTATCACATAATACACACACACACACAATTCTGGGGTCACCCTACTCAAAAATGATATGCAAATTGGAAAAGGTACCGAGAAGGGCAACAACAATGATTAGGGGTGTGGAACAGCTTCCATATGGGAAGAGATTTAAAAGACTGGGACTTTTCAGCTTGGAAAAGACACAGCTATGGGGATATGATAGAGGTCTATGCAATCATGAATGGTGTGGAAAATGTGAATACTGAAGTATTATTTACTCCTTCACAAAACACAGGAACCATGGGTCACCCAATGAAATTAATAGGCAGCAGGTTTAAAACAAACAAAAGGAAGTACTTCTTCACACAGCGCACAGTCAACCTGAGGAACACCTTGCCAGGGGATATTGTGAAGGCCAAAACTATAGCAGTTCAAAACTGAATTACACACATTCAAGGAGGATAGGTCCATCAATGGCTATTAGCCAAGACAATCAGGGATGAAACCCCATGCTCTGGGTGTCCCTAGCCTCTGACTGCCAGAAGTTGGAAGGAGACGACAGGGGATGGATCACTTGATGATTACTTGTTCTGTTCATTCCCTCTGAAGCACCTGCCATCGGCCACTACTGGAAGACAGGCTACTGGGCTAGACAGACCATTGGTCTGACCCAGGATGGCTGTTCTTATATTTAGTGGCACAGCTGTGAATAGAACCCAGCACCCAACTCCTTGGCTTTTGCGCCACACGCTAGATCATACTCCTTCTCAAAAGGCACTTTGGCTATGTCTACACTACACGCCAGTGTAGCTACACGCCACGGTGAAAAGCAGGCTGTGTTCAGTGCAGTGTGTAGCTACACATGTCAGTGAAAGGCTCTGGTAGAGGGGAGGCAGCGGGGAAAGGTTGCCTACCCCCGCCAGAGCCTTTCACTGCTGGAGGAGTCTTTTCCTGCAGAGGGAAAGGGCTCCACTAGTGAGGAGGCAGCAGGACTCTACACTGTCGGGGAGGCACAGCTTGGGCAAGCAGAGAGCATGGAGGGTATATCCTTGAATACATACCCCCACCATTCAGGCACGTCCCCTCTACTTGCCTAAGCCGTGCCTGCTACACTGCTATTTATCCCTGTACCTAGGAAGCGGGATATTACAGTGGGGACAAACTAATTCTACTTTTGTATTCCTAAAGATGATTAATCACTTTTCTAAGAGTTATTTTGGGGATTGTCCTCAAATCCTCAATATATCAGCATTCAGGTCAGTTAATCCTGGATTGGGGAAAAGGAAAAGCAAACTAGAAATCAAAAAGCACATCCCATAATTATCTGCACATGCACACACCCACATGTATTTATCACCTCTTAGTGTGAAATGAAAACACTTCATGTGCCGCCCTCCTTGAACAAAGAAAAGCAAACCTGATATGACAAATGTTCTGCAGTCAGAGTATAAAAGTGATCATTGAAAGTTTATTACTGAACGCTTGGCAAAGATATTTCCCATGGCAATCTGATAAACACCTTGACTTTTCCGCTCACCAAATCCTCAGACATTTATTGCTTCATTCACTATAATGAATGTTCAGTTATCCTCTGACTATCCAGACTATATTTAACAGATTGTCTAGTGGAATGCTACTACTGCAGAAAAAGCTGCGTGGATAGGAAAGGAAGCTAAGAACTCCCTCGCTGATTAGGTCACTCGGCTATCCTTGCCAATTAGAAGAAGAAAAACACCTCTACATCAACACCACACCACAGTGCAGCCAGCAGGAATCATCATGGAGACAGACACGCAACTTGCGGAGACTATTTTTACAGTACCCCGACAGTTCCCGCTCAGGTGAGGCTGCAATAGCCGATAGGCCTTCAAACCAGGGATAACGAAGAAAAACTATCCAGCCTCCCAGAGGCAAACGCTAAATGGAAGTTCGCAAGGCTCACCTATTTCCAAAAACAGGAGTTTTGTGGCCACAAGTATAATGGATCCTTTGAAATGACTGCTACAAATCTTTTTCCTTAACAGAGGCAGACGTAATTGACCGTTTGTGCTCTCTCTCAGCTTTAGTGAATCTTTGAGGCATGTGCTTAGGGGACAAGGACATCAGAGTAAGATAAAATTCTTGAGCTCCAAACAGGGCCCAGAAGCAAATCCCCCAATTGGCAGTATAAAATGGATAATATGGCCATGGAATTAATTTAGAAAGGCTATAGGGAAACTAATGGTGCTGCTCATATGAAGGAGAGCGGCCAAAAATAAAATCTGGAGCCAAATAGTGAGATCCTGCAATACCAAATGTTTTATAGCTTTAACACACGGCTACCTTCTGCTCGGCTTGTGGTCAATGGAGTCATTCTGGATTTGTGGAGATGTTAATGGGGAGATTGGCCCCACAATCTTTAAATGAGACTGAATACAATGGATGATCGAAATCTGCAAACCACCCAGAGGCACAGTTCCCTAGAGCTAGGAGGAAAATAGGTTCTCTCCTCCCTGCACCTGCAAATTTTGACTTTCTTTTTGACAAAACCTGTAGATTTTTCTTCTTTTGGGGAAGTCAAGATTGTCTGGTTTCTGTGGACAAACACTTTCTATGGAAAATTTCATTTCATCAAAATACCCAATTTTGGGTCATAGTGGATCACAAGCTAAATATGAGTCAGTGTAACACTGTTGCCCCTCCCCCCCTGTAACGATGCTACCTCTGGCAGGACACAACTGAGTGTATCAATTCAGGATAAATTGCTTAGAGCAAGGCAAGCACAGCCCAAAGCTGGGTGTCCTTTATTACTAAGGCACTCCAAACCAGACAAACAGAGAGGACTTTGATTTTACCCCACTGGCTAAACAGGGCCAGCCCACAACATTTTGGAACCTGAGGCTAGGAGCTCAAATGATGCCCCCATGCCTCCTCGCTTAGGCCAAAAATTTGAAAAGTCTCAATTCTGCCTTCTTCCTGTTCTACTCCTCTCATGGTACTGCTCTGCTACCTACTCCAATAAAGGAGAACTAACAACTTAAAATGCCTTGTTCAAAAATTTTAAGTAAAACTGACCTTTCAAACACCTGAACAGCAAATGTAACTTTTCTTGTCTGCATAGTAAACACCGGCATTTTTATCTGTTTGAATAATCAAAGTGGTGCTTTCCGTGCCTTCTTGGTTGCAAAGATTTGACCTTCTTCCTGAAGGTCCAGTCTGGGCCAGCTCATGCTCTATTGAGATGGTTGCAAGGCCGACCAGCCCCTCCTGTGTCATTGTGGAGCGTAGATGTGTTTATTAACTTCAGCTTGGAGAAGCTGCGTTCACCACTGGCAACTGTTACAGGAAGTGTTAGAAGTATGCGCAGAGCAACAAAAGCATTTGTAAAGAGGGTGGTCATCTTATTTGTGCACATATATTCCAGAACAGCCTTTGGAGCTGATCCTGCTGAAATGTATCTTGAAAGGGCTTTCAGTTCATCACCTAAATCATTCGCATCAATATCGCGCATGTCATCATGTGTCAACACTGTCTCTAGGGCCCTGCATTGCTGGTGTAGGTCGGCTTCAGGTATAGTGAGGAGTTTTGGAATATCATACAACATCCCAAATATACTGCTGTGTTCCTTGAGCTGCATGAAACGTTCTTCGACTGTATTGCACAATCTAGCACCTGTCCAGTTGTTCCATTGCTCCAGATATATCAAGGTCAACACCTTGGAGTCTCTTGCTTACAATATTTATTTCAAACAGGATGTCATGCCACAACACTAAGCCACACCGAAATTTGAAGTTATGTATGTTTCTGGTGATTCCATTTTCTCCCAGGAACAGTTCTCCCAGGAACAGTTCCTGTCATAGCATTATCCTCCATAATGGCAACTATGGCATCATTTATCTTCCCAATTTGGTGTTTGATAGGCTTTATCGCCTCCACTCGACTTTCCCATCATGTGGCACTCAGTGGTTTCAGTGTCAGAGAGGATGTTGCTTCAAAATTTGTCATCGATGAGTTGATGCAGAGAAAAATACATAGATGCTTTGAATTACATTAAAAAATTCAGCAGCCTCACTAGAAGCTGATGCTGCATCACTGACCACCAAGTTCAATGAATGAGAACTGCATGGGACAAAAAAAGCTCAAGGGTTTAACTCTCGGATTTGTGTCTGCACTCCTCTGTTCTTTCCTCTCATGTTGGCACCATTATCGTAGCCCTGACCTCTCATGTCAGTTTCGCAATTCCCGTATCTTCCAGCTTTTTAAGAAGCACATTTGTCATACCAGCTCCTGTAGTATCATCAATGTCAATAAATTCTAGAAAATGCCCTCTGACAGTCACCATTGCAGAGACATTTTCACTAGGTTCTGTTGTTGTTACAAAACGCACCATTAAAGTAATTTGTTCCGTATGGCTGATGTCAGGTGTGCAGTCCAGAATAACAGAGTAATATCTTGCTGACTTCAGATCTGCCACAATCTTCTGTTTGACTTTTGTTGCCAGTAACTGTATGATCTCATTTTGAATTGTTTTTCCAAGGTAGTGGTGTGTGTACATTTCT
Source organism: Platysternon megacephalum (assembly GCA_003942145.1). Lineage (NCBI taxonomy): Eukaryota > Metazoa > Chordata > Testudines > Platysternidae > Platysternon > Platysternon megacephalum. The sequence goes on along the minus strand of QXTE01000150.1, from coordinate 1,730,959 downwards.
TGGGTGGTAACTTCTTCTGAGATGCTCCTGGAGTATAGCATCAAACTCAGCCATCTGCTCCATNGTTTTGGGTAGCAAGCATTCTCACAATGGCAATGAGCCTTTTCAGAACATTTTGCCAGTAAAGAGACTCTGATGCAATCTTCTCTTGATGCTGATCATCTATGGTGGCCTTTAACCTTAGTCTCATCTCAAGCTCTTTCCACCTATGGAATGCTCTCTGGTGATTTGCTGCCTTCTCATGGCATGCCAGATTTCTAGCCAGATTTTTCCAGTCCTTTGTTCCTGTAGAACCCAATGTGGCTGGAACATTAGACTGGAAGAGTTTGCAACAAAAACAGTATGCAGCATTCTGGGTTTTTGAGTACATAAGCCATGGCCTCTCCACTTTGTCACCATTAGGGATTTCACGCCAGTAATGTGTTGGATGGAAACTTCTATTTTCATTGTCTTTGGGGAACATGAAGTTTTTCACTTGCTGTGGCTCATGCAGTACAAGGAAGTCCCTCAGGCTACTGCTCAAGTGGGTCCACAATCCTGGATCATCTAGACTTAAGGAACTAAACTCAGCAGCAGCTGCTTCTTGTGCCTCCACCACACTCTCCTCTGATCTACACTTTTCTTCAGGAATGTGCATGGTTACATCCATTTGAGATGGAGATATGGATGCTGCAGTAGCTGCCAGGTCACCTGCACTCTGACTAACTGTAAGATCAGGCATCTCCTCACCACTCACATCCTCACTGGGTCCGGAAGTCTCACCATGAACATATGTCTATGTATCTCAGGAGAGCTCCTTCCTGCTTAGATAGAAAAGCTTCCTTTGCTTTCTTTCTTTTTCTGCATCCTGCCCCAGAGGGACATTTTCTTCTTTCACTCATGACTGCTGTTCTGTGCCAGCTAGAGTGGCTCTCAACACTCAATTGAAGGGGACAAATAAGCAGACTGGTAGCAGGGCCTGAGTGAGGGAAGATATCAGTGTCTTAAGGGCTCCTACTACTTCAGTTGACTGCCTGTTCTCCTCAAGTATCAGAGGGGTAGCCATGTTAGTCTGGATCTGTAAAAAGCAACAGAGTGTCCTGTGGCACCTTTAAGACTAACAGATGTATTGGAGCATAAGCTTTCGTGGGTGAATACCCACTTCGTCAGACGCATGTGTTCTCCTCAAGTGGGTTCAGGGAAGCAGCAGGAAACAGAAAGCTCCCTCAGAAGCTGGTGTTAATCAGTCCAGGCTCCTGGGGTGCTAGAGAGGTACATAAGAGGCTCCTCCTCCTCTCTCTCCCTGCAGCTCCTGCTGCTTTCTGTTATTCCCTCTCACCTTTTCTCCTGCCTGCCTATGTCTCGTGCCCTTCTTCCTCCAGCACAGTACTCCACCATCTCTGTGCATCTAGAGCAGAGAGAATACATATGCACCAGCAGCAGACAATTTTCCACCCTCTGGATCCTAGTGGCATTCCCCCCCCCCCCCCCAGTCTGCCACCTGAGGCGGCCGCCTCAGTTAGCCTCATGGTAAGGCCAGCCCTGTGGCTAACCATAAGTCATACAAATAATTCCCTCAAACACTCCAGTTTCCCAGTATCACCACCAGTGCCACTCATTGGGTGAATGGTTATGAAAACCAATGCCCCAGTAGAAGAAAAAAAATTCTCCCGGTCCCAAAGGACCAAGCCCTAGACCCAGGTCAATATACAAATCAGATCTTACCCACAAATCATGCTGTTGCCAATCCTTTAGAATCTAAAATCTAAAAGGTTTATTCATAAAAGGAAAAATCTCGATGAGAGCTAGAATTGGTTAAATGGAATCATTACATACAGTAATGGCAAAGTTCTTGGTTCAGGCTTGTAGCAATGATGGAATAAACTGCAGGTTCAAATCAAGTCTCAGGAGTACATCCACAGCTGGGATGGGTCATTCAGTCCTTTGTTCAGAGCTTCGGTTTGTAGCAAAGTTCCTCCAGAGGCAAGAAGCAGGATTAAAGACAAAATGGAGGGGTTTCCATGGCCTTTTATATTCTCTGCCCTGTGGAAGGACACCCTTTTGTTCTTATTATGGAAAATCACAATAGCAAGATGGAGTTTGGAGTCACATGGGAAAGTCACATGTCCATGCATGACTCAGTTTGCAGGCGGCAGCCATTGCTTACATGCTACCTTGAATGTTCCCATGAAGACTTTTTATGTGGATTGGAGTCTCCAAAGGTCCATTGTCAGTTAAATATTTCTTGATTGGGTACTTAATTTGCAACTTCCTTTCTCAAGAAGCTGACCGAATGCTTCACTAATGCTATTTAGAATCAAACACATTGCGATACAAGTACATAGCCAAAATTCATAACTTCAATTACAAAAATGGCACACACGCATAATCATAACCAGCAAGTCATAACCTTTTTATAGACACCTCACACGACCAGGGCCGGCTCCAGGCACCAGCTGAACAAGCAGGTGCTTGGGGCGGCCACTCGGGAGAGGGGCGGCACGTCCAGCTATTCGGCGGCAATTCGGCGGAGGGTCCCTCACTCCCGCTCGGAGCGAAGGACCTCCCGCCGAATTGCCGCCGCAGATCGCGATCGCGGCTTTTTTTTTTTTTTTTTTTTTTTTTTTGCTGCCTGGGGCAGGAAAAACCCTGGAGCCGGCGCTGCACACGACAACCTTTGTACAATATTTGCTGCAAACAATATATACTGTCACAATTTGTCAATAATGTCATCCCCTCTCTCCCCCCCCAAAAAACCGGCAAACATCATTCTGGGATGTATTAGCAGGAGTGTTGCATGCAAGACATGAGAAGTGATTATTTTACTCTACTCTGTGCTGATTAGGCCTCAACTGGAGTATTGTGTCCAGTTCTGGGGGCCACATTTCTGGGGGTCATCATGGATAGTTCTCTAAAGATGTCCACGCAGTGTGCAGAGGCGGTCAAAAAAGCAAACAGGATGTTAGGAATCATTAAAAAGGGGATAGAGAATAAGACTGAGAATATATTATTGCCCTTATATAAATCCATGGTACGCCCACATCTCGAATACTGTGTACAGATGTGGTCTCCTCACCTCAAAAAGGATATTCTAGCACTAGAAAAGGTTCAGAAAAGGGCAACTAAAATGATTAGGGGTTTAGAGAGGGTCCCATACGAGGAGAGATTAGAGAGGCTGGGACTCTTCGGCTTGGAAAAGAGAAGACTAAGGGGGGACATGATAGAGGTATATAAAATCATGAGTGATGTTGAGAAAGTGGATAAGGAAAAGTTATTTACTTATTCCCATAATACAAGAACTAGGGGTCACCAAATGAAATTAATAGGCAGCAGGTTTAAAACAAATAAAAGGAAGTTCTTCTTCACGCAGCGCACAGTCAACTTGTGGAACTCCTTACCTGAGGAGGTTGTGAAGGCTAGGACTATAACAATGTTTAAAAGGGGACTGGATAAATTCATGGTGGCTAAGTCCATAAATGGCTATTAGCCAGGATGGGTAAGAATGGTGTCCCTAGCCTCTGTTCGTCAGAGGATGGAGATGGATGGCAGGAGAGAGATCACTTGATCATTGCCTGTTAGGTTCACCCCCTCTGGGGCACCTGGCATTGGCCACTGTCGGTAGACAGATACTGGGCTAGATGGACCTTTGGTCTGACCCGGTATGGCCTTTCTTATGTTCTTATGTTCTTTTGTACATTTCAGGAAAGATGTGGACAAACTGGAGAAAGTCCAGAGAAAAGCAACAAAAATTAAAGGTCTAGAAAACATGACCTATGAGGGAAGATTGAAAAAATTACATTTGTTTAGTCTGGAGAAGAGAAAAAAAAAAGAGGGGACACGATAGCAGTTTTCAAGTACATGAAAGGTTGTTACAAGGAGGAAGGAGAAAAATTGTTGTTCTTAACCTCTGAGGATAGAACAAGAAGCAATGGGCTTAAATTGCAGCAAGGGCGGTTTAGATTGGACATTAGGAAAAACTTTGTAACTGTCAGGGTTAAGCACTGGAATAAATTGCCTAGGGAGGTTGTGGAATCTCCATCATTGGAGAGTTTTAAGATCAGGTTAGACAAACACCTGTCAGGGATGGTCTAGCTAATACTTAGTCCTGTCATGAGTGCAGGGGACTGGAGTAGATGACCTCTCAAGATCCCTCCCAGTCCTACAATTCTATGAAAAAGGACCGGATTTTGTTTCCAAGAAGTTTTCCAAAATGTAAAAGTTTTTCCTTTGTTTGGTGTTTCTCCAAGGATAGTTTATAATTATTTATAATATAGTACCTAGAGGCTCAAACTGAAATTTGGCCCCCCTTCTGGTAAGCACTGTACCTATAAATAGTAACAACAACATGTAATTAACCTGTAGAACATATTTCCACAAGTAACTGAAGCCAAGAATCTAATAGCATTTAAAAGATTATTAGGCATTTATAAGGATTATGGGACTATCTAGTTACAGAAGGCAGGTTTATATCCTTTCTAACACATTCCCCATCAATTAAATCTGTACAATATCTAATATTTTAAAGGAAAAATATATTCACACAATTTTCAAAACACTATTAAAATGACAGTGTATCTATAGACTTTCACTTTACAATTTTAATATGTTGGAATTTTAAACTAATTTCCAAAAAAATAAATTCAATTTGAATAAGATTACACAGTTGCATACATTATGAACTAACCGTTTGAAGTTTTGGTAAAAATACTTTCTTCTAGGTCATGTGACAAAGTTATAAAATTCTGGAAACCGTTTAATAAAGGAAACAGTCTCCAACCTCAGTTGGCACAAGTGATAAACAAAGCCCCAGTGTCTTCAGTTTTCATTATCCCAGTAATATGGAGATCAATTATTTCATTCCACCAGGGACGTATGTAATATTAATTTTTAATCAGTTAAGTCTCAAATATTTACTTAAGTTGTTAGGAATTTCTGATGAGACAGCAATACCATTATCAAGTAATTAGAAGGATTCAATTGTTTTTTAATAACTGTCCTACTCGATTTAAAGTTCAGTCAGACTTTAAAACTTAAAAAGAAATATCTTGTGTTTCTTCAGGAGAACCCTTCTTATGTAGGTATGTCTAAGGTGGATTTTTCTTTTTACCTATTTAACTTACAAACTTAAGGTCTCTTGCTGTATTTGACAAAGTACTTGCTACTTAGTTGCCAAGATCCAAAGAACAGATGAAATGTATATAATAATGCAAATTTCCTTTGCCCTTAGGATATGTTACACAGGAGTATTCCATATTTCAGCAGCAACAGTGTAACCAAATTACCATCCAATCAAGGTTAGAGGTTGTTATTGCTTGTTATCTAAACTATCAATAATGTACTCATTGCTGGACAAGATACAAAAGGAAGAAGGTCCTTTCTTAAAAGATCTTCAAAGTATGGCCACAATCCTGCAACGGAATCGGTACAACCTGACCCCATTGCCTGAGTGGAGTCTTATGAACCCAACACACAAGGGAGCTGCTCACATGGATCAGTTTGTAGGAAAAAGGCAACAAAAAGAGTGTTGCTAATACTCTCAGTCTTGAGTCTAAAAATATTTGGTGGTTTTCTTGAAGCCCCAGCTCTGGGAGTCAAGTGAATTTGAAAATCTCAGCTTTCATATTAAAAAATTCTAGCCCTCGTGGCTGCACAGAAAAGCTTGAAAAAAGTGGCCTGAGTGCACAGTAAATGTTCAAAAACCAGAGGGCAAATAGTAATAATTTTGGGGTTCTATGTATTTGTTTTAAAATCTCGTGAGTTTAACAGGCATTGGGGCATCTGACATGAATTATTTATACACTTGGGGTCAAATGCTGTGGGATGTGCTGGGAAGCCCCGGGGAAGATTAGGGGAGTTAAAATTGTTGATTTGCTTGTATGTTCACTTCTTGTGGGCTCTACGGATCTAAAGAGCAGGTCTTCAGGAGGGACTTGAACATAGTTGGTCCTCCTTTAGGTCCCAGTTCTGCAAGGTGTTTATGTACGTGAGTAGTCACACTGACTTTCTTAAGTACCTTGCTGAATTGGGATTTTGGGCACGACCGCCTGCTCTGTTTGTACCCTGAACCCTGATTAAAGCAACCAACCAAGGAACCAGCAATAATCAGTGACCTTGTAGGGAGGGGCATGGGGGAGGTAGCATTTTCAAGAGCACCTAAGTGACGTAGGAGCCCAAGCTCTACTTTCAAAAGCAACACACGCATGTAGGTCCCAATTTTAGAAGGTATTTAGGCACCTAACTCCCATTGATTTCCATGGGAATTAGGCACCTAATACCTTTAAATATATGGCCATTAGGGTGTTAGGGCAATGGGAGTTAGATACCTAGGCATTTCTGAAAATTGCACTAGATGTTTAGCTGCATTTTTAGCTACCTAAATACCTTTACAAATCTGGCCCTTAAAGTCACGTTTGAAAATAGGACTTAGGGCTTTTGAAAATTTTACTTGTGGTCATTAATGCAAGATTGAACATAACTGCACTGGAAATATTGGGGATGCTTTAGAGTGATTATTTAATACTGGGGGATACTGGACAGGAGTACCTAATGCACATTTGATTTCACTGCATTAGTCTTCACTGTTCTAAATCTAGGCCACATACGTTGAACCAAGACTATAATTTTCTCCGAATAACCTGAGGGTTTGAACAATCCATCAAACACATCTGTAAGGGTGAGGCCATGAGCCAGGGGGATCACTGAAAAGAGAATGAGTCTGAAAGCTCCTGGGTGTCACTGTTGTCAAATATATCCAGCTACTGTGAAATTGGAAAACTCAGTGCCAGGACTCCAGGCTTCTTGCTCCAGCTAAACACAAACAAGCTTGAGTCAGTCGTGTCAGTCTGTGGACAGGACTGAATGACAATATTGTCAGATATTGTTTACAGGGAAGATTTTCAAAGCCAATAGAAGTTGGGGGTCTTACTCTTCTTTGTGCTTTTGAAAATCTCCCCCATGACATTTTCTTTGGTACTATTGTCATCATTCTCTTTCTAAAGGATCAACACATATGCTCTGCATAACTGCTTCTTTCCATCTACTCCCAGGGATGCTGGAACAATTTTTATAGCGGGGGTGCTGATGATGGAAACCATAGAAACCATATATTTTGTTTGTTATTACTAATTCACCCCCCAGAGCCCCTCTGACTTTGTACCTTCTTTCACACAACCTCATGTCTGGAACACCTCATTTGATGAGTTGACTAAGCTTTCTCCTTCCTTTTAAAAGGGCATGAACACCAATTTGTCCCCTGAAGCTCCCATTGGTGACAGGCAGACACTAGTCGACTCTGTTCATTCTACATTGTATTTTGCTGTGTTACTGACTGATGCTGGCAGCCCAGGTGCCAGCTCATGCCAAGGCTCCTAGGTCTCAACTCAACCCAGACAAATATGTAGCTGGAACCAGTCTGGCTCACCTGCGTGTTAGTATGGTTAAAACAGGTATTAGAATTATAAGCATCTGTTCAGACTTTATGAAATGCTTGCAAGTTGCTGCATGAATTAATCTCACTTAAATAATATCTGTATCCCATGTTATAAAAGTCTTTGCATTCAAATCCTCTATAACTGTGTAAGTCAAACAGGAGCAAGATATTAGCTAGTGTGAAATGCTGACTTCCTGCAGAAGGTGTTACGTTGTGCCCAACGGCGAAAGCTCAACAAGACCACATGAACTATTGTGGAACCTTAAGAGGACAAAAGACTTTGTTGATTGTTCTTCCTTCCCTCTTGGAGATGAGTCTTGCCAGTGGACTCCTCCCATCAGCTGAGATACACAAGTGTGTGTGTGGGGGAGAAATGGGATAAAAAAACCCAACAAGAAGAAACTCTCTCTATGCTGCTTGGACTCTTGAGGGCAAGGTTTTGGGGGAGTCAACTAGCATGTGGACAAGGGTGATCCAATGGATATAGTGTACTTTGTCTTTCAGAAAGCCTTTGACAAGATTCTGCACCAAAGGTTCTTCAGTAAAGCAAGCAGTCATGGGATGAGAGGAAAGGTCTTCTTATGGAACAGTAATAGCTTAAGATAGGAAACAAAGGGTAACAATAAGTGGAGAGAGGTAAATAGAATCCCCCAAGGATCTGTACTGGGACCTATGCTGTTCAACATATTCATAAATGATCTGGAAAAAGGGACGAACAGAGAGGTGGCAACATTTGCAAATGATGCTAAAATTACTCAAGATAGTTCGGTCCAAAGCTGATTGCAGAGTTACAAAGGGATCTCACTAAATTGGGTGACTGGGTAACAAAATGGCAGATGAAATTCAATGCTGATAAGTGCAAAGTAATGCAAATTTGAAAAAAATAATTCTAACCATATATACAAAATGATGGGTCTAAATTAGCTGTTATCGCTCAAGAAAGATCTTGGAGTCATTGTGGATAGTTCCCTGAGAACATCTGCTCAGTGTGCAGCGGCAGTCAAAAAAAGCTAACAGGAACCATTGGGAAAGGGATAGGTAATAAGACAGAAAATATCATAATGCCACAATATAAATCCATGGAACACACAGACCTTGAATACTATGTGCAGTTCTGATTGCCCCATCTCAAAAAAAGATACTAGAATTGACAAAGGTGCAGAGAATGGCAACAGAAATTATTAGGCAATGGAACAGCTTCTAGATGAGGAGAGAATAAAAAGAGTGGGACTGTTCAGTTTAGAAAAGAGATGACTAAGAGTGGATATGATAGAGATCTATAAAATCACGAATGGTGTGGAGAAAGCGAATAGGGAAGTGTTATTTACCTCTTCACATAACAAGAACCAGGGGTCACCTGATTAAACTATGTCTTCACTACCGGCCAGATCAGTGGGCAGCGATCAATCCAGCGGGGATCGATTTATCGCGTCTAGATAATCGATCCCCGAGCGCTCTCCCGTTGACTCCTGTACTCCATCTCGGCGAGAGGCACAGGCAGAGTCAATGGGGGAGCGGCAGCAGTTGACTCACCGTAGTGAAGACACCGCGGTAAATAGATCTAAGTACGTTGACTTCAGCTACGTTATTCACGTAGCTGAAGTTGCGTAACTTAGATCGATCCCCCCCAGTGTAGACCAGGCCTAACAGGCAGCAGGTTTAAAACAAACATAAGGTAGTACTATTTCACACAACATACTTTTGGCCTTCACAACATTGAGACTGCATAACTGGGTTAAAAAAAAAGACTGAACTAAATTTATGAAGGATAGGCCGATCAATGACGATTAGCCAAGATGGTCAGGGATGCAAAACCATCCTCTGTGTGTCCCTAAACCTCCAATTGCCAGAAGCATCTGGTACTGGCCACTGTCGGAATTCAGGATACTGGACTAGACTGACCATTGATCTGACCCAGTATGGCTGTTCTTATATTTATTAAAATGTTGCATTTTTTCCTAAACAAGATTTAGCTGAAGTCAACACGTTCCCATGGGAAGTTTTGATTTCGATGCAACGGTATTTTCCACCAGCTCTGTGATATTTATTCAGCACATTCTGTCAACCGGGCAGCATCTGAGACATCTACAGAGCTACCGAAATAATATCAAATTATAAATAAAAAGGGCCAGATCTTTCACTGAATAAAGCAGTGGAGTGCTATTTGAAGTCAATGCAGCTATGCTCATTTACACCAGTTGAGGATCTGGCCCACAATGAGGCAATATTCAAGAACCACCTTATCAGCCTCAATCAACATGTATTATGCAAGCCAAAAGATTTACCCACTCTGGCTCAGATGACCAAGTTTGCCAGTGCAGAGAAGCATTTTTGTGCCAACAGGCAGCTTAATCTAACCTTGAACCCTGCTTAATCTGGCTCAGGGAGGATCCCTTCACCATCAGGGTGATTCTCCAAAGGCATACAGCCAAATGTGGGCCTTTTAGGCCACTTCCCCACGTTGGTAGCATAGGAGAGAAAGGAAGGCATGGCCAAAGGAAAGATCTGGCCAGGATGCCACTGCTCCATGTTGATCCCCATCTATGTTTTCGAGCTATCTGAAACTGCTTACAGTTGGCATAAATTGAGGGTGGCCCACAGGCGGTGAAGTTTTCTAGATTCTTTCAGTAGCAGGACCATTTGTGGGCGCACACACACACACACCAAAAAAAAAAAAAAAAAGTGTCTAGCTCATCATTCCTCTAACGTGCCAGTTAAAAATATCAAAAGTGTCAAGTCACATCAAAACGTAGGACTTCAAGGGGACTGCACAGGGCCCAGGCATCCACATATATGCATCTGTTTGCAAAATCACGGGCAACCAGAAAGTAGAGATCACATGCGAGAAGAACAAGGGAAATGGTACACCAGCTAGCATATACTCTTGAGAAGAAAACTGGTGACAGTTCTGTGCTCTTTGATGAGCTTTCACAGCAAGACTGTATCAGACACTAATTTAGAAGAACTCATGTGTGTGCAGATTTAATAGCTCAATAAAGACTGAGAAACAGCATCTTCAATTTGTTACTTTCCTGGATCAAAGTTAGTGTCCTGGTTGCAGGCTGCACCAATACTTATGCAGGAAAAACAGAAAAGCAAAACATGAACTAGAACTAGACGAAGAGTTAAATCAAGGGGTTTTGTATCCCACTTGGAGTGGACATCCTCACTGCCAATAGAAGAATAGCTTTGTGGTTAAGGGCCTGAACTGGGACCCATTGAGACATGGTTCTCATTCTGGCTTTCCTACAGATTTCCTGTGCAACTTCGGGCTACACACAAGGTCTAATCTAGTTCTCACTGAGGCTGATGGAAAAACTTCAGTGGGCTTTGGATCAGTCCCTTCATTTCGGGCCTCAGTACCCATGTACAAAATGAGAGTAATGCCACTTCCCTTGTCTGCCTCATTTAGACTGTTAACGCTTCATTGCAGAGACTATCTCTCAGGCAGACAAGGACAAGACACACAGAATTATATCTACAACAGGTATAACAGCTCTACCAAAGATCACCCAAAAGTTCCCCACTCATGTCCTGGTCCTCTCTAGGAACTGGAGGACCAAGGGCTTCATATTGTAACTTAACTCTACATTATGTGTTCCTACGGAACCTAGCACAATGGGGGTCTGATCTCCTTTGGGGCCTGCATTACTGTAACACAAATAATTATTATTATTCAAGGCCTGGTCCTGAAAATGTTACTCAAGTAAGTAATTCTGATTGGGAGGACTTCAATGGAGCTACCCACTTGAATACGGACTGCTCCGGATCAGGCCCTCCCATAGAGGTTTGAATCAAGTTCAATGTCTCAGTCCTTATCTTCAGCGTGCTTAATGGAAAAAAAAAATCCCCTAAAGTTCTCGGATGAAGACTGTGGTCAACCATTTCATTCCTCTGGCACAATGGAACTCTACAATAAAGGTAAAGCTCATCTGTGCAGGAGAGGGAGCTTTCTTGGGGGCCAGTGCCAGACTATGGAATGAATTCCCTGAGGAACTAAGGCCTATCACAAACCTCATCACCTTCCACTCCAAGTGTGAGGCGCACTTCTTTGACCTTCCTTCTTTAAACACACCAACATGTATATTTAAAATTAAAAAAAAAAAAACCTAAAAAGCCTACCAGAACAAGCCATTCCACAGCACACACTTCTCCCCCAAGGGAAAGGATACGAGAACCACGAACATGTAACAGTCATGCTGCTTAATGCACTACTAAGGTGCTCAGATGCTCTGGTGCTGAGCACAGTACAAGAACCTATTTAGAATAGTGCTGTACCTATTCTTAGCTACCTTCTACACACAGCCCATGTGGTACTGCTTATACAAGGTAGATATCACCATATGCAGAAATGTAGCGATTGTTATAAATCACCCTAAAACTCTATTTTTACTACAAGACAGCCTGCATGAGGGATGGATCCCATATCAATAGGGGATAAACTAGACAACCTAAAAAGGCTTTCCCCACCATGCTGGTGTCTTAATTCACAGCAAGTGAGGCGTAATAGGCGAACAACCCTGGAGAACAAAGTCCTCTTCACTATACCTCTGTCTAATCCATGCTCACTCCTGTGGTATCTCAGCATCTGCTCCAGTGAGCGTGAAGTACAACCAAGAACCTTGCAGAGGTTGGGGGAAGAATGCGTGTGTCCCCAGGTCTGGGAGAACACTTCTACAGTCACTGTCTCCCATGGCCCTAAAGTCTCACCTAGTCCTTCCAGTAGGTGAGAGTGGGGGCAGAATGACTGATTATGGAGAAAGATTGTGGTACTCAAGGGGGGCTAAGAGTGCATGTGAAAAGGCTGTGAGCGGGCGATGAGCAGGAAGAGAATAGAAAGGATCTGGAAGGACTGATGTGGGGTCAGACTAGAGAGAGACTGAAAGGCAACAGGCATGACAGAGGAAAAGAGAAGAGGCAGGAGTGGGAACAACTGCTGCAAAACATTGAAACACCAAGGAAGGTGGAGAGCAAGTGAATCACCAAGACCGATGGTGTAAGGAGTGATGGAGACAGACAGAGGAGCAAGGACAGAAAAAAGAAAGTTCATTTTAAAAGGGTCAATGCAATGCACAAACCAAATCTTGTACTAGCTAATTAGAAATCAAGTCCATTTAAAAATAAATAAATAAAAAGACTCATTAAAATGTTTTCATTTACAACTCCTAACTCCCCCTGCCAAATTTTGTGGCTTTACAATTAAAAACAAAAATCCTTAAAAAAACAAACAAACACCAAAAAAAAAACCCTCTTGTTGCTATGTAAACAACCCAAACAACCAATTAACTGGGGAAAACTGACTGACTATACAGGGGAAAGCAATGAAACACACACCATGCAGATAGTAAACAGGCTTTAAGAAACTGAAATATTTTTCTCTCCAGTTTCTTTCAGTTACTGTCATCTCAGATTGCTGCTTGTCACAACAGTAGAAACATTTTCAGGTAGAAGTGTGGTTTTTTACGTTGACAGTCTCCTTTTAAATGAGTCACCCGAGTGGGAAAAAAGGAAGATGGCACAGAACAGGGGGGGCTTTCTGAAATTCACCCAAAGCCAGAGCCTGTAAACTCGTGCTCACATGAGCAATTCTTACTCAGAAGAGTAGTCCCATTGGCTTCAGGAGAAATACTCACTGGAGTAAGGGAATGCAGGCTTATACCCCCCCATCAGAGAAGTGTCCAGATGCTAGAGAGACAGGTGATTTCACAATGCATGCAAAAACAAGTAATACATACCCAGGGTCCGCTACCCGTAGCTCTTCTCCATCACCGCTCCCAGAGTCTGGCCAACAGGGCACTACTCCATTACAAAAGGGTGGTCACATCATATCTGCCTATGTCCTGCTTTACTTACCTTTTGATCCCTTATTTTGGGGGGTGTTGTGAAACACTGTCCCAATCCAACATGTTCCTGAGATGAACCCTGGAAATCCTAATTAGCAGCAGTCAAATCTCTCCTCGGCAGGGTCTAGCTCTTGAACTTTGAGGGACAAGCATTGTATATGGGACGTGGCCTGAGAGAGGTCTGAGTAGCACGTCAGACCTGGAGACACTGCATTTGCCCCAATGGTGAACATCAGTTGGTTTGTCACCATAGCAGAAGCACAGGAACAGCATCTTCTAAAGTGCACTGGGATGCTTGTACTGCGAAGAAGTATGGGAGGTGGGGAAGACTTTAAAGAGCCTGACTTTCATGGATGCTGAGCACCTGCATCTCCTGTTAACTTGACTCGAGACTTGATGTTCAGCATATCTGAAAATCAGGCCCTAAGCTGCCAAGCCATGAAGTAGACTAAAATGAATTACACTGTCACTTTAATGTCGGTGACTCAGTGCAAAGGCTGTTAATCTTCAAACTACCTGTACAAAACCTGCACGTAATGCTTACTAATAACTTATTCATATACCAAGCAGCAACTGCCTAACCTTTTCAACACCTGGTTTAACTCAATACTCCATCTGCGCATCTGTTTATTCTCCAGACAACTATTATACAAATAATATTTGCAGAACAAATACATCAAAAAAAAAAAATCCACCCCACAAAAAGCATCTTCGTACCAGGCAGAGATTAAAACCTTATTGTAGTAAATTAAGAAATTGTTCACTGCCGCTAAGAGGACATGATTAGAGCTGGTTCCATTCATGAAGCTGATCGAGAACAACATTTCAGTGAATGTTCATCTAGATCAGGGGTTGGCAACCTTTCAGAAGTAGGGTGCCGAGTCTTCATTTATTCACTCTGATGTAAGGTTTCGCGTGCCAGTCATACATTTTAACATTTTTAGAAGGTCTCTTTCTAGAAGTCTATAATATGTAACTAAACTATTGTTGTATGTAAAGTAAACAAGATTTTTAAAATGTTTAAGAAGCTTCATTTAAAATTAAATTAAAATGCAGAGCCCCCCCGGACCGGTGACCAGGACCCGGGCAGTGTGAGTGCCACTGAAAATCAGCTCGCGTGCCGCCTTCGGCACCCGTGCCATAGGTTGCCTACCCCTGATCTAGATGTATTCACTAAACAGAACTCAATGGAAAATTTTTCATTGTGAAAATCCCACTTTAATCCCAATTTCAAACTCAGTTAGCCCACACCACTGCAGTATGCTACAACCAGTCCCATCAATAAGCTATTCAAGTGCAGACAGATACTAGCATGTAATGCGGATTTAATTAATAACTACATATATACTAGAATAGGGCTGGATTTTCAAAAAGAGGCTGGCAGGAGCATGTGCGTTATAAGTGTGCAAGTGCCAGGCTAATGCGTTTGCAGTCCCAGGGATTCTGACTGTACACATGGGATAAAGGCATGTACAAAGGACCACTTGGCAGTGCAAATCAGGCCTGTCCAATAAGCATGCTGAATGATGAACCCTGAATTTTGAAAATCCCATTATATGTTGCATAATTCTCCAACTGTGTCATTCATTACTTTGACGCACATTTCAGGAGGCTCCACACAAACAAAAATCAGCTTTTAATAATAAGCATTCATTCAATTTTCCTTCATCTAGAATATGATCAAGTTGGGTCAGGATGGAGTGCCATCCCTTCTTGATTTGTAAGCATTCTGGCATTTACCCATAAACAATCATTATTAGATTGCAAAGTACTAACAGACACAGAGTGCTGAGCAAAGGGCTTTTACCGCCTCTTCTCACACAGAGCAAACATTGTGTAACTTGCTGATATTTGAAAGCTGCTCTTTTCATCTTATCAGGGTCTAGGCTAGGATAGAGATATCTAATTGTTATTTCTTTTACCGGGGTGAATGTTAACCTAGCACTCTAATCAGACAACTTTCATTTAAAAAAAGCTCTTTGGCAGGATTTTTTCCCCCCTCTTGTTCAGCAGAGGAGGACAAGAGAATAACTGATAATTTAGTAAGCATCAGTTAAACACACTAGTCATTCCTTCACCCCCAAACTGAGAGCCACACTGCCACCCGATACTGAATGCAACACCCACTAAGTGACTGGGAGTGAGTATCTGAGAGCAGAATTTAGATCTACATTATTAGGAATTCACAGGGTCTTAACTTTAAGATGGTTTATTGGAAGAAAATGACTAGCTGCAGAATTAACAGGGGCAATTAACTAGTTGAAGGAACAATTTGAAATCAAGTACATTTAAAAAAAAAAGGAGAGATTAACGTATTTGTTTGTACAACACCACCTATCTGAGTCCCCCTGCCGATTTTGATGGATTTAAAATAACAAAAAATAATTAATTAAAAATGTTTCTCTCCCCCTGTTGCTGAGCAAAAGACCCAAACAACAGGAAACTGACCAAGTGACTGACTATGCAGGGAAAATAGTGAAATGCACTACTGTATATTCAAAGTACACAAAATAAACTTTCCTCCAGTCTGTTTCAGTTATGATCTTAGATTGTTGCTTATCCCTGGGACCTACACAGCTACCACAACACTGCAAACAAACATTTTCAGGTCAAAAAGCAATTTTTAAGTTGAGTCTCTTTTTAAATGGTCTATTTCAAAATCCCACAACCAGGGAAATATTATTCAGTCATATCATCCTGCTGCTCTAGTTCAACTGACTGCCAAAGTTGAGGTGGAGGAGCAGGGTTTATGAGCTTTCATATCTTGAGCTGACGGGGAATATTTTTTAAGCAACAAAACTGTCTTCGGAAAGGTTTGTCAAGTACAGGCTGGAATACCACACCCCAGAATAGCCCAGGGGTTAGAGCATTCACTTGGGATGTGGGCGACTGAATCAGACAGAGCAGGGACTTCAACCTGGGTCTCCCACCTCCCAGATAAGTGCTATTCTGGGGTGGCTGTTTCTCTCTTCCCCTTTCTCTGGTTATTCACACACACACAAAAACTTCAAGAGGTTTGGGTTTCATCCATATGCAGAATGGACATTTTATTTGAAAAACTCAAAATTTCTCATAGGAAACCTGTTTCCCATTCAGCTCTAATCATCTCCCTTTATCTCTAGCCCACATGAAGTCAGCCAACGGGAACACTACAACCCTGGACCCCTTGTGTGTTTGGTCAGTGGAATTCAGGGGAGCAGCTAGGGCTGCTACTCTTTTCATTTGTGTGTGGCTAGCAACCGCAGCAATAGGCTTGAAAACAGTCTTTTCATATTAGAGCATATCCTCTAGGGAGGAGCATCTGAAAATATCCGGAGAGAGATGGTGAGTGAAGACTTGGTAGAAACATGCTGAATGCATGTCACTGAAAAGCAGACCCTGCAATTTTAAGTGTTTGTCATTCCTGTGGAAATGCTTCAAATTGCAGCCACTCTTCCTGCTATTGTTGCCTCACCTCAGTTCAGACTTCATTACTTACACCTGTGGAAGCACTGTCTTAAACAGCTGGGACAAAAACAAACCTTGGGTTTAAGGAAAAAGAGCTCCTGACAATAGTGAATGGTGTAGAGCAGTGGTCCCCAACCTTTTTGTGGCCAGTAGCACATTAATGTTTTCAGAAGAGTGTGGCGGGCGCCAACAATTTTTCAAGGCTTATTTTGTATTTGTACATTAAATAAAAAAAACATCATATTTAATATTACATAATATATGAATCCAGAGAGAAGAGAGAAGCCGCGAGGACAGAGAACACCGGCGCCCGCAGCCCCGGAGTACTCTGTCCCCAGCAGGCGTGGGGCCCCGGCTTCTTTCCCCTGCTGGGCACTAGGCGGGCCCCACGCCTGCCGGGCACAGAGAACACCGGCGCCCGCAGCCCCGGAGTACTCTGTCCCCAGCAGGCGTGGGGCACCGGCTTCTTTCCCCTGCTGGGCACTAGGCGGGCCCCACGCCTGCCGGGCACAGAGAACACCGGCGCCCGCAGCCTGCAGCCCCAGAGTTATCTGTCCCTGGCAGGCGCGGGGCTGCAGCTTCTCTCCCCTGCTGGGCACTAGGCGGGCCCGGCGCCTGCCGGGAACAGAGAACACCGCGCCCGCAGCCTGAGTTCTCTGTCCCCGTCAGGCGCGGGGCCGCGGCTTCTCTTCCCTGCTGGGCACTAGGCGGGCGCACATAAATGCCCCGGTGGGCACCGCGTTGGGGACCACTGGTGTAGAGGAAAAGAATCCAAACGGATGGGCCAAGGAGGCAGTTGACAGACTCAGATCAAGCTTAGACTGGGTTTGGAGTTCTGGTACCAGGCCTCACCAGGGTCAGAATTTGGTTCTAGTGCGATGCGACCAAGGTTTGAGCTCAAAATGGCAGAGATCTCATAAGAATGGCTATTCCTAAACCAGAACTGCAACACAGGCCCCTGCCAGTTCTGGAACTGATTCAGAATCAAAATTGTAGGGCTGAGTTTGCAGCCAAGGATCGCCCCATGCTGAAATTTGGAAGGGTTCGGTTCTGAGCTCCTGGATTTGGTCCAACTAGTAATAAATAGCAGTATTCAATTATGCCAAGCCCTGGAGCACAAGGACCCTTCCTCCCCACTCCTGTGCATGTCTGGGTGAGAGCCCAGCTACAAGTGCAGTCCTTGTGCTATCCTGGCTACAAGGGAACCTCCTAGAACAAACTGTTCCTAAAGAGGTGAGAGGGACATGGCTCTGCCTGCCCGACTTGTTACTCACCGGAAGAGCTGGCTGGCTCTGGCTGGGACCACACCCTGCACTGTCCTAGAAGTAATACAGCAGCATTCTTCCTGTAGGCTTGGGAGCTCTGGGAAGGCAACACAATGCCTCCCAATAGAATGGGCGGGGGGGGGGGGGGGGTCTTGCACCATTGCCACCACAGGCAGTACCTAAAAGATTTTGGCATCAGATTACAATTTGGGGAGAAGCACTGGAGCTTGCTGGGAGAGAGAAAAGGAGCCATGACGTGCCCAGGGACCTGACTAACCACAGTGGTGAGGAAGATATCAGCATGTTGCTCGAGACTTGGACAACAGTCAGGGAATTTATGCAGCACAGAATCCGTCCTTTGCCTGAGGAGATGGGGATCTGGAACACAGAGATTGCTGTGTCAGGTCAGACTTGTAGGTCCATCTAGGCCAGGATCCTGTCTCCCAACTAGTAGAAGATGCTTCAGAAGAAGATGCAAGAAACCCTGATGTGGGCAATTAAGGAGCAAACTGTCCATAGGGAAAGTCGATTCATGGCTCTCATGCCCTGATTCCTGGGGTTTCTCTCTACTCTCAGTTTTGTTGTAATCCCAATATAACTGTGGGTGCTCCCATTATTATTTTGGATATTACAATAAAAATCCATCTTAATTTCCCATGTTAGTAAGACACTGCTCCTGGACAGCCTTGTGGAAGCCAGGGAGGAGGAGACGACTGTGGAACCCAGTATGGTAAGAGGAAAAGCAGGTTAGAGAGAGATTTGTGCAATGGGAGCTTAGTCCTTCTCAATGTGATGGGCGGCGGGGGGGGGAGAGAAGGGAAGAGACAAGGCAGGCCAGAAAGTGCAGATGTTTATGGACCATGAAAAGGGCCCCCAACTCCACCTGTCACACAAAGCCCAGCAACATGCTTCTAAACTTGTTTTTTTCTGCCTCTGAGGGCAATTTTTTTGCATCCCCTCCAGGGGGACCTGAAAGCAGCAATCAGGACAATAAATGCACGTAGTTTGGGAGGTGCTCAGACCCCATGGTGATGAAGAGGCGGCAGAGGAAGGCAAAGGCCGAGTGGGCACCAATGGCAGGCCCCAACATGGCTTATGAAACATCAGTGAGGGAAAGAATGTCACTGCCACCACCATTTCCATCATCTCTCCACGCTGGTCCAGTCACAGTTCTCCAGTCCAGCAACTAACCCAGCTCTCAAACCCCTTCTCCACTGATTTTCTGTCTCGTCCCTCAGCAAGTTGAACCTCTCCTTCAAGGCTCCATCTCCTTCAGTTCTCTCTCTATGTTAAAATCCCAATGGAGGGGGCAGGGCTATTTAATTTATGTGCCCTTCCATGGTTCTGGATGCCTTACTCTGTCTCCACCCCAGGGAGGAAGGATGATCCAGTGGCTAGCATACTAGTTTGCAACACAGGAAACTAGAGTTTAATTCCCTGCTTTGCCACAGACATTCTTGTGTGACTTTGGGCAAGTCACTTAGTCTCTTGATTTCTCAATTCCCCATACGTAACATTGGGATAATAGCACTTCCCTACCTCACAGGAATGCTGCGAGGATTAGCACGTTAAAGATTGTGAGGTGCTCAGATACTATGGTAATGAGAGCCAGATAAATAGCTAAGCTAGATAGAGAGAGACCCTTTTGCTTCTGCCTTTTTGCCATGCTATTCCGAATGCCTCCCTCCTCCATCATGCCATGCAACCTCACTCCCTTCCATCCAACCCCTCTTCAAATGGCTCTTTTTATGGCTGCTATTCCACAAATACTCACTCACCCCCCTGCTCTCACTTAATCCCATTAGACCTTCATTTAGCCCATGTTAACTCCTTAAAACAAATGCACTTGGGATTAGCAAGATGCATGCTGGGCTCAAATGCATAACTACTTTTCTATTACGCTGCAGCCCACCCCTCTTCAGCCTCATTGATATCTTGTCTAGCTAGAGGGCACACTCTAGCCTTACATGTCTGTAGAGCTCCTCACCACACCAGTGGTGCCAGACAAAGAACTTGAACAGAGTTGCCCAAAATCTTTTGAGTTTCACTGAAATGTTACCAAAACCATCTACCACTCTGTTTGTACAGTGCCTAGAATGGGTCCCCATTTTTGGCTGGTCCTTAGGTACCACTGTAAGAAGCATGACTAATATTAATTTCCTTGGGCGGGGACTTTGCAGAGATGGACAGCACTCTAGTTGCTATGTCTGTTTATGCAGGGGGTGCGAGCCAGGTCAGAGTTTGCCAATTAAGCCAGCCCTCACAGATCTTTGATGAGCTATGACAAGATCTTCATGCCACAGCACACAAGGGCTGCAGTTTTATTTTGATAGCTTCCTTCAGAGTGTAAAGCCATGTGCCAAAAGAGTTTTGCAAACAGACTGTAAATAATACAATGACAGCATTGAAGAGCAGAGTGAACGACATTTAGAGGATAAGTAAGGGGAAAATTCTGCACTCGGTTATATCCATGCAACCTCACTTACTTCAGCGAGGTTGGCTGGAGAGCAGAATTAGGCCCTAGGAGTGCTATGAGATAATGCACTGGTCTCAGGAAGAAGGCAAAAGCATATTGTTCTCTCTGACACCAGCAGCAGCAGCAGTTAAAGATTCTTAAGCAGTTTCACGGCAGTAGATCCAGGTGCCTGTCCTCCCGAAGCAGAGCACTGTGCTCGCACAGAGCATGCTCAGCTATACGAGAGGGATAAGACATCAGACTGTAGAAAGCACACACGCTTGGGATGCACCCTAGTTCAGGACATGCACAAGGCACACATGGGAAACAGTCCTGGACCCTTTAATATTGATTCCACTCTTGAGCACAGGAGGATGTCAAAGCACTGATTTCCAGAGGTGCTGAGGCACCTGCATCGCTCACTGAAGACATCCAGTCTTAATTTGAAGAGTTCGAGCGATGGAGACTCCACCACATCCTGAAGCAAGTGATTCCAATGGTTAATTCCCCTCACTGTTAAAACGTGTCCCTTAGTTCTAATCTGAATTTGTCCACCTTCAGCTTTAAGCAGAAAGGAAGAACACCAAGATCTTTTGGCTCAAAGAACTGCCTGCCATCAGAAATTTCTTTCCCACATACATACTTGGAGACGGTACATCAAGTCACCTCTTCACTTTCTCTTCAATAAATGAAATAGATTGAGTTTCAGTCCCACTCTAAGACATATTTTTCAGACCTTAGTGATGCTTGTAGCTTTTTTCTAAACCCATTTTTCAACACCCTTTTTTGAGTCTGGACACAGTATTCAAGTACTGGTCCTACAATGCTGTATACAGAAATACCACGTTCCTGTTAGTTGATCTCCTCCTGCTTATGAAAACCCACTGATATTCAAGACACCTAGTTAGGTGTTGAGCTTTATGAACATAAGTGTGACTATTTTGGCTTGACTGCCTTTTGGGATTTGTGCAGACGTCATATTAAAGTAGCAGTCGGTAATGTGCTATAAAAGTTACATAAATCACACCCCATATCTGTTACCTCAGCTGACCGCAATATGGTAATTAACACAGGCTTAATCGCTCAGAGATATAAAAACATATGAAACCAAGAAAGGCTGGAACCCAGCCCAGACGAAGGGTTATATAAGGAGGATGTTCTGAACCATTTAGTGAACAGCTCCACACTAGTGTCTTAAAAGACTTTTCTAAAATGATAAGTTGATTTATGCTAGAGAAAACTCAGAGGCTTTTCCCCCGCCCCAAGTATAGGTGCCTTAATTATGCTTGCAAAATGTATTCTTTCAACAAAGACCAAGCAACCATTGTTCAGTGTACGTAACCCATCCCCTCCGCTGTCTGCGCCACAAAAGCTAGGGGCCTATTACAGCTACGTCTACATTACAGCTTATGTCGGCATGACGTATGTCACTCAGGGTTGTGAATAAACCACCCCCGAGTGACAGAAGTCAGTGTAAGTCGGTGGGAGAGCTTTTCCTGCCAACGTAGCTACCGTCACTTGTGGAGGCGGTTTTATTATGTCGACGGGAGAGCGGTCTCCTATCGGCATAGAGCATCTTCACCAGACACGGTGCAGCTGCACTGCTGTATGTGTAGACATGCCCTGCCTAAGCGGATTTACTTCTTTATCTGAAGAGGCATCGGGTTACATGCTTCTATACTGGAGAACCAGAGGTTTCCTCCATTCCTGGTAAGGACCCAACACAGCAGTCATTACACATGATATCACAAAAGATCCAACCAAAGCACCATATCCTGCCCCATCCTCTCCTATCCAGCAGCCCTGTGTCCCCCTGCTTCAGGACTGAGCAAAATCCTAAATACAATGCACTGTCTGCAGTTCTACTGACCAGGGAAGGCAGGCTCCAGGCAAGGCAAACTGAGGGACCCTGCAATCCCCATATCAGCAACAGTAGAACAGAATCATGAGTGAATGATAGACACGGAAGGGTCAGTTATTATGGCTTAATACATGGTGCATGTGAAGACCATGCCTCGTTAATCTCTCTCATTTTTGATGCATGAACCTTGTATTAAGTGCACGCCATCCTTGCACTTCGGTCAATGAGAGTCTAATTTTCAGAAGTGCTGAGCACCCGCAGCTCCCCCTTGGACTCCCACTGGAGTTTTGGGTGTTCTCTCTCCCTAGCTCAGTGGTTCAGCTGCCAAATTAGCCATCAACATTACCCAAAAGAGCCACAGTCGTGTAAATTCATTGTTTCATTTACTATAGTACTACAGAGTCATATTTAAACAGTACGACAGGCAGGGCCGGCTCTAGGCACCAGCAAAACAAGCAGGTGCTTCGGGCGGCACATTTCTAGGGGCGGCATTCTGGCGCCGGCCATCATAGGCGCCGACTCCGTGGCATGGAGAAACAGTGCCCCCGCCGCCCCAGCTCGCCTCCG
Organism: Platysternon megacephalum; assembly: GCA_003942145.1. NCBI lineage: Eukaryota > Metazoa > Chordata > Testudines > Platysternidae > Platysternon > Platysternon megacephalum. The sequence continues at coordinate 1,708,113 of QXTE01000150.1, read as the reverse complement.
CCTGCTCCCCTGAGCGCACTGCCCCCGCTCCGCTTCTCCCCCCTCCCTCCCAGGCTTGCTGGGCGCAAAACAGCTGTTTAGCGCAGCAAGGCTGGGAGGGAGGGAGGGAGGAGAAGCCGAGCGGCGGGCGCTCGGGGGAGGCGGCGGTGGTGGAGCGAAGGTGAGCTGGAGCGGGGAGCGGTTCCTCTACACCCCCGGTTACTTCCTGCGCCCACCCACCCTAGCTCACCTCCGCTCCGCCTGCTCCCCTGAACACGCTGCTCCGCTTCTCCCTCACCTGAGAGGGAGGGGGGAGGAGAAGCGGCGTGGCGGCGCGCCCGAGGGAGCAGGCGGAGCGGAGGTGAGCTAGGGCGGGAGGGGCAGCAGGAAGCAATGGGGGGGGAATGCAGAACCCCCGGGGGCAGAGGTGGGGCCAGGGATTTGGGGAAGAGGTTCGGAAGGGGCGGATTTGGGGCGGATTTGGGGGGGGGGCACGAAAAAAAGGGGGGGCGGCCACAAATTTTTTTGCTTGGGGCGGCAAAAAAAAAAAATCTAGAGCCGGCCCTGACCGCAGGGGAAATATTTAGCTCCGTATCTATTATTCGCACAGCAAAAATGACCGATCAAGTATTATTTTATCCACTACAAGTGGTTAATCACATCCTGAATGGTTAATAATTAAAATCAGTGTTTTAATATCAGGTGCTGCAAAGAGCCGCAGGAGACACATTAAAGAGCCACTTGTGGCTTGAAAGCCAAAGTCCGAGTATCACTTCTTATCTCAAGGGGCATTTATTTTGCCGCATGGGTGGAGAGGGGTAAAAACTTTCATGAGATGTGCACAAGGGACCAAGATTTGTCTGCAAGGGAATAAAGGAAGTCACTCAGATGAGCACTTTCTATCCAAACTACGGAGTTTACCTAGGCTGGCTAATAACTTATGGCTGAACCCTGCAAGGTGCTGGGTGTCCTCCACCACCACTGAAGTCAATACGAGTTAAGGGACTCCGCATCTTTCCGGAAGTGCTCAGAAACATCTTTCAGGATATAGCTGTTACTTACTAGACCTCCAGGCCCTTTGGCCTTTCATTTCAACACGGAGCCATATACACAAAGGGGTGCATAGAAAGCAATTAGTATGAGAACTGCCTTTTTCATTCCACCAGCACAGAAATCCTCTGCAATTCCCTGCAAAGCTTAAAAGAACACACAAACAACCCCCACACACACACACTAGCTAAATGATCTGGGGAAACTCTAAAGAGTCTTAAATATGGTAACAGTTTAAACATGATCTACGCCTGCATTTTTAAAATGCAGATTTTGTAAGCGGCACAATTCCCATGTCATTTACAGTTCTTCTTTGCCTTCAAGCTAGCAGTACTTCCTCTTGCTTCCTTGTATAGCCTTGGCACTAAGGGGTCCATCATTCTCAGCATTTAGCTCTCAAAGCTCTTAGAATCCAACATATTTAGTCTTCTAAATAGACATACATTTGCGTCAGCCACTACAGTATGTTAATTCCCTCAATTGCTGTATTTTCATTTCTCGTTGTAAAAACATGCCTTTTTACCTCCTCGTGAGGAAATGATCTCTTGTGTAAAAAGGGACACATTTGGTGAGCAGTCTAATTTGAGTTAGTCCATATTTAATTGAAAAGGAAATAAAAACAATAAAAAACCCCACTCCTGAAATATGATTTTCCCTTTCCCAAAAGATCTATAGGCATCTGATATTATCAAAAAATACTCCCTGAAAATTGGTATATACCTATCCACACCTGCCTAACAGTATCAATATCTGGGCTATGATTTTCACCACTGGAGGTTATTGGTCTCTCCCCTTCACAAGCTTTAGGATGAGATTGCCAAGAAGTCATTACCAAATTCCACCCCCTACCTGTTCAGCCACACCCTCATCACCACAGAGCCTAATATGCACACAAAAAGATTTCCATGGAGTTGGAGGTGGATGGGAGAATGCTGCTTAGGTTGTAACACTATGACAAAGTGTGACATTCCAGAGCTTTTCCTATTCTGCTTGACACAGGAATTACTGGGTGGGATCCCATCCACTGTATTATGCAGAGTCAGAATGGATGATCATAATGTTCCTTCTGGCTATAAAACCTACACATTTTCTAGAACCTGTAACACAAGAATGTATATTCACCGGTATGCCTTGGTTCACACAAATTCTACTTTTTAAGCCAACACAATGGAAGACCTATTTGCATAGGAAATCAACAGAAGGATGTGATCTTAACATGGAGTCAGCAAACCAGGGAATAAAACACTGAGGGTGGGGGAGAGAGAGGAGAGTCATCTTGACTCTGGGGACAAACAATAACTTTGGGGAATGTAAGGGGAAGGCAACAACAACAACAAAAAAGGACACCCCTTTATCCTGCACCTGAGGAAGTAGTTAGGCAGTGCAATTACAGTCATGAAAATGGGATCCCAACCAGCCTTAGCTAGAAACACTGCAAGCTAGCTTTGGTTGAGAGTAGACTGCTTTGAGACAGATGGTTAGCCTGTTCAAGTTAAATGTAGACTCTAGAAAGCATGTATTGACTGTGTTTTATACGCAGCCTGTTTCCATTATCCTCACTTGCTCTCTCTTAAATCTTAACCTTTGATAAGAAATGTAAGATTGTTTTCACCATAATTTTATCAGCACTGTGATGTTATACAGGAGTTGATCCTCCATAGAGCCAAACAAGCTGGTGTGACACTGTCCCTTGGGGATAGCAAAGCTGGTACAGTAACTCCTCACTTAACGTAGTTCTGTTCCTGAAAATGTGACTTTAAGTGAAACGATGTTAAGCGAATCCAATTTCCCCATAAGACTTAATGTAAATGGGAGGGTTAGGTTCCAGGGCATGTGTACACACACACACACACACAAACACAGTATAAGTTTTAAACAAACAATTTAATACTGGTACACAGCGATGATTGTGAAGCTTGGTTGAGGTGGTGAAGCCAGAGGGTGGGATGTTTCCCAGGGGATGCCTTACTGCTAAATGATGAACTAGCAATTGGCTCAAGGGTTAACTCATTGTCGTTAACATAGCCTCACACTCTACAAGGCAGCACGAATGGAGGGAGGGGAGACAGCATGGCAGACAGAGACAGAGACACACACCCTATGTGTGAAAGAGGGAGAGAGAGAGAGATGCGCATTGCCCCTTTAAGTACGCTGACCCCACTCTAAGTACACTGCCTTTACGTAGATCAGCAAGTTGAGACAGCAGCTGCTGCTCCCAGGAAGCTCCCTTTGTCCTGAGCCCTGTCGTGTGTCCCCCCTGCTCTATGGAAGAAGGGGTAAGCAGGGTGCAGGAGCAGGGGAGAGGGGGACACCCTGACATTAGTCCCCCTCATCCCCCCCACCCCAGCCCCACACAGCAAGCAGGAGGCCCCCGGGAGCAGCTCCAAGGCAGAGGGCAGGAGCAGCACATGGCAGTGGGGAGAGGGACAGCTGAACTGCCGGCAATTGATAGCCTGCTGGGCGGCTGCCACACAGGGAACTTAGGGGAGCGGGGAGCTGATAGGGGCTGCCGGACCACCCAGGTTCCAAGCCCCCACCAGCTAGCTGCAACGGGCTGCTCTTCCTGCAAGCAGGGGACAAAGCAGGCGGCTGCCAAACGACATTATAAGGGAGCATCACGCAACTTTAAACAAGCATGTTCCCTAATTGTCAGCAACGTAACAACGAAACAGTGTTAACCGGGACGACTAAGTGAAGAGTTACTGTATTTCTATGAGTAGCAGTCACAGGGCCTGGATATCACGGGGAGCTCTTTGAAGGGGTCGGGGACTGGGGTGAACCTATTGTGAAGCTGCAAAGCAAGGGTTAGCATTGCCCTGAGCAGTAGCGGCACCAGCATTTCCGGCGCCCTAGGTGGCGGAAGGTCCCGCCCCCGAAATGCCGCCCCCAACAGCGGCGGCGGAAGGTCCCGCCCCCAAATTTCCACGGCCGGCCGGGGCGCCGTCGCCCCTCAAATGTTCGCGCCCTAGGCGACCGCCTAGGTCGCCTAATGGGTTGCGCCGGTCCTGGCCCTGAGCATTGTTTGGGTGGCTCACAGGCTGGCATTTTCAGGGAGGTAACACCCAGCCAAGCACCAGCAAGTATCTCTCTCACACTGGAGGCAGGGGGGTAACAAGGCAACCCTCAGTCCTGGGTACCTCAAGAAAGCCTCAGATGTGATCTGACCCATAATGAGTAAGATTCTTCTCATTTATTGGAGGACTTGAAAAGAAGAGAACCAGCAGGATCTTTCACATGGAAACACACCAGTTAATACCTGTATGGTGCTTTGAAGAAGTGAAGAGCTGTAAGTGCTGCGTATTACTATTAAGGAAGGAATTCCTGCTTACAGATAGTGAAATATACCTGAAAGACCAAGTTTCACATCTGCATTTGCTACAGAGAATATGCACTCTCCAGCCCTGGACAACATGCTTGTAGCAACTATTGAGAATACACCCGAGAAGACAAACTTTCCCCCACACAGATGCCTGGAGCGAAGTGTGCGTGTGAAATCCTGGTCCCGTTGAAGTCAATGGGAGTTGTGCCACAGATGTCGGTGAAGCCAGGATTTCACCAGGGAGCGTATATTTGCAGTGTGACCTGAAAGTTATCTGTTGGGAACTAGCAAACCATTGGTGGGAAGCAGATTCCAAAGGAAAACATCCTTCCTGCAGGCCCCTCTTGTTACACTTAGTTTTGAGCACCCCAGCTGATGGCACACTACCCAAAAGGACAAGCAATCTCTGAACTATATAGGACCCAAACCATCTAGGGCATCATCAGTTAAATCCAAACCCCATCCATGAGACCTTGAGTTACCTGGGAATTGTACACACTTCCGGCATTTCTAACATGCCCAACACTTTGGCACTCAGTAAACTGTATACGTAGATACCAACCACACTGAATTCTCCCTCAAAAGGGCCTCAAACCGCCACCCTCCCTCATCTTAGCTCTGGCCACAAGAGGGATCATTCTGGCAATTCATTGGCCAGAAGTCACAAGCTCATTCTGTGCTGGTGTTATTGGGGAGCAGCTGACCTGCAGCAAGAGACGGCTTTTGCAAAGTGCCCTAAGTGTGCCAAGACTCAGGCTTATTGGGACTTCCACCCTACCATCTGTCACCAAGAATGCCCTAAACTCAGACTACAAGCATTTCACCCTGGCGACAATGGTGATCTCCTTGCCAATCACAAATAGAGAGAGAGGATGGAGGAGAAAGTGATTATTGACGCCCATAATATGCAATAATCATTAAGTAATGAGAGAGGGTCCCCCAGAACTGGAGGAATTAGAGTAAAACATACACTGGGCACTACTTGTCAGGGTCACTCCCATAAAGGAGCCAGGATTCATAGAGTTTAAAGCCAGAAGGGCTCATGGGGATCATCTAGACCAGGGGTCGGCAACCTTTCAGAAGTGGTGTGCCGAGTCTTCATTTATTCACTCTAATTTAAGGTTTTGCGTGCCAGTAATACATTTTAATGTTTTTAGAAGGTCTCTTTCTATAAGTCTATAATATAGAACTAAACTATTGTTGTATGTAAAGTAAATAAGGTTTTTAAAATGTTTAAGAAGCTTCATTTAAAATTAAATTAAAATGCAGCGCCCCCCGGACTGGTGGCCAGGAGCCGGGCAGTGTGAGTGCCACTGAAAATCAGCTCGTGTGCCGCCTTCGGCACACGTGCCATAGGTTGCCTACCCCTGATCTAGACTGACCTCTTGCACAACATAGGACTTCACTGAATTAATTCCTGTTTGAACTAGAGCCTATCTTTTGCCAGGGATGGAGAATCCACCATGGCCAATGGTAAGTTATTTTTCTTGATTTGTTTATTTGCAGTCAGATCAGGAAGTTCAGCTAAAATGCTGCCTCTGTAACCAAGAAACCAAGTGAAATTGGCGTTTAACTGGTTTGACATCCCTGATCACATGGGATAGACTCAATTAGTAAAGGACACAGGATAAATACCATGTGGCTTTGAACACATTAGTTGCTCCATGTGAATTCCTACAACAAACCAAGCAAAAGCAGCACATACATCAGCAGCAGCAGCTTTATAAAGCATCCATATAGAACTCCAAAGCTTCTACAGTCAGTTTGTTAGACATGACCATAACCTGAGTGAGCTGCGACTGTTTCCCAGATGCAGTTTGTACTTAGCTCAAGGTAGGCTTGGCGTTATTCTGGATTTCATGTTGAACAGTGAACTGGCACAGCTCCAAGGCTGGCCCTCAAAAATTAATGTCCCTAGTTTAGATTAAAAATTAGAAGAGAGCTTGGTCTGCTTTCATGAACATTCAGAGAGCACTTTTTGTATTTTACTTTATGGCAACTAAAATACTGGAGCATCTCTAAATGAAATGAGTAAGCTGGTAAAAAGCATTTGCAATGTTATTGTGTATGTAGAACACAATCTCAGGGCGTTGGCTGCAGCTGTAGCATGGGAGGGATTACTCTTGAGGATCCTTGCTTTGCTGTGTGAAGGTTCATGAGAATAGAGAGTTCTAGGAGCAAGTTCTGGCTTGTATGCTGTTAAGTGGAGGCAAAGTCACAAATAAAGGAACTGATTTGCAGAGCTGGGCAAAAATGTTCAACCAGAGCCTTTTCCAGTGAAAAATTCAGACGCAGCAACACCGAAACATTTCAAGAATTCATGTCATTTTTGCCAAATTCTTCACTTAAAAAAAAAACCTGGAAAAGTTGTTTTGTCTTGACATTTTGGAAATGAAACTATTTGATTTTTTGGTTTGAAATGACTTTTTATATCAAAGTTTCCTTTAATTTTTTTGTTTAAACTTTTTATTCAGGCAAAGTTACAATAAAACGTGAACATACCACACCACACATTACTTATTAAGGATCAGGTACTATTCAAAGAATTTGGCTTAAGATTTGCACTTGCTGCCTAGGAAGCAGCATCCTCTGGTGATTATGCTAAAAAAGGGTGACCAAATTTCTAAATGCTCATCCTCTTTTTAGAGTGGTAGCTGTGTTGGGCCCCGTCCAGACTACCCGCCCGGATCGGCGGGTAGCCATCGAAGTATCGGGGATCGATCTATCGCGTCTCGTCTGGACGCGATAGATCGATCCCCGAACGCGCTACTTCGAACTCCGGTACTCCTGCAGGGCGAGCGGAGTACCGGAGTTCGAAGTAGGAGCCGCGAACTTCGATCGCGGCGCCGCGCGGACGCGAGGTAAGTCGCGTTAGTTCGAACTAAGGTACTTCGACTTCAGCTACGCTATTCGCGTAGCTGAAGTCGAAGTACCTTAGTTCGATCCCGCCCCTAGTGTGGACCAGCCCTTAGTCTGTATCAGCAAAAACAATGAGGAGTCCTTGTGGCACCTTAGAGACTAACAAATTTATTTGGGCATAAGCTTTCGTGGGCTAAAACTCACTTCATCAGATGCATGGAGTGAAAAATACAGTGTGTGTGTATATATTTTACTATACCACAATTTATATATTTAATAAGCCACACTTTATAAACTGCAATACAAAACAATACAAAAACAAAACAGAGTTCCATCACTCTTCTCCACTCTAATTTTTAGCTCAGTTAGGGTCCAATCCAAATCTCCAAAGCACAAATGCAAAGCAGAGGGGACCCAACCCCAGGAGGTGCTGAGCCCCTCCAATTGCTCTGAATTTTCACACTGAAATTCTCTTCCTGGATCAGGCTCACAATTCCCAAACGAATTCTCCTCCTGGCACCAGGCCCCCGATGGGGAAAAAATCTCTCGCTACAAATAGCTTTTCTGCCAGTCACAGGTTGGTTCCCCCTCCCCCCTTCAATAGCCACTCATGTGAGAAGCAGACAGACAGTTTGACAGAGATCTGAATCCTAAAATAATTTCTCACCAAGGCGTAAAGTCTCCTGAGCCCATTGTAATAAATGGGCAACATACTGTAAGACGTAAAGGAGCACTACTGTGGATGAAATTTCATTGTCCCAATGGGGGAGTGCTCCCTGGCACTGGGCCAGCAATGTAATTCAATAGAGAGCGCGAGCACAAATGGACCTTGGGAGAAGGATTGATTTTAATGTAATCCCATTTACTAATCAAAAGGAGCAAGGGATTACGTTTGCTAGGAGATGTCTGCACGTGTTTCCCAGTTTATCGATAAAGATAGCTTTGTTTTAATTAAGATACAAACCGCTGATTCCAGGTCTAATCTTGGCTGCAAACAATCAGTTACTGACTGAGTGTATTGCTAAAGTTTTTAATGCCCTCTCTGCAGCTTTTGTTTCTCCAAATAGGCCAGTATGAGTGCCCTTCCCTCATATGTTCACCCACCCCATCCCTCTTCCCAGGCTCCTGGGAGCCACCAGGCTTAAGTGGTACAGAGGTGACTTGTGATGACTTACACGCCAAAAGGATGATATTTCAGTTTCAAGCTTCCAGGGGTCATTAGTGTGCTGTACGTAGGGATGGAAGTTAGGATCGACATGGCTGGAAAAAGCAATATATTTCTTACGAGAAATTTCTAACAGAAAAAAAAAAAATCTTTGTTCATAAATTTTTGGTTTAAGAATTGTGTTTCCTCACAGGAAGTTTCCAACCAAAAGCTGTCATTGAATGTCGACTTAAAATGTTGTTTTATTTTTTCATTTCAAGTGCAAATTATTATTAGAAGAGTGGTCACAGTGCACAGCTCTCTTCTGAAAAGGACTTTCAATAATGGCATCAGAAAGAACAACATGGTATTTTTATCCCTTCGTGCACATTACAACTAGGACTCAGTCCCCCACTTAAACATCTGCATACAATAATATTTCAAGGCATGGCACAACCCTAATGCTCACCCAAAGACATAGACCAAACTTACAACCTCAATCAAAATATACCATTCATAAGGCAATAGCCGTTTTAAAAATAAATACAACCTTGTCAACTGAGCAGTAAAAGCAGAAACTGGCATTTTGGCTGTCCTTTGATTTTTGGCAATGGAAGAGTTAATCCTGAGCCCTGTTTATGAACTTGAATAACCCCTGCCCCACCCCCAATCATTCACACACACACCCCAAAACCAATCCTGGGCTCTGCATGCAAGTTTTCAGACTCAGTCTACAGCACAGAGACCTTACACAGCCTTTAAGCTGCTGGGATGGTCACATGCCAGGATGAGAGAATGAGCTGGATCTCCTGGGGTGAGATCAGCGCATGACACACAAGTGGTTTAGCCCAGGATACACTCAGTCTCCAAGGGAGAAATGGAACTTTTAAAAATATGTTCACCAACATTTTCCCACAAGAAAGTTCAATCATCCCCGCGCCATGGCTCCCAGTTGTCTCCCCTGTGCCACAGTGCCCTACCATCACCCTTCGCGTTGCCAGACTATCGCCACTGCAAGTATCATGCTTTGTACATACTGTAGCAATGTCACAGCAAGACAAAGCTACCGTACACACTTAGGGCTAACTGGTGTCTCCAAAGCCCAGTCCTCATGGGCAGGGAAGGGGAGGGGAGCATTATTCCAGGGGATCTCCAGGAGGCATTGCATCTGATCTGTACTGGAAGAGTTTTCAGTGGGACTTAGGGACAAGGACAGTCTTTGCACTCTAGGGGTAGAATTTAAAAAAGAAAGATCAACTGGGTGCCCAAGTCCCACTTACATAAAAAAGCAGGGGAGGGGAACACTCATTTGTAGGAGTTTCTCAGTCCTTGCATTCCTTGGAGGAAACTGTCAATGTGAGCAGCCTCTATAGCCTCGTGCAGTCAGGAGTCCTCTGACCTCTTTGTGCACCTGCTCTGGGCTAGTTACAATCTCACCCATTGAGGATCTTATGTGTACTATCCAAGATGCATGCTGGAGAAGGGAAAGGTAACAAGCATGGATTGTGAAGAATGGGTCCCTTGTGGGATAAGACAAGATACTACAAATCCCAAGCAGTTACGCATGGCATTAACATCAAACACGTAAAAATGAAGCCAGGTCCATCAGCCGTGGTGACACTAATAGGGAGGAGAAGCTGGAGGAGTGGGACATGGTGCTTAGAGTCATTGATAAATGATCCTGAAGGACAAGGAGTGGGCATAGAGAGCTCAGCCCATAAAATGCAGAACATGCTATTGATATTCGATTGCAGCTCTACAGCACCTTCCATCCGAGCATCCCAAAATGCTTCACACTAATTAAGGAAGTCTCCCAGTGAAGACGACAAGTACCATTATCCCCCCTTAGCAAAGGGAAAACTGAGTCTCAGAGAGGGTAAGTGACTTGTCTAAGCTCCCATGCAGTGAGTCAGCACCCTAGACCAAGACCTTCCGAGCCCCTAGCTCTAACCTCCAGGCCATACTCTTGCCTAATACACCCCGATATAACGCTGTCCTCGGGAGCCAAAAAAATCTTACCGTGTTATAGGTGAAATCGCATTATATCGAACTTGCTTTGATCCGCCGGAGTGCACAGCCCTGCCCCCCCGGAGCACTGCTTTACCGTGTTATATCTGAATTCGTGTTATGTCGGGTCGCGTTATATCGGGGTAGAGGTGTATTAGTGCCCAGAAATATTAACTCCTGTAAATCCTTTTGGCTGCACTTATTTGGATATTTCTCAATCTTTCAAAACAGAAATGAGAGAGGAAAATATTTCCAGCCACCTTTTTAATACTGATCAGCATCCTCATCCATCAAAATCCTTGCAGGATGCGTCAGCCAAGCAGATGGCATTTCTCCTAGATACAGGTCTGTCTCATCTTACGCTAGAGTTACGTTTCGTGGTCAGCGAGTAAAGCGAAAAACGCGTATAGTCAAAATTACATTGAGTGTAATGGCTGGCAGAATTGCCCGCCCTACAGAAACAGTATTTAAATCGTTATTTTTCTCGTTTTTTTGTTTTTTTCTTGTTTTTGCTGACCTCAAAGCTGAAATCGCACATGTTAAATGCGCCTAAGATGCGACAGACCTGTAGTCTGAAAACAACTATGTGTACACCCCAACTTCACCCCATTGTCAACTCTAGTTCCATGGCATACAGCCCCTATTCAGGTCAGAGCTAAAGCTGTGGGGAAACAATGGGTTTGCTTCACTGGAGTAAGTAAACTCATTTTCTTTGCTGCAATCACTGTGGGCTCACAACTGTGTCACCATCAGATTCCCTTTGATTTTTGTGTTCAAGTTAAACTCACACCTCAAAAGGAGAAACAGTCAAAATTGCAGAGTTTCAGAGCAAAGCCAATACAAAAACAATGAATTCTGCATGATTTCTGGTAGAGATGGGTCCAAACTGGGAAACCTGATCAAACCCCAGCAAACTTTAGACCCAGATCCATGTGCAGATCTGAATTTCCACAGCTTGGGTCTCTATAAAGGGCCAAAATGGACAATGAATCCACAGGCTCTTTGGGATAACTCCAATTCCAGATGCAAACTCTGCAACTTGAATCGGTTTTTGGATTTGCTCAAAAACTTAGTGCAGTTCCACTTTAAATATTTGTGTTCCAGGAGCAGTTTACACTTGACCACAAAGCAAGTAGTTACTCATTCTAGACTCTGTGCAGTAAACTGGGTTGCTCTGCAACCTAATTCATCCACTGCTGGTCTCCTCACTACATCGTTAAATTGTTTTTTAAAGAGAGATTTTAGCTAGAGTTTTTATTGCACCAACCACCACCTAAGCTGCCCGCTTCTCACAACTGCGGAGCTTTAAATTCAGACTTACCTGTGTTCACTGCGAGTGCCAGCTGCTAACTCTGTATTCATACCTTCCCAATGCAAACTGCAAGGACTGTGCCCCTCCTACACACTCATTTGCAATCAATCAGCTGGTGGAACCTATGACTCACTCACTTCTGACACAGACTTCAGAGACCAGTTCAAAGAGACTATTAGCTGCTCTCATGGAAGTTGCAGCCTTAATAATTAGTTAATACTATTTAAAGGTATCATTTCCCTTCTCCTGCCTCCCTGTGGTAGAGAGGGGTCAGGCCACTTCCAAAGCATCTTCTGGAGGGAATGGGATTTGGTCCTACCTGGGGGGCCTCCTCCCAAATGTGTTGGGTGGCCAAAGATTCCATAAAAGTAGCCAGCCAGGAGAGAGCCAGATGGGAAGAAGACTACCCATCCACCAATTAGGGTACTGGGTGCAGCAGGCGGTCAGGAGTGACTTTTTGTATGTTGGAAGGAAAGGCAACCTGGCTTTGGGGAGCAAAGCCAATTAACTGAAGGGAATAAATTGATGGGCTTCCCCCCCCCCAATCAGGCCTTTTCCCAGGTTCATGAAGTGTAGCAAGCCTTGAATCCCAGTTCTATTTAAGATCCAGCAGTTTTACAGGTAACATACTAAACAAAGAATGTTGTCCCTGTGGTAATTCCACCCACTTTCTGTGATCCACTCATCCATCAAAAATGGGCAAGTTCATGAGGCTATAAGCGGCGTTTGGTTCACGTTGCACTTGCTAGATACAGGATATAGATGACAAGAGTGGGACAGAACAGGCTATGCAAAGTGGATCCCTACACAGCGCACACAGTTATGCACAATGTTAGCATTTAGCAAACTGGAACGTCAGTCTCTAGTGGAGGAGTAATGCCAACTGAGGGACAGGGAGAAGGGGAGCAGAGTGGCAAGTCAACAGCAGGTCAAGGGCAGCATGTGTCCAAGAATCTAGAGATCAAGTGACCAATTCTACAAAGTGTCAAATGCCACAAGGAAAGTACCAGGTACTCTGAACTCCCATTGTATTCTGGGCCTTCCCTATTTGGAGAATCATGTCTAGATATATTTGCATGAAAGATAAGGGCAGTGCAGAAATTTTGAATGAAAACTGCTTATCAACTCCCTGGAAACATTTCTGAGATACCTTCAGATTGAAATATAGCAAAGTAAGAACTGGCCCCCAAGTGCTATGAAGGGTCCATTTTAGCGAGAGAAGCTTTTTCACAATTCTGGATGATCTTTCAGGTGGTCTAGTCTGTTTCTAACAAGAGGGGATATAGAAGCAAAGGGGGGATAGCGGGGAGTATAAATAACAAAGAGGCAGTTCTAAGCCGAAGGCAAGAGGAAAAAAGTATTCAGAGGGGCTCTGTTGGAATACACCTCCTGGTTTACAGCTGCATTTTCTTAGCAAATTAGCTTTCAGGATCAGGAATAAACACTTGTGAAGGTACAGCTGGTGCCAACTCCACTGTGCCATGATGGGAGTTTTCCCTACAAAATAATTATTTCAGGCTAAAATACAATCAAAGTAAATAGATTGATATTCCTTTGAGCCCAGAAAAGAATGGGTTCCTAATTACCTGCTTATGGAAAGTTTCCATAAGGCAGATATAGGAGAAAAATGCCTCCAACAGGCCTTGTATGATGTCACAGATTTCTTATTTCAGAAGAGGATGGAGAAAACTCAATCATAACATGGTCCTCCTCAGAACCAGAATGCATTCCATTCTAAGGTCAGCCAGGATTGTTTATCATTTTGTCTATATGCTGTGATTCAATGTTTTGTACTACCGTAAAGACTTCCCTTTTCAATGGATAGAAAATTCCATGCTGAGCTACTGTTATTTTCTACGCTCATTAGACAAATGAAATTCCCATCACATTCACATAATGCAGAGGACGTAACAGAACCAGTCCCATCATAAGCTAATTCACTTCTTTTCTGAGACATAACTGCAAAAGACTAAACACCAAAAACAGCCTTTTCAGATGCCTTTTAAACAAGGATCACACCATGCTAACACACACAGAATGCATCACTTAAGTATAGACTAACAACGTCCCAGGTCATACAAAGCAGATGGCCCCAGACAAACAAATACATATGAAGATGGATACATGGGCCCAGTAAAAGAGAGAAGTCAAAGATTACTTCAAGGTTGAGGGACAGAACACAGAAGGTGCCATTCTGTGTCAGGCCAATGGTCCATCTAGTCTAGGATCCTAGCAGCCAGAAGTCTCAAAGGAAGATGCAAGCAGTTCTGCAATGGACAATTATGGAATAGCCGGACCCATCAGGCAAGTTTTGGCTTGATCCAAAGCCTACTGAACCTGAATGGGAGTTTTTCCATTAATTTGAACAAGCTTTGCATCAGGACCTTAGTATTTGGTTTATGCTCTGAAGTTTGAGGATTTTGATCCCCTATCCTGGTAACTACTAGTCCTTTCATTATCCAGAACACTTTTTTTTTTTTTTCAAAAATGAAATAATCTAAATTGACAAATCAACAGGGTCAGACAGAAAAAGGTTTCACTGGAAGATTTTCAACTAGCTTCGATTTTCAGTATTATCCCACATCACAGACCTTACACAGCCTTAAATTCTGTTTGTGCTTTGAGCACAAGCCACCTATCGCTTTATTGAGCTGACCACATAAGACAACAGCAGGTCTTCGCTCTGAGTGGTGACAGTTTACTTAGAGCCTTGCAATGGGGATGAGTCATTCAAATTGCTCCTTTTCAATGTGCATTATCTTGCATTTGTGGACAATGAAATTCATTGTCCTTTACCCACTTTTGTATGGTCCCTCCAACCTTGACTAAACAGAATTATGTGCCATCTGACAAGTTTGCCACCTCTCTGTTCCCACACCCCCTTTCCACATAATTGACTAATAGATTAAGCCCTGCCTTTGGTCTCATGCTAGATTTGTTGAAATTGGATAAAAAATAACAAGCAAATATTGAGATGTACAGTTTAAAATGATTAAGGAGAAGAATCTTTTCTAATCCCCTGCCTCTCCTCCCACCAACTTGTAGCATGTAAAAATGCAGCAATATTGGTTTTAGGCCAATAGCCCAGGGGATGATCCCGCAACGGCTAAAGTCAATAGGACTGCTCATGGGGTACTACTCATGTGACTATGGGACGTGCAGAATCAGGCACTATATTTGGCATTGGGGGGGGGGGGGGGAATCAACAATTTAATGTACCTTGTCAGCATACTACTGCAGGAGCAAGTCCTTTCCTTTTCCAAAGGAGAAAAAACTTTGTACAATGGGTTTCAAAAGTGGCAAACCTTTGGAAATATGGCCTGCAGGAATGCATGCAACAAACCAGCTTCCTGCATACCGCATTCTTGATGCATCCAAAACTCCTGACATCAGTAGCAGTATTGGGTATGAGAAGAACGCAGGACTGGGGCCTAGTTGTGTAGGCCCAGATTTTCTATTCATTCAGTGTTCCACAGTTTTTAGGTGATCAACTTACAACATCTTGGGCCTCGTTTTCACAGGTGCTGGATGCTCAAAACTCTTATCAGTTTTGCCAGGAGTCAGAGGCACTTGGCATACATGTCCCCCAAGACAGGCATTCATCATCATCAGGGATTCAGGGCCCAAAATTATCAGCCACTTTGAAAATCAAGGTTCCAGTGCTGCAACTAAGGGCTACTCTACACTGGCAACACTAACGCACTGCCGCAGCAGAGCTTTAATGTGGCTTGTGTAGTCATGGCACACAAAAAAAAAAAAACCCCACCTCCACAAGAGGTGTAGCTACCAGTGCTGGTGCACTGTTTACACTGGCGCTTTACAATGCTGAAACTTGCTGCGCTCGGGGGGCGGGGGGGGGGGGAGGGAGTGTCTTTTCACACCCCTGAGCAAGACAGTTGCAGTGCTGTAAATTGCCAGTGTAGACAAGCCCTAATACAGCTCAGATCAACTGCTTTGGCAACATGAAGTCACAGTGAAGTCAATGGGACTCAGGACAGAGCAGACTGCCTATGTACCAACAATTGTAGGAAAGCAGCCTTAAGACTGAAGTCCCTTCACAATGATGCTGATATACCATTTGGAAATACACCCCATCCCTGTGGGAATCAAAGTCTTCAAAGATCTTTGATCTGCAGAGAGTCATAGACCTTGTTAAAGCTGATGGGTATCCTATATACACGCCTATCAGGCTAAGCTGAAGGAACAATTCAATGCCCCTTTATATAGAGATAGCGCGAAACAATAGGGAGCCACTACTCTAGGCAAATGGCTGCATGGCAAAGCCAATCAGAAGCTAAGCCATGTTGGCTAAGGGCTTTCCCAGATACTGACTGTAAAAGACAGACTAGGGGATGGATTGGCTGCAGATGGACATGTCTATCCATGAGATACAGAAAGCAAGAGTCGCAGTCATGAACATGGCCCCGGGGAGGAAGCAAAAAGACAGAGCTTCTGCTATTAACAGTACTCATGGGAAAGACCGGCATGGATTTCCAAGCAAGTAAGCTGCTTGCTGTTGTTCATTTCCACTGTGTTCGGGGAAACAAGACTTCGGTACAATCCTGTTTTATTTATAAGAAAATCTCTCAGTCACAATCAATTTCTTCGGACAGAAACAAACTGGCAAGGCCCTGAATATTAACTAACCATTCTAGTCAAAAGGGACAATCTATTACAAGTGCGTGAGCACATCCATGCACACAGCATCTAAGTATTGATCCAAACATCAAGATATAGTACTTCTCTACAAAATGTGATACTGACTTCCCCTCAACACTTGCGATTAGTGTGCACCTCTCATACTACACGCATTAAGTTTACCAACACAAAGGAGCTTCCCCCACCGCACTGTCCTTCCTATGGAATTGCACCAACAAATGCCAGCCCAGGAATCACAAGCTCACACGTAAGTTGGTCACTGAATCAGTGGACCGGCTGTCACGCCAAGCCAATAGCCAGACTCAATAGGAAGTCTGAAAGACAAATGCTAGAGGCTTGCATATTGCTTAAAGTGCCACTGAATACAAGCTACACTTCTCCAGCAGAATGGTTCATCATTCATAAGCATCTAACGGTATGTCCATACAGCACAAGCTGTGCATGGGCTTGCCTGCCCTAGCTAGCTTTCATCCAGCTAGCAATAGCAGAGAAGACAGTACAGTGTGGGCTTCAGAGTGGTAAGACAAGCTCAGCAGGGACCTGGGTACATACTTGGCTTGCTAGCCTGCTCTGAAGCCCGTAGTGCTCTCTCGGCACTGTTGCTGTGACCCATGTTAGCTGGATTCAAGCTAGCTCGTGTAGGCTGGCCCACGCGCAGCTTTTGCTGTGTAGACATACAAAGTCCACACAACAAGAGGGAGCAGTGAATAACGGCCACATCCTATACAACCGATGCAGACAGGAGCAGAGCCATAACATTCTGTAAAAGATCCTTAAGGCTAACACAGAAATTGAAAATTCAGCAAACAAGCCGAAGAAAACCAAGGCAAGGAGACACCCTCAGAAACACCCTGGGGCCCTGCCCCTCTGCGCCAAGTGCACCAGGTGTGAGGCAGGCAGGCTCAACCAGGCAGGATCCAAGTATGGAGGGGCTCAGTGTGGGGGGGGATCCAGGTGTGGGGTGAGAGGATTCTGTGTGGGACAATCTGGATGCAGGCAGCTCAGTGGGGTGGGGGGGATCTGGATGCATAGAGGCTTGTTGGGCGGGGGGGGGTGTTCCAGGTGCAGGGGAAATGGGACTCTTCAGGGGCTTCCAGATGAAAGTGGCTGGGGCTCAGGGAAGGGGTCTGGGTGCTGGGGGAGTGGGGCTTGGTGGGGTGGGGGGCTGGGTGCAGCTAATTGGGGGGTCAGTGGTGTGGGGGTCAATGTGTGGCCTCAGGGTGGTGGGGCTAATAAGGGTGGGTGTTTGAGTGCAGGGAGGTCTGGATGCAGAGATGGGGGTCCGGAAGCAGGGCATCTGGGTGCAAAGGGGCTCCAGATGCAGGGGTTGAGGGTCAATGGGGTGGGGTTCAGGCATGGAGGACTAGGCGGGTTCTGGGTGTACGGGGTGAGGCTTGGTGGGGGTGTCTGGGTATGGGAAGTCCAGATGCACAGGGGTTGGGCAGATGGGGGAACAGCTCCCTGAACAGTGACCCCTCCCCCCGCAGCTGAGGAGCAATGGGGGCAGGAAGCAGAGGAGGATGCTGAGCTTCCTGCAGCTAGGGGAGGTTTCTGGGGGTGGGTCTGACACAGCTCCAGCCACTCCATGCAGGGGAAGAGGAAGTCCCATCCTCTCCTGCCTCCAGCCCAGATGGGACTAGCAGCTGATCCCAGCTCAGGGTGGGAGCTACTAGGTGAGGTGTCCCCAGCCCTGAAGTGATTTACCTCTCTGCCGGCTGCTCTGGGTGCCTGAAACGATGTACCTGTGCAGCTAGGGAATGGTGCATGACTGCTCTTGCAGCTTCCCTTTGCTTCCCTGTCAGAAAGTCATTTTTCTGCGGCAAAGCAAAGAAATCTGCAGGGGACCTGAATTCTTCCCATGCGCAATGGAGCAGAATTCCCCCAGGAGTATCATTATATAGCTATAGATAGAATGTATATTGAGATTAGACTGTATATGGTTTATGACTGCGAAAAATTGCTGTCTCTAGTCCCGCTGTCAGGATGAACTAGGATTCCATTGCCAGCGATAGCATACTATAGAAAGTATAAAATTACACTCTCACACTCAAAGCATATGTCCCAGATTTAACTTGATAGTTAACTTGTCAGGAAAAAAGTCAGCTAGGCCATGCCAGCTCTTCGTCCCACGTGGTCCTTACAGTCTCATCTTTTTAGTATTCAGAACTCAGA
Organism: Platysternon megacephalum; assembly: GCA_003942145.1. Classification (NCBI taxonomy): domain Eukaryota; kingdom Metazoa; phylum Chordata; order Testudines; family Platysternidae; genus Platysternon; species Platysternon megacephalum. The sequence continues at coordinate 1,689,612 of QXTE01000150.1, read as the reverse complement.
GTTATCTGAATAATAAGAAAAAAAAAGAATAAAACCTAAATTAATCTCACACAAGGTCTCAAAAAAATGAGACCATTTTCTCTGCAGGGCTTTTCCATGCAATGAGAGCTTCTGTATTTGCTCTTTCCAAGCGTCAAAATTTGCCATCTCTGATCTCTCCTGGAAAATGTGTAATGATTTTCAAATTCTGCTCACTGCACATCTACATTAGAAAGAGAGAACTCTTATTACTGCCTAGCTGCAATCTTCTAAAATGGCTTTGTGTGTGGAAGAAGTCACCTTGCGCACATTGTACATCTGGCATAGGCCATGCCTGAAGAGCCCTTTGTCATGAAAAAAATCAATACCAAAATTGGAGAGGAGAACAGCGAGTGAACACAATTACAGTTATTCCCTTTGACATTACTGGAATTATTTACACTTCATCCAGACTAAGACATTCCCCTCGCAGCTCATACCACTAATTCATTAAACATTATATTGTTATGGAACCTTCTATCCCTAGAGATTCCAAAGTGCTAGATGAACATAGGGACTACTCCTTAGTCTCATGGCTGGTCCTTGAGTTCATTTTAAATACTCATATGGATTAAGGGGTTCTGAACAAGTTATTGATCAGATGAAAGGCTGGTAATACCACTTATTATTAATGTTGCCCAACACTTTCCAGTACATGATCCTGTTCTCAGTTGCTTATAACTTTGCTGAATTTCAACTATTCCCGAAGGACTGAAATTTTTCATGTTTTGTGTCTGGAACAGTCGAATTTTTGTAGATAGCGGAACCATTTTGGCTGAAGCTGTTTCCATGGACAGGACAAGAAAAACTACACTGCTGTGCAGTATTAAAAATAATTAAATCAATCAGGCAACCTTCTCTTTGAGGCACCCTAGCGCCCCCTTCTTTGGAACTGGGACTTGAAATTTGGAAGGTTGGCCTTCGTGTCAGAGACATGCCCTTTGTCACCCTGTGAAAGTCTGCCAAAATTTGGACCAGTTATAAGTCTTGGGGGGAGGGGGGCGGGGACTCAGTTTGCACAGGCTCAGTAGAGACTTCAATTTAAGCAGCTAGAATGTTTGAAGATTCAGGGTGCTTCCTCGTGGCAATCTTAATTTTGGCATTTCCTAATTTGAGTGCTTGATTTTGTAACTTAAACTATGTCCATTTACTAGTTTTTTTAAATGTGTAATATACATATAGGGTGAAATCTTGGCCTCCCAGAGGTCAAAAGAAATTTTGCCATTTAATTCAATGAGGCCAGGAACTCACTGATAAATGGAATCCACTTCATCCGCCTCTGAACTGCAGTCAGTTCTAGGATGTAATACAGTAGCTGTTTTAACAGTGCCCCCCACCCCAGAAATGCATTATATGAAATATCCAAACAGAAACAGCAGAGTGTATTTAGGGAGGCAAAATCTGAATTACATAAGTTAGACTTGGGACCAATTATTTGTATTGCAGTGGGATGTAGAGGCCCCAATGAGAGATCAGGCTCCACTGTGCTAGGCATTGTATAAACCACAGATGACTGACTGACCTGGCACCAAAAGTGTTTACAGTACAAGCCTATAGACCAGTCATCACGAGGAAAGACAGGACAAGACGGAAGTAACTGTGTAAAGAAAAACTAGGGGTTTGTCTGCACGCTGGAGTAATGTGCTCTCCAGAGATGTGATTTCTAAAGTGCGCTAACATGTTGCCTGTTAATTGGTCCATGTAGCCTCCTCCTGCACCCCAAACCCCTCATCCCCAGCCCCACCCCAGAGCCCACACCCCCAGCCAGAGCCCTCACCTCCCCCCTGCACCCCAACCCCAGCCCAGAGTCCCCTCCTGCACCCAAACTCCCTCCCAGAGCCTGCACCCCCCCAACACCCAGTCCCCTCCTGCACCCCCCATCCACAGCCCCACTGCAGAGCCTGCACCCCCAGCCAGAGGCCTCACCCCCCCAACCCCCTGCCACAGCCCAGAGCCCTCTCCCACACCCCAAACCCCTCATCCCTGGCCCCACTCCAGAGCCTGCACCCCCAGCCGGCGCCCTCACCCACCTCCCGCACCCCAACTCCCTGCCCCAGCCCGGTGAAAGTGAGTGAGGGTGGGGGAGAGCGAGCGACGGGGGGGGGGAGAATGGAGTGGGGGCAGGGCCTCAGAGAAGGGGCGGGGCAGGAGTGGGGCATGGGTGTTCGGTTGTGTGTGATTAGAAAGTTGGCAACCTTATGTACCTCAAGCTGCCATAAATGTACCCTAACCAAACACAATGGACAACTAAGAACAAGTCAAAAGCGTCTCTTCTTAGAAGGTAAACCTGCCTCTGCGACATAAGCACAACAAATCTTGTCTAGTTACACAGCTACAACCAAGCCACAAGAGAAGACTTTCCCCTGTACACACACACCATCCCTGCCCAGAGGAAACAAGCCACACTCAGTAAAAAGGACGCTCTTAAAAGACCACTCTGCCTTGGTTCTAGTCAAGATGCCATTGCTATGCTCAACTTCATCTCCCCTCATGCGCTACACACCACCCACCTTGGAGAATCTTTCTGCTGGCGTTAAAGCTCCTTATCCTCAGCTTTAAGGCTTTTCATAATGTGTCTCCGACTACATGACCGCTCTCATGTCTCCCACATGTCCCATGTGCTCTGCCCTCACTACTCCCCTTGACACTTGCGCACAGGTAAGCAGCACTGAAGGGCCAAGTCCTGTGCTCAGTGAAGTCAGTGGAAGTTCTTTCTGCTCATTTCCATGAGGCGGGGGGTGAGACGCAGAATGACCTTCCCTTGTGGATGCTCATGCTGGCTACGAGGGCAGGTAGGCTCATGGTGCTTGCTTTGATTCTTCCCTCTTCTGCACCAGGTTCAGCCCAACGTAACTGCATTGAGAGGCATATGTGGCAGGAGAATCAGGACCTGGGTATTGCACAACCAAGGCCCCATGCTGATCCCAGTGACTTCAGTGAGTGCAAGATCAGGCCCCATATGGACATACCTCCACAGACTAAGAGTAGCACACAGAGGGGACATATTTGGTGGGGAATGTGGGGGGGCAGTGTCAAGGAATGGACTTTCCCCATATCCTCAGCTGTAAACAGTTCAGCCAGCACCCACCATCTTATACAGTATGGTGTTGAAGGGGAAAGAAAAGAAAAAAAAAAAAGGAAATGCAATTTTGGGTTGCATTAACAGAGGCATAGCATGCAGGTCACAGGAGGTGATGGTACTGCAGCTGCGGCCTAACCAGCACCAAGTAGAGCGGTACCGTGTCCAATTCTGGTCACTGCTGTATAGAACGGATGTAGAGAAACTGGAAAGGATCCAGAGGCGCACAACAAAGATTATCAAAGGGATGGAATGCAAGCCATATAAGCAAAGGCTGAAGGAACTGGGTATAGTCAGTTTGGAAAAGAGGAGAGTAAGGGGGGGTAATGATAGCAGTCTTCAAAAACTTGAAAGGCTGCCATAAAAAAAGATAGGAAAAGTTTGTCTCTTGTCCTGCTCTCTGTGGCAAGAGAACATGAGTTCAAACTACAGCCTAGCAGATTTAGATTAAATCTCAGGAAAAAACTTACTAACTGTAAGAACAGTAGGACAATGGAACAGACTGGCCAGGGAGGTTGTGGAAACTCCTTCACTGGAGGTTTTCAAAAGGAGGCTGGAGAGCCATCTGCCTTGGATGGTTTAGACACAACAAATCCTGCATCTCGGCAGGGGCATAGACTAGGGGATTCTTGCTGTCCCTTCTAACCCTATGGTTCTATGGTGCTTTTCTCAGATAGGAGTAAGGCCTCTTCCCTAGGCAGAGTACTGTAGGTAACAGGCTTGGCACTGGGGCACACCCCTGGGACACCGCATACCCCCAGATGGAGCTTCCTGCCTCCCCACAGTTCAGACTGCAGTTTGTGTGGTTTATTGGAGCGCTACCTTTTACCCAGTGCTCCCCAATACATAGGGATCCTGTGAAGCCACTTATTGAGTAGCCAAGGAAGACACCAGCTGTATGAATCACATCCAGGACAAGTGAGCATATCCCTCCGAGCCAGCCAGCCCACACCCTACCTCTGCCAGTATGCCGCTGTAGGTGTTAGGGTTTTACGGCTGTATATTTTTAGTTCCTCTAGCAGCGACTATTTCTGCATTCTGAATTATGACGTGATTTATCCCACTTTCTGTCTCTCATTTAGAGTGTTATTATTAGCTGAGCTGAGACAATGCACTCAGCCCTGTATGTTTATTAAAGCACTAATGTCATTCTCTACCACCGTGAGTCACCTAAAGTAAGACAGTGTTCTATTACAGCACTACTGGAAAAATCATGGGAGCCTTGCTGATCATTTCCCAGTGGTTTATTCCAAAGGCATCTTATTCTTTCCATAAGACAAAAAATATATTTGACTTGTAATCCAGTCAGGGTTAATTCCCCCTTTTTCTTGTAAAATTTACCACACCAAAAGCTACTGAGACCATTACTGTACTCCCTTAGTGCCAATCCTCCAATCCCTTACCAAACATAGCCCCTCTGAAGTCACTTCACCCTAAATCTCTGACCTCTGAACCCTCTCCCCTGCCTATTCATCCAGTATCTGTCCTCACTGCTCTTCTCTCCATACATCATTAAAGGTCAACGTGTGGAACTCATTGCCAAGGGTCACTGGTAGCCAAAAGTGAAACTGGGTTAAAAAAAAAAAAAAAAAAAAAAAAAAGTTAGAAAAGTTCATAGAGGATAGGTCCATCAATGGTTATTAGCTAAGATGGTCAGGGGCACAACCCCATGCTCTGGGTGTCCCTAAACCTCCAACTGCCAGAAGCTGGACTGGATGACAGGGAATCGATCACACAATTACCCTGTTCTGTTCATTCCCTCTGAAGCATCGGGCAGCGGCCACTGTCAGAAGACTGGATACTGGGCTAGATGGACCATGGGTTTGGGCTAGTATGGCTGGTCTTATGTCACTCAGGTCAAAAACTAAGTGGTGCAGTATGAATGCCATTCTCCATAACTTTCTTCTGGGCTGGACCCCAGGCCCACTGCAGCCTATGGAAACGTCTGCATTGACTTGATGGGCTTCGCATTAGGTTCTCTCTGAAACATGCTGAGTCACTTCTCAATCTTCCTTCACTCCTAAATTGTGGATTATCTTCCTTGAAAAGCCTTTTGCAATACTGGGCTTGAGCCTACCCCTATTAAAGTCAATGTCCAGAGTCCGATTAACGTCAGTTGTGCAGGGTCAGGCCAAGCATGCAAGAAGGTAACTATGAAATGTAACACAATGGAACGTTATTGCTTTTACCCTACAGACTGCAGCCTGACAGAGTTTAGCATCAACACAGCTGCAGCGGGAGAGAGAAATGAAAAGGGAAACAATGGTGAGCTACAGACAAAAAGATGTTTTCAGCTGAGATGGAGAGACAAAGGAAATAAATGAGGCTGTAGTTTTTCTTGTTGTAAAATAGATTTACGAAGTATAATATGGGCCACAAACTGCTTTCAGACCTCCCACATCCACAGAGCCCCAGATGTACCAAACCTTGCTCAACTCACTTAAAGCTGATATGCAACTGACTGGAATGGGACTAAGTCGGGTGGGATTCCATATGACTTGGTATAATTGAGGGCCGCATGCCATAGTAAACCAGAATGCTATGGAAATGAATGAGCGGTACAGAAGTAACCCACTGGTCAGTGGGTGTTACAGATCACACTGTGCCTGATCCACAGAGGATGCGAGTCTGCAACAGCCCCAGCTACATAGCCTGGCTCTCGAGCTGTAGCAGCTGTAGCAGCTTCCCCTCCCCTCCCCCGCTTAAGCACTGGAGGTCCCTGGTTTGATCATCGTGTCAGCCAAAAGGCAGCAATCACACAGGTCCACCACAATGTGTGTGTGGAGGGCCCTAACCGCCGCAAAACAGTAGAACCTCAGAGTTACAAACTGACTAAAAAAGGAACAAAGAGTCTTGTGGCACCTAGTAACTGACTAGTAAGCCACACTGACTAGTAAGCCACACACCTCATTTGGAACCAGAAGTACACAATTAGGCAGCAGCAGAGACAAAATAAAACGCCAGTACAGTACTGTGTTAAACTTAAAAAAAAAAGAAAGAAAAAAGGAAAAGCAGCATTTTTCTTCTGCATAGTAAAGTTTCAAAGCTGTATTAAGTCAATGTTCACTTTGAAAGCTTTTGGAAGACCAACCGTAATGTTTTGTTCAGAGTTACAAACAACCTCCATTCCCAAAATGGTTGCAACTCTGAGTTCTATTGTAGTGGTGTCTCCAAGAGTCCCCTTCAGAGCAAGACACTTACGGTCCCTTCTAACCCTATAATTCTACAATTCTTACTACAGAAGCACCTTCTAGGTGAAAGTAGTCTGACCCTAGGCGGCATCTCCTTTTTTTGGAAAATCCACAGGGTCATGTGGGGAACAATATGAGGCCCTTTTGACCTACTCAGCCTACAGCTTTCCTCGCCCAAACTGTCCAGTCCCTACCTGTTCCCATGCTGATCCCAGCCCCACAGGACAGCTATCTATGGGGCCCTGGGAAGGCAGATGATACCCCACTCCTCACACAGGAGTGCTTGGGGCCACTGTTTGTATCTTCCCCCTTATCTATTCACTATTGTGCTAGAAATAATTCATTGAAATGAAATGACTCATAATGGAATCCCCTACTTAAAAAGTTACACACACACACACACACACACACACACACACACACACACACACACACACACAATAATGAGGCCCGTTTATGTGAAGAAAACAGGCAAAACCATTGGACCCAGCACAGCACTCAGGGATCCCGGCACAGCATTTAGAATGGGATTTATCCTGTGACTGTCCAGTAGCCATTTGTGATGAAGTGAATGCCACTTTGGGAACTCTTATTCTTTACTGGGCCCAACACCATACCATTAAAACCAGAAAAACTCCAAGTCAACCCAATGGGATCATTCCTCATGTACCATCTCAGTGATATTATGATATGTATGGGGTAGAGAATAAAGCCTTTGATCAGAAGTAAGGCCCCATTGTGCGCCAGGCACCTTACCCACCTGCAAGAAAAAGCCAGCCCCTGCCACAAAGAGTTTACAATGTTAGTAGCCAATGAGAGATGGCTGGTGGATGTAAACAAGCACAGGGAGGATAAAGGTAAGGGAGGGCAGGATTGTGGTCAGGGTCCCGATCCTGCAGTGGGCCCACACAGATACTCTTTGCAGAATCAGAGCCTCTGAGATCTGGATCTTTTTGGTACTAAGGAACTATCCTGCTTGTAGAAGAGTCAGAAGAGTTAAGTGTGGATACTCTTGCTCTCCTCTTTAAGAAACAGCTCTTAGAAAGGTACCGTACTTGGATTTCTGTATCCTTCACATATTGAAAATACAAATTGACAATAGTACCTGTCAACAACTCATTGACATGGACTCAATATTGTTTGGTTGATGCATTGCACCTGATAAATATGCAGCTCCATTGGGGCAGTAGAAAGACTGAGACCTGCTCCTTGGCTTACACATAAAATTCCACACACGCTGCTGCGTGCTAGATACCAACGCTGCATTTAAAAAGAAATATCCAACAGAAACTAGCCCTCTTCCAAGTAGAACGTGCAGTCGGTAGAAATATCACATAGGCGCTTTGGCTCAGGTACACGTTTTCCAAACAAGGGGAATAAAGATACAGCCTGATCCTAGGAGGTGTTGAGTGAATATAGGAGACACTTAGCACCTCAGCACCAGGTCACGATGTAACAAACAGCAGCTACCTAGGAGCTTCACCTTGTGTGCAACAACATGGCCAATGACTCCTTAAAAACCTCATGGTCACAGTGGGGATAGAGTTCGGTTCTACATGCAACAGAAGCACAGGGTCCTAGCGCTTAACCTAAAGGAGAATCTCCGCTACATGTTGGCAGTCTATGACATACAGACAAGCATTTCTGATTCATGCATTCCTGAGCAGTGGTATATATACATACACACACACACACACTAGCCAGTTCATTACAATGTCATTAATAATAAAAACTAAGAACATTTAGTCATGCATTTACAATGTGTATATGAAAAGTGTTTGTGAATACAACAAAGAGGACGGTTACAAAAATGGACAGTCAGCATTCGCCAAACACCAAACTGCTGCTCACCTGACCCTAATCCCATTCCTCTAACCTTCTGCAGGGGCAATTAAACAACTGTCGTGTCACAACTAGAAAACTATAAACAAAATAAAAATCAGGATATGGTATTTATATATAGTGCCCTTCATCTCTAAGGAGTCCTGAGTGATTTACATGATATTGGGTTCTTTGCACTTCCATTTCAAGGGAATGAGGGTTTGGCTGTAGTTCTCATTGGAAGAATCGTGCTCTTCTGGGGCAGAAAGGCAGCAGCCAGGTTAAACACGTAAAAAAACACACACACACTTTCCCAGCCTGCATGAATTCGGGGGGGGAGCACAGAAGAGAACAGTTTTACAGGTAGTTTAGTGGCAGATCCTTGTGGCAAAAAAACCCAAAGAGTTCTCCACTAACATGGATTGATACAACACAGCAATGTCAGCAGCACACTGGTTAGAATGAAAGAAACTGGAATTTCCACACTGCAGATGGAGTTTCTTAAGGAAGTGCAATCAGACACTAGAGAAGTAAAACTCCAGAACAACAGAGTCACTAGCATTGCAGGCACTAATGATAGGATCAGAAAGGGAATAAAATTATATCCCTTGGATTTAGGTTTGGAAGACATCAACCTGTGTCTCATTCCCTAGGCGGGCTGAGATCAGGCGTGTCACTAAGTTGATTAAATTGACCTTTTGAGACAGGGCTCAAAGCAACATAGCAACCGGAGCCACCCTTTGCTAGTCCCAACGCCTTACCTCCTGGAACAGTGTTAGCAAATTTCTTGCTGGAGACCAGGCACAGCTTCCTCCAGAGAGTATGTAGAGCACTGTCAGTGTGCAAGGGAGGGAGTTGGATCCAGGGTAGAATACAGGAAATAAGCATGAAACTTCAACCATAATGGCAGGCTAGTCACGTGCTTGGATACAAGCAGCCTGTACACATACAGGAAAATACAACCTGACACATTGCATAGAACTAGGGTGACCAGACAGCAAATGTGGAAAATCAGGACGGGGGGGGGTTAATAGGAGCCTATACAAGAAAAAGACCCAAAAATCAGGACTGTCCCTATAAAATCGTGACATCTGGTCACCCTACATAGAACAGGGAGGGGCTACAACTGTTAAGTGTGGATCCAGAGCAAAGCACACCTAGAGTCTCGCAAAGAGGGCTTTTTTCATTAACCCCACTTAGGTTAACAACCTGGGGGCGAACCTGGAACCTGCACAGTTAAAGTTGTGAACACTGACAGACCCTCAAACTCTCCAGTGAGATGGCCACTAGAGGGGGCTGTGATAGGAGACACTCCTCTCTCATGAGCACCTCCTGCACTCTCTCTCTCTCTCTCTCTCTGCCCCCAGTGCCCCGTCAGCTGTTAACCTCCTCAGGTGAATCTTCAGTGGCCCAGCCCTCCAGCCAAGTCACACACCACCAATATGCACAAACAAAACCAGAGTAAAAGGTCCAACAGGGCCAGTCTCTGTGCCCTTGTTACCATCTACAGCCCTGTCTCTGGGCTCCATCCTCAGCCCCCTCTGTGCTAGCTTTAAGTCTGGGCCTGCCCTGGTATAGAGAAGTGCCCCCAGGGCTTTCTCTCTGGAGATTCCTAGCCTTTATCAGTTCTTATTACCTCACCCTAGGTGCCTAGCACCCTGACTGTTCACGTTTACACGGATACAAACACTAAACACTGGATTGACTCTCCATAAACTGACAGCATTTTCCATCTCTCAACACACTGTGATTTTATATGAGCATTACTTTGCTATAAACACACTGATTTCCTGCCTTTCCTAGAGCTGTTTTTTAAGAGAAGTTTTGCAGCCCCATAGTAATCAGGAGTCAGCGTATATATAGTGCTGGCTTCTATGTAATCATACGCCTCCAGCTAGCAGCAAAGTAATAATTCCGAATAATATTTTGGGGACATTATGTGTAATCTCAAAGCCCCTTGACCTTTAATCATTTGTTTGCACTGATGAAATATTCACTCTGCTTCATTCTTTACGATGTTCCCTCTTGATTATGTGCTTGATATCCCTGCAACATGTATAAAACTGATTAAAATGCTGCAATTGATTTATCATCATCATAAGCACGATCAGGTTCAGGTTCCTATTACTGCGGGGGGGGGGGGGGGGGTCCCTGACCCATCCTCTCCAAGACATATCATTGCAAAAGAGGGTTCCCAAAATTATAATATTCTCTAGCCTTAAAACAGGAAATCAAACCCGGCCAAAGATATATTGTAGATATGGCCAGGATATCCTAGTGGACGTCATCCTGGGACCTATGGTTTCACAGTAGATAGATTTAATTAGAACAAGGACCAAAAATCAGCCCTTCTAATTATACTTGGCTATTTTAAAATACTTTTATTAATAAGGCCAAACATCCTCTTATGGAGAAGTCCTATAGATTTTAGTAACGATGATACCGAGAGGGTTCTAAGGAAATTACTCTGCAAGTCTACAGAATTGGATTCTGAATGTTAATCTTCATACAGGTTTTTTAACCCATCCTATAGAATTCCACAGCAGGAATGTATAGTTCTCTGTCAATTTCTACAGCACTTTCTCCATCAGGGTGAGCTGTGTATATTCTGTGCTTCACAACAGCTTGTGTAAGTAGTGTGTATTACATATGAGAGAGAAATAATGGGCATGATTCTGTGACACGTTCGGTGCCTCTTGCAGGGTGCAAAAGCACCTCCAGTTCCTTTTGATTTCAATGGGCTTTGCAGGATTGGGACCCATATGCTCATTCTCTATCATTGCTCAACATGAAGACAGGTGCAGTTTAGCCATGGCTACCTCACATCCAGACCACCCTCAGACCATAATTATGAAGCAGAAGCAGGGTTATAATTTTGGCATTTCATGGGTACGACTTTGCTAATGTCTGGCTTCCTTTTATTGAAATGCTGATTGTCATTACAGCGAAGTACATTTCCAACCAGGCAGGCAGTGATAACGAGGGTGGGCGGGGGGGGGGGAGGGAGGAGATAGCTGCTGACGTCTCTATCTCTCCTTACTGCTGCAAAAAATATTAGTTACGTGTAAGTGGAAAGAGCTCTCTGCAGTCATTACATAGCAAACAGTTACCACTTGGCTTCAACTTACTTTTACCCTCACCACAAACACAAACACACTCACTCTTTCAGCACGATACAAGTTTGCATACGGGCATTGCATGGCATTTTTATTTATTTGTGTGTTAAATGAGGATTAATTTCCACACCCGTCTTTGCATTATTGCTGATCTTTACTCTTTTTAAATGCACTCAATGTATGTTTTTCTATATATGGATCCTGTGAGTTTCCCTTATTTCTTACTCATTACATTTTTTTTAAGATAGGAAGGACTGAACATTTTGGTAAGTATTTTTTTAAATTATTATTAATAGCTATGACAACCTTAGTGTTATTGCAACTATTTACTTTTATTTTAAAGCATGTAACACAACCCTTTCAGTTACAGATTACAATGAAGTTTCCTCTCTAGCCTATACACACACACCTCTATATTTTACAGATCTCTCCTAAATATGACCAGAGGAATTTATTCTGTGCAGTGAGGAGAGGGAAAAGCATTGTTGCCTGGATTATTTTTTTCAGAGGATTATTTATTGCTACGTCGACCTTTGCTTCATTGCAACCCTTCACTTTTATTTTGAAGCATAGCGCTTGAGTCGTTCATACTCGGATCACGTTGTGTCCCCTGATCACCCCATTTCTAACCACTCTCACTGGAATATTACAGGGATTTATTATTTTTCACGTGTTGGGGGGAGGTAGAGAGAGAGGGTCTGTATGGCAAAGATAGCAAAACATGCTTTGGACAACATGTTTGGTTGAAATGTCATTAAAATGCCTTTGAAACAAGAGAGCCAATAAACTAGCAATATGCACACGTACACAAAACTGCACTGATCAAGGGAAGAGTTTGCAAGCAGCACAGCTGATCTTACCTGGGTCTTTGCGGGGTCCTCCCTCAACACACTCTCTCCCTCTCCCAGTAGGAAGCAAGGTTGTGGTTACTGCTGCTGGTGTCGATGGAGCAGGTACAGAAAGGCAGTTGGCAGATTGCAGTCCCTGCTGCTGGGCTCTGGCTCCTGTCAGGGCTGCTGCTGCTGCTCCTGCTCCTGGTACTGATGATGCTAAGGAGGAGGAGAATGAGTGAGGAGGAGGAGGATGGTGATGGTGCTGATGCTGTTACTATGGTTACTGAACTCAGCGGCAGCACCACTCAGTGCAACAGCTGCTCCAGCTCCTGGTTCTTTCAGACACAGGCTGTGGCGGAGCTAGGAACAACAACAACAATAATAATAAATGCCCACTCTTCTCCAGCACTCACTTTCTCCTGCTCTTTTGATTATTATGCTGCCGCTGTTACTAGTGTGGAGCCGGGTCTAGTGCTCTGGCTCTGTGATCAGGTTAATGATTGCAATGCCTGGGCGAGCCCGTCTCTCAGCAGCCTGCTGGAAGCAGGTTAAAGGGACAATCGTAGCAGCAGCAGGAAAAGGGGATGGAAGAGAAGGAGACTTAGAAGAAGGGCCCAAGACATACCCCCAACCCTTTTCTAGTGGGGCAGTGAGGAAGGAGAACATCAGAGACAATTCCATAGAGCCTGGCTGATGGGCTGCAGAGTGATGGCGCAGCTGAGAGGAAACAGGTGGTCCACAGAAGTGCCTGAAATATTGTAACAGAATGCTAAGCCTCTCAGAATTGGTGGGGTGAAACCTTGACTCCACTGAAGTCAATGATCATTTTACCATTGACTTAAATGACGCAAGGGTTTCGCTCATGGGGTTTCTGCATTTTTGTAACGAACTCACAAGAGGGACAATTTTTGTTTTCGTGCAAAGGCAGGACAATTTTCCAGGTAAACACGGGCCGATTTTCAAGCAAAACACAGCTGGAAGTTGGACCTTTTCTCTTCCCTTTGAAGGAAAATGGATTTTATACAGAAAATTCACATTAGTCAAAAGTTCCTAATGAAAAAGGATAGCCACTTCTTTTCCCAGAGCAGAGAGTAGAATGACATTTGGGGAAAACATTCATGCAGAATCCCCTTACAGAGAATGGAGTTTGTCCGGCTCTGAGAATCTGCAGGACAAGGAGGGAGAGAACTAAGCTGAATGGGCTACCTACTGGAGACCTTATTAGCAAGAACTAGGAACCAAACGGCAAGACGGGTGGGACTGCCGCACATCAGGAGCATACAGTACGATACCGTACAGAGCATACAGACGTAATCCTCCGGAGTTCTACCCCAGCCCAGTTTTACACAATGTTTCACTTTCTAAGAAATACACATTTTAGGCTCAAGTTTTCTAAGCTCCACCTTTGCCCAAGGTGCAATTTTGGGAAAGTTTGAGCAAAAAGTCTTTCTCTGAGCTATGGGAGAGAGAAGGGGGAAAAGTTACATAGTTTATGCTTTTAAAAAAATGGTATGCACACATTTGAACAGGGCCAGGTTAACAACTGCTGATGGTTGGAAGCTGAAATTCAGTGTGAACGTGATCAATCAGTGCCTTCCCCTGCTTTGGGAAAATAGATCGAATTAACATTGTCTGTGGTTTGCTAACCTTGTAGCTAAGCACCAACAAAGCAAAGGGTAGTTTTCAAAAGTTCACTCACCATGGCAGTAATTTTTTTTTGTATTAAGTCAGGAGGCATCCTGCAAAAGAGAGATTAACTGACAACTAGTTAAGCACACAGGGTGAATACAAGGAATTAGCTCCTAACTTCTATTTAGGCTCCTAACTTTCCACCTTCTGTGAATGCTTCCTTTTGAGCATTCAGCCACAATGTTCAAAGCTGCATAGAACCTGACTGCTGTCTCTTAAACTGCACCTGTTAGGCTAATGAACTGCTCATGTGAGTAATAACAGTGAGGTTTGCTCCTGCTGAATATATTGCTCAGGGGCAGATGCTCAACTGGTTTAAATCAGGGTAGCTTCACTGGTTTCAATGGCACTACACTCACTCAAACCAGCTGAGGATCTGGCCACTTTAATTCTCAACCCTGCTTGTAATACTGAGCCAAATTCTACTTCTTTTAATTACATGAATAGTTCCACTGAAGTCCATGAGACTGATTCTCCACCACCCTGCACCTCCTGCAGTCATTTATCCCTGTGTAATATGAGTGGGTGTACATTGCGGCCACATCAGAATGGCCCAATCACCTTGGTGGTGGTGTTGACACTGCTCAGGTATAAACGTGCAAAGGTGAAGAATCAGGCACAAGTGTCTTTATGTTTGTGCACAAATCCCTGTGTAATAATAGAATGTTATTAGAGAAATAGTATTTGATCCCATAATTAAAGGTTGTCTCACAGCAGTACATACTTGCACGACACCAGAATTAAGGCTGCGTGTTCAACCTTGACTGACTTTGGCATGCTTAACTGTGCATCCCTAACATTGCATTTTTCTTTTGCATTAAATATATGCAAAGGTAAAACAGTTGCCATTTAGTGATGGAATTAATATTGTTGTTGCAAGTCATTGCCTTTCCAAGAGGAAGACTACTCTTTGAAAGGGATTGCATCCAAAATCGAAGAAATAGAATATTGCAGAGGGTTGGGAAACTACTTTAAGAGCAGGATAAAATGTAAACATTGAAGATCAAATCAGCTGGTCTCAGGATAGTTAACAAGCAAAGAAACACATGCCTCCCTCTTGGAACAGTGGAAATCTGAGTTTAGTTCCTGGTTCTGCCACAGAGCACCTTCATGACTTGGCACAAGTTGGCCCAGATCCTCACAGGCATTTAGGTACCTAACTGCCATTGATTTCAATGGAAGTTAGCAGCTCATATATCTTTGAGGATCTGGGCCTCTCCCCCTATGCCTCAGTTCCCTATCTGTAAAGTGGGGATAATCCTTCACCCAACCTTTGTCCATGTAAATTATAAGTTCCAAAGAGAAGGGACTGACTCTCACTATGGCCCAGATCCTCAAAGGTATTTAGGTGATTAACTCCCATTGATTTCAATGAAGTTAGTGGCTCATATATCTGAGGATCTGGGCCTATCTGCCTGTACAACCCCTTGTACCATGGGGCCTCAATCCCAGTTGGGTCCTCTAGTTGCTATGCAATACAAATAATAAAATACACCTCTACCCCGCTATAACGCTGTCCTCGGGAGCCAAAAAATCTTACCACGTTATAGGTGAAACCGCGTTATATTGAACTTGCCTTGATCCGCCAGAGCGCACAGCCCGCCCCTCCCGGAGCGCTGCTTTACCGCGTTATATCCAAATTCGTGTTATATTGGGTCGCGTTATATCGGGGTAGAGGTGTATAATAATAATAATAATAAATTAATAATACTATGCTGTGGCCACAGATAAGTTAAAGTGGCAGAAGCCCTTTTAGAATGCGTGATTATTAATTGCTATGGAAGTATATTACAGCACCCTATAGAGTGCAAGTAGGCAACTTTTATGCAGAGAAACAACGCAGTCTCTGCCCCCAATTTAATTTCACACACGAAGCAACCAAGGAGCAATTAAACAGTGGGTAGGGGAGGACAGGCAGGGGTCACAGCAATGAGATTACACGGTTTCTCAGCAAAGGTGAATGTGTGTTCAGCATGACTGAAGGAAATATAGCTGATTCACTTCTTTTAGGCCACTGTGGTAAAAGTGGCTGTTTAAAAGCATTTGACAGCCTTGCCAATTGGAGGGTAAAGACAAAAATTAAGAGTGCCAGAAAAAACAATAATTCATTGCTTTATATAATATTTATTATTATTATTAATTTGTCAAAATACATATAATATTACCCACAAAAAATAAGCTAAACGTACATTATTAAGCACTTGATAGCAAAATCAAGCCCTTAAAAGTTAGGAGCCTTAATTCGGCCCCCCTGTGTATACGTATTATGATAGTCTTTAATTACATGATTGCATCCTTTTTACCCCACAGGACCCCTGCCTCATTCAGTGTACAGAGTGGATGATGCTCACTTAATGAGCAGCTAATTTCATATTTTGCTTTCTCCTCATTGTTCAGCGTGAGGCCCAATGACTTATGTAACACACACTACTCAAACCCTGCTCTGGAGAGCAGGGCCGGCTCCAGCTTTTTTGCCACCCAAAGCGGCGGGAAAAAAAAATGCAATTGCGCTGCCGCCCAAGTGCCGCCGAAGACTGAAGCGGAGCAATTGAGCTGCCGCCGAAGTGCCGCCGAAGGGGAAGAGAGGGACTGAGGGACCCGCCGCCGAATTACCGCCGCAGACCTGGACGTGTCGCCCCAATAACGGACGGAGTGCCGCCCCTTTCTATTGGCCGCCCCAGGCACCTGCTTCGTTCGCTGGTGCCTGGAGCCGGCCCTGCTGGAGAGAGAATTCACAATTTCCTCCTGGCTTTTCTACATCACTCTTCATTACAGTAGCTGAGGGCGTCACAAATTAATGGTCACAACACGTCATGAGATGAAGAGGTTTAATCCCCATTTTGCAGATGGGAAACTGAGGCACCGAGTTGTAAAAGTGTCCAGGCATTGCTCTGCTCAGCATTGACAGTTAGGCACCTAAATACCTTTGCGAATCTGGGTCTAAGTGACTAGGACAGCTAAATCGCATTTCTGGAAGTGATACAGCCATTTAGACAGGTCTTTAAAGATACTTAGGTATGTACAGGTGCAGTTTAGTAAGATTCTGAAGAGTGCCTAGGCACCTAACTTCCAATGAAATCAGATCTGTCTCCCCTATCCACTTCCCTCCTACCAGTCTCCTTGCCCAGCCATTTCCAGACTCCCTCCAGTTCCCCTCTTACTTTCCCTCTCCCCACCCCTCCAGCTCCAATCCCAGTCTCCCCACCTTCTATGGCTCATTGTCACAATCTACTCCCCCTGCCCGACCCCTCTGGTCCCAGCAGGTCCAGCTCTTCCACCACCTGCATTTGAATCAGGCAACCTTCCTCCTCCACACTGCCTGGGCATCGCATGGGGTCACTGAGAACACAGGAGATACAGGCTCCCTGCTCTCATTTCAGGTTCTCAGAGTGGGATGTCAACAGCTCAGAACTGCAACTGCAGGGAAAGTTCTTCTCAATCCCAGTTTGGAGCATGCCAGTGTGGATGAAATCTTTGGGGAATTTAGCAACTGAAATCTAAAAAAGTCCCTACAGAGTATGTGAAAGTTCATTTTTCAGTGGCTTATAATTTGGCCCAATTTGGAGAGATTTTCATGGAGAACAGCTGAAGGCACATCCCTGAAACAAAGGCAACTCCCCTGCCAAATTTCAAGTCGCTACTCCAAAGCACGAAGGCTCTAGGGCTTTCAAAGAAAAGGTTTGCAGTCTTTTTTAAGATGCACAAACTTATTTTTCCCTATTTGCATTCTTAGAAACAGCTGAATCATTTTGGCTGAAATTTCCCCTCCCCCGAATCAGCCCAAGGCAGGCACCTGGCACAGAACATTTTAGCCCAAATTATTACAGTTTGGCGGAGTTATAAGCAACTGAAAACAGGGTCTTATAATGGTAAGTGTTGGGCAACCTTAATAGGTGGCACTACTAGCTCCACCTATAATACAGATGAATTCACTAAACAGCCAGGTGGGCTTGTTTCTTTAATCTTTTCTCCCAGTGGTTTTTAACTGCTTTTTTTATGTTTGACAATGCAAAATACCAGTTGGGATGTTATAATTATATTACTTTGCCCTCAAGTCGAGGTTTGTATATAAAGATTTCAAACATACATTGGAAACAAAACTGCATTAAACCTCGTAACACACCCTTACAGAGCAGGCAATTTGGATTATATTAATTTACAGATGAGTAAACTGAGGCCCGGTGAGATTAACTGATTTGCCTGTGTCACCAGGGGAGATTATGTTACAGGAAAGAAAAAAAAAACATGACAGCAAATCACCAGTAAAACTAATGTAATTTTATGTCTGCTTGAAATATATTATTCAGCCACTAGTTGTCTGGTTGTGTTAACCATAGGATGGTTAACAACCAACACAAAGCTGGAATTCAAGGTGTGTGGAAGTTTCTTTACATGTAGATGTAACTTTAAAAAAAAATACACACACACACCTCATATTTGAGAACTGGTTCCATATATTGTGACATTTAGGAAGCCTGATGCCCACTCCTCTGCTTTAATCACTAGAGAATACCTATCTTATATTATTATAAATTACCTACAAAGTGACATAGAGAGTTTCTCCAGTAAAACAAAATACACACGCCAAAAGCCATATCATACATTATAGGTAAGTCCAGAAATCATTCAAGCGGGGGACATTAATAAGTTAATATAGCAGGTTATTCTAATTGGAGGAGTTCAGGCACTCAGATACCACAGAACATGCTCCAAGGAGAAAGTCCAGGGATACACACCTTAACACACTCAAAACTGTCTTCACCACACAAGGACACTCCACCAGAAATGTAAATGGCATCATGGAATGGGCCACCCAAATGCCCTGCGAGAACCTGCTTCAATACAGAAATAAAACCCCTTCCAACTGCACACCCGTAGTTGTCACCTACCACCAGGGCCGGCTCCAGGCACCAGCTGACCAAGCAGGTGCTTGGGGCGGCCCCTCGGGAGAGGGGCGGCACGTCCAGCGATTCGGCGGCAATTCGGCGGAGGGTCCCTCACTCCCGCTCGGAGCGAAGGACCTCCCGCCGAATTGCCGCCACAGATCGCGATCGCGGGTTTTTTTTTTTTTTTTTTTTTGCTGCCTGGGGCAGCAAAAACCCTGGAGCCGGCGCTGCCTACCACCCCACATTAGAACCCATATCATCAAACAACTACAACTCATACTCAACGGGACCCAATCCTGAAAGAAATCTTTCCTGAACCCCCTCTTCTGGCCTTCAGACAACCTCTCCAAGCTCATCATCAGAAGCAAGCTCCCCACAGACCAGGACACACCAAATCACAGTGGCACCAGACCCTGCCAGAACAAGGGGGAGGGATAGCTCAGTGGTTTGAGCATTAACCTGCTAAACCCAGGGTTGTGAGTTCAATCCTTGAGGGGGCCATTTAGAGATCTGGGGCAAAAATCAGTCTGGGGATTGGTCCTGCATTGAGCAGGGGGTTGGACTAGATGACCTCCCGAGGTCCCTTCCAACCCTGATATTCTATGAACAACAGAGGCAAAACCTGAAGACATATCTCCGTGGCTATAATGATTAACATCCCCCACAACACACCTTTCAAGATCCATGGGTCCTTCACATGC
Organism: Platysternon megacephalum; assembly: GCA_003942145.1. Classification (NCBI taxonomy): domain Eukaryota; kingdom Metazoa; phylum Chordata; order Testudines; family Platysternidae; genus Platysternon; species Platysternon megacephalum. The sequence continues at coordinate 1,670,278 of QXTE01000150.1, read as the reverse complement.
CTATCACAACTTGTGGTGTACCTCATCCAGTGCACTAAATGCCCAAACAACAACTTTGTGGTTGAAACCAGACAATCACTACAGTCTCGAATGAACTTGCACAGAAAAATGATTAAAGAGGAAAAACACCCCATCGCCTGTCAGTGAACACTTTCCACAAAGTGATCACTCCACATCAGTCCTCATCCTCAAAGGAAGCCTGCACAATACTTTCAAAAGACATGCCTGGGAGCTTACATTCATCACTTGGCTAGAAACAAAAAATCATGAACTGACTAGAGACACTGGACTTATGGTTTATCAAAACAATCTGTAACCCACTAACAACTCCTCCTAGCTGCTTCCTCCCTCTCCTTCCTTTCCTCCCTGTGACTAGAGCAGTGTTAAGGAGCCACTTCACCTTGCATGGTCCCTTGAAATGTGATAACTGCTTCTGATAAACAATCTGTTCCACCTTTCCAGCTTCTGTGTAAGCTGGAAAGCTTGTCTCTCTCCTCAACAGAAGTTGGTCGGTCCAATAAAAGATATTACCTCACCCACCTTGTCTCTCTAATATCCTGGGACCAACACGGCTACAGCAACACTGCATATTTTATCTCCTGTTTAAGTGGCCTTTGGGGAGCTGCTGATGTATAGACCTGCATAGCACCATATGGTGAGAGGAACGTGGCATGGCAGCTTCACAAGGATGCAAATGGGGACACTGTAAGATGAGTCTGTTTTGTTTCTTTCCTCTTTTGTAGTCTCTTCTCTTTTCCTTGAGTGACTGGTGCTGGTTGCCCCTCACTTCCTTCTGGTCAGGCAAAGCCAAGCGGGCAAGTTTATCAATGGTTTAAAAAAAATAAAAAAGTTTAAAAAAAAACTGAGGAAAAGACAGCCTGGAAAGTTAGAGGGAACTGATTGGCTGAAACCAAAAGAGGGTGGAGCTAAGAGACAATAAAGCAGGACTCCAGTTTCCAGGCAAGTCAGTTCAAGTTAGACCACAACCTAAGACGGGCAAGAACTGAAGACACGTTGGAGCTTTCTAACCAAACTAGGTCTTCAGAAGAGATAATCTAACTGGATATTACTGGAACTGCAGCAAACTAAATTAATCCACTTTTATGAGGTTTCAGAGAAAAGTATCCCCAATTCTTAATATTTCCTGACATTGTTTCCGCCCTTCCTCCCTCTCAATGAATGAAACAAGTGCCAGGCCCACAATCCCCTTGCATCAGCTGTCATGCAGCAATTATGACATAATGACTATGTGTTTTAGTAAGTGCACATTGTGCAGCTCGGGGGAGAATTGGCCCCTGGGGATGAGATTCTAACAGCCTTGTATGATGGCAGTACACAGCGGATGCTTGTTCATTTCAGGGGAGCCTTTTGTTTGATGACTTCTTTAACTTGGTTTGTGATTTGCAGAGTAGGAACTAGCATTTATAAAACCCCCTGGGATGATTGGGATGGAGAGGTAGAGAAAATTCACTATTCAGCGGGAGAGGTGGGGTTTGGTATTATACTGCAATACAAAGCAACCAATGAAGCCAAAACCACTTGACATGTAACAAAGTTTTTGAACTTGACTGTGTGCATCCGCGAGCAAGAGGCAGAGGCCACATGTGATTCCAGGTTTTAGTGACTGGCCCCTAACTCTCCGGAGACTGGAATGTTTCTGCACAATGTTAAAGCCACTATTGTTGGCTGTCTTCTCAGCGAGTGGAAAAATCCATCAGAAAAATGTGAAGTGATCCACCAGCAAAACATTGCAGAGCTGATGCAAGGAGGAGTCAAGTCTTTACTTCATGTGCAAGACCTATGAACAGTTATGGAACATGCATGCATTGCACCTATAGCAGTGAGACTGTACCCTAAAGAACTAAGCAACAGTGGGTCAGGCAAGCTACTATGTTGTCTTTGGTCTCTGACAGTTCAAAGAAAGATACACCCTCAATATAGCATCACAACACAGTGACTGTATATGCAGGCAGGTATCTGCTGCTCCTTTTATAGCTTATTTACTGAACAGAATATGAGAACAAAGAAATTACTACACATATAAAGCAAGTGATGGTGTACAAGGGAACTGCATGGCTTGGGGAGAGGGATAGCTCAGTGGTTTGAGCATTGGCCTGCTAAACCCAGGATTATGAGTTCAATCCTTGAGGGGGCCACTTGGGGATCTGGGGCAAAATTGGTCCTGCTAGTGAAGGCAGGGGGCTGGACTCAATGACCCTTCGGGGTCCCTTCCAGCTCTAGGAGATAGGTATATCTCCATATATTATTATTATAGGGGACTCATAATGGGATACGGGGCTTTGAATGTATAGGTCACTGCTTCAAAGGTTGGCTGTGACCCAAAGTCATTTTCATCTTCTTGGTAGCCTATGTGAAAGGAGTTGCTTGCCCCAGCACACTCCCTATTGGATGTGCGGTAGCATCAGCAACCTTTGGCACGTGGCCCGTCAGGGAAAGCCGCTGGCGGGCCAGGACGGTTTGTTTACCTGCAGCGTCCGCAGATTCAGCCGATCGCAGCTCCCACTGGCCGCGGTTCGCCGTTCCAGGCCAATGGGGGCTGCAGGAAGTGGCGCGGGCCGAGGGATGTGCTGGCCGCGGCTTCCCGCAGTCCCCCTTGGCCTGGAACGGCGAACCGCGGCCAGTGGGAGCCGCGATCAGCCGAACCTGCGGACGCTGCAGGTAAACAAACCGGCCCGGCCCGCCAGGGAATTTCCCTGATGGGCCGCGTGCCAAAGGTTGCTGATTCCTGCTCTACTGCATGAGCTAAAAGATTTATGTATTTTAGCAAAGGCTGTAGCACGTGTATCAATCTCTAGGTCACCCAGGGAGTCAGGAATTAAAACTTGAGTCCCCATCTAATGCCCTAAACCCAAGACAATCCTTCCTCTCATACTACTCAGGGTGAGCAAAGGGGGACAGAATCAGCCCCTAAGTGTACGGATAAAAATATGCCACTAATAAAAACCAACCCATGATATTCCCCTTGAAACAGTTCAATAACAAACACACACTCAACTCCACCATGCAGTCACCTTGCTTCCCACACTCTTGCAATCTCCTGTCATCATAGATCAGTCTAACCCTAACCCCCACCCCTTGGTTTTTTTAATATATATCTTCAAGCCTGGAACTTTGGGCCCAAATCTGCCCTCATTTACATCTGTGTATACTCACTGCTTTCATTGCAGTTACTTCCCAACAACGGCAATTACCTTCACTACCAAAGCAGCACGGTGTGTATAAGTCAAACTGATAAAAAGGATAGCGGAACTTTATAAACAAATGTTTTTATAGCCACAAGGACAGCAATAGTTCTAGCTTGATTACACAGCTCTGAAATTTAATAGGGGCTGAGAGAGACCTATTCATCTCTGTAGCTGAAAGGAAAAGCATATATATCACTCTTTCTCTCTTGAGCANGCCGCCCCCCCCCCCCCCCCGAACTGAATTCATAGATTTGGGCTGGGGATAGCAGGGGAATGAAGAATAAATGGTCGGGAGTGGAGAGGCTGCATATTGCCACAACCTGGTAGCTGGGGATCAAGCTAATGGATCAGTGGCAGCTCCTCTGGCCAATTCCCACCATTGAACCTGCTGGGAGTCATTCTCCAGAGCCTGCCCCTCTGAGCAAAGGAATAGCAGCAGTTCCACTGCACTTAGGGCAGGTCTACATTTAAAACACTGCACTGATGCCGCTGTGCCGCTGTAGCACGTGAACGAAGACACTCAATGCTGATGGGAGAGAGCTCTCCCGTCAGCATAGTTAATCCACCTCCCCAAGAGGCGGTAGCTATGTCAGTGGGAGAAGCTCTTCTGCCAACACAGCGCTGTCTACACCAGTGCTTCGGTCGGTATAACTATGTCGCTCCGGGGTTGGATTTTTCACACCCTGAGCGATGTAGTTATATGGAAGTAATTCTGTAGTGTAGACCTGCCCTTAGGATCTGCTGTGCTTTAACAAGGTGGCAAAGTTTACACCGTGAAAGAAATCCTGACTGCCTTAAATGGCCTGTCTTTTTTTTTCCGCACTTGTACAGCACCTAGCACAATGGGTCACAGTTCCTGACTGGGGCTCCTAGGGTGCTACCACAATAACAATTAATATAGAATATAGCTCCTTCTCAATGCATTTAATAAGTCATGACACATGCACTACAAAATGACACATAGTAGTGCTACACTCACGGTTTCAACAACATCTTGTTCCGCGACAAAAATAAAACTGTGGTTAAGTAGCAATTACACCACAGTTCCCCTGCTTCACTGGCATGGGAACTGTCCCCTGGTGCCCCACTCAAATGAGAGTGGAATAGCCCTTAGAGATCTTGATGCAATCTTGCTGCCTGGTCGTGACCTCCTAACACTCCTCCATTTTGCTTCTTGTGAGGAATGGAACGGGTCATCTCCCCACACATGCAGAAGCAGCTGTTGATTCATGTAAGCACAGTGATAACACTGACATATATTTGCCGGAGCCAAAGAGAACAAGTGGAATATCCATTTGTCTGTGCTTTTGTTGGTGCTTTCAGTGCTATTGAAAGATGCTATTACTCACTCCAGTGTGAACAGTGTCATAAGCCATGTTAATAAATCCCTCGTTGAAATGCAGCCCATTACAAAGAGAATGATCAGTGCCAAGGATGAGTGCAGAACAATAAAACAGTACATAGAGAATGAGAGTGAGTCTGCTGGGGGGATGGAGGAACCTGGATGGCTCAGGGGATTGGATATGAGGCGCAGAGTTTGTTGCCAGCTCAAATCTAGCCCAAGTTGATAGTGGCCGAAAGACATTCCCATTGAATGGCTCTTTGAAAGGAGTTGGTGGATTTAGCCCACTTCCTAGCTACCAGATCTCACACAAAAGCCACTCTGGTGAATGGCACTAATTGGCATCAGCAGTGGGATAAATATGGAGATTTCTGTGACAGCCAGTCTACTAACCTCTCTGCTGCTGCTCTTAGCTTCCGGGCCCCCAACCTCCCCTCCTTCCTGCTCTTTGTCAATTCTGTTGTCAGACAAATTTTTCAACTCTGCCCTCTCTTCGGCTCCTGATGCCCCTCCTCTTCCTCACAACACCATGCACCCCTCTGTTCTGGCTGGCTCTTCCTTTGCCTTCACTACCTCTGATCCTGCTCTTGCTCCACTAGGCATGGCAGGAAATCCTGCCATTACATGAACTTCTTCCAGTATGAACTGTCCCCATCTTTCAGTTTTATTCTTCCTCGAGAAACATTATGTATATTATGGAAGTGCCTAGATACCCCCACCAAGATCAGTTCTAGGCACTGCCTCAAGCTGCTTACAGTCTAAATAGTCAAGGCAAGTCAGTGGGTGGGAGACAGAATAATTATCCCCTCGTTACCAACAATGACAAACTGAGACAGAGCGATTAAGTGATTTGCCCATGGTCACACAGGAAGTCTGTGTCAGACCCAGGAATTGAACCCAGATCTGTGTCCCAGGCCCAGTGCCTTCACCACAAGATCATCCTTCCTTTCACTATTACAAATGAACTTCTCCTTCCCAATTAAAACTTGAGTCATGAAAGACAGGGCTGATCCTATCCACCTCCCACTATCCCATCCTTCAACTCTACCATCCTCTCTCAGCATTGGTGGTCTCTTTCCACCAGTCTCCAGCTGACTGCTTATAGCCCCTCCCACCTCTTTTTGTTCCCTATACTCTCCCCATTCCTCCCTCCGTAGGCTGTGGTTCAGTTCTGAAGGATAACTCTGTACAAATGGCATCACGTAGTCTGCCATGAACTGGCCTCTGATTCTGTATCGAATACGTTGTATTTACAAGTAAAGGAATGTCTGGTTTTTTTCCTAACAGCGCAAAGCAATTTTATCCAAGGAATCTAAACAGAATAACATTATGAAGAAGCATGAAGAGTCCAAGCAGTGTTTTCCCCTCTCTGTACACCCAGGACTCATGCTATGCCTGCTAATATGGTCAGAAGGGAGCCTGGGTGATGGAAGGGGAGGGCTGACTGTAGACTTTCACCACAGTCATTCTGGAGCACAGCATAGGAGCCAGCCAAGGCCTGCACCATTGGCAAAGGGCGAAGCAAGTGCCTTTATGAAGGGTTGTGTGGAGAAAAAGGTTGGAGTAACTTCTTTGCTGGTTACTGGGGGCCAAGAGAGGCATCTCATGGTGCTGCATGAAGTGTCTGTCTCCTTCTCCCCCAACTTTCTGGAGAGAGTTATTCCACTGGTTACACTCCACCCTAGTCAAGGAGAATTTCAAAGGCTTAGGCTGGAAGAGTCCAGCATGACTGTGAGGCTTCAGTCTAACTTGATGGGTTGCCAACTTTCTGACCGAACAAAACCGAACACCCTTGCCCCACCCCTTATCCAAGGCCCCGCCCCGTTCACTGTCTCCCTCCGTCGTTTGCTCTCTCCCACCCTTACTCACTCGCTCATTTTTACCGGGCTGGGGAGGGTCCCTTTTCGAACGGGTGTTTGGGTGAAACTGGACACCTGGCAACCCACTGGTCTGATATCCTCAGTCATGGTGAGACCAGAGTATTAGCCAGGTCCACAGTGCTTCTGTCTGGGTACTTGCTAACGTCACTTGTGTCTGACCTGGATTAAGTGTGAGCCACCTGTGCTGTGCTTCATCATTCTGTTGATTTCTTTCTGGCTTTGGGGCATCCTAATGCTGATGGTGGAGCCTTCAAAAGTGCAGAAGACAGCGCTGGGTACCATCATAAATGGTTGGTTCTGGAGTCCTTGGCATACTTCTCTCTTTGGCAGAGATCTCATATAAAGAAGAGGAGGGGAAAATAGCGTTGCCAAACTCTACATCATAGGGATCTAATAATGAGGAGCTTTGCTGGATAGGAAGACATGGATCCAGCGGAGTGCTGCCCCATTCATTCCTACAATAAATCGTTTGTCCATAATATTCTTCAGATGGTCCACAGTCTGGAGGCTACAAAGAAATCTAATGGCAGCCATGTAGGGGGGTTGTTTCCTTCCCAAAGCCAGCAGAAGTTCAGACACCAGCCCAAGAAGGGCCACTTCTGTGTCATGTTATGGCTTGGAATTTGATGGTCGCAGAAGATGGCACCTTCTCAAGGAGCCAATATCAGAGAAAAAGGAGAGAGGTTTAGAACTGGATGGTAGGTAGTTCTGGGTAGCAAGATTATTGGTGTTAAGATATAAGCAAATTTCATGGCTAATGTTTATGTCCTTTTCCCCTCCCTCAGGTCAGATGGGATGATGTGGGCTGAAAGGGGACTTTCAGAAGGACTGGACCCTACAAATACAAGTCAAACTTCAGTGTATTTTGTTACTGTGAACAGGACTCAGATTCTTGCCTTGCTTCTGGACTGGATTTTCAGAAGTGCTCAGCATGCATGTATAGGGCCAGATTTTCAAGAGACTGACTTCTCATTTAGGAACCAAAATAAGTGGCCAGGTTTTAAAAACATTCGGCATTTTGGGTGCCGAACTCTTCTGAAAATTTTGCCATCTCTGCCACAATAGGACCTGTTGAATACATAACACTTCTGAAAATCTGGCCATCTACCTAAACTTCACAGGCTTCTGGGAACTGCAGCGTCTCTCTGAATGCTGTCATGCTAGAACAGAAAAAAGAGACACTGCTAGAAGAACACTGGATGCATCATTTCAACTCCTCAGAGAGGCTATAGCTGTGTTGTAAACACTCTTCATATTGCTTACGAGGTTGTTTAATAAAAAAGTTGACAACATATTTAGCTGACAGCTGCATTGTTGTTAACATACAGTATGTAGCCCTGGATTCGTTTTGACATCTTAATGGAATTTTTGGAGGAACACAGACAAAATGACCTCTTGGATGATGAAACTTTGCAAACAGGTAAACTTGGAGTAATTTCATCTTGAGGGAACCTAAGCCCAGAACTTAATATGGTCAAAAGTCTGATCACAATGTGTGCCATGACGTGGCACATTTTCTACCCTGTTCATAGAAAAATAAACAAATGAGGAACAGAAGGGAGTAGGAAATAGTCTAGTGTCACCACCATTCCAAGTGTTTAATACAAGAACCATCTGCTGCCTGTCAGACACCTGTTGTGAGCTCACCGGCCATAAAGCAGAGGGTTGCAACTAGAACTCAAAAATTTGCCAACAAAATATTTTTTGATGGAAAAAGTCTTGATTAAATGGAAATTTCCATGGACAATTTTCCATTTTTGTTGAAAATTTTCAGGCTTTTGTTAATCCTCAACCCCCTCCTTTTTTTTCTCAACAGAAAACAGATATTTTTCAACTTAAAACTGATTTGTTCTTTCTTTGACAACCCACCGCCCTCCTCCAAAAACGAAATTCTATTCAAAATTTTTAAAAATTGAAATTTATGCCATTTTGATTGGTCTGGGGATTGTTATTTTTTCCTTTTCCATTGCTAGTTTTGAATGGTCAGATTAGCTACATGAAGGGATTTTTCAAAAATCAAAACTTTTCTTTAACCAACATTTTAAAAATTTCAAAATGGAAATTTCATTTTAATAAATTTGATTTTCAGAAATGAAAGCAAGATTACAACAATTTCCGTGAAAAGCAAAAATATCAGCACACTGAACACCTAGTCGAATAAAAGTCTTTGAAAATTTTAAAATGTTCACTATATTTGTGTTTTTATCAGTTCTGCTCATTTCACAGAATCACAGAAGCCTGAGATGGAAAAGATCTGCTGAGTTGTTCAGTGCATGAACCTGCCAACTTGAGATTTTGCCCACTAATTTCTATATATTAGTGACTGGACATGTTAAAGCATCTCAAGAAATGAGTCTTCCATCACTTCCTTTGGGAGACTATCCGAGACTCAGACTGCAGAACTTTAGCAAGTTTCTCCTGCTATTTCAACCTAAATTTCACCCCTTTTCTTTCCTCACCATACACCCAAACTAGTTCTCAGGCATGACAGTGCGCCTGTCTCAGAATCTGCATGCCCTGAACGCCGGAGCGAAGATTTGTTACAAACCATTGACTTTAATGTTCATGATTCAGATTTTTAACTAAAACATTTCCCACTAATTATTTCTCCACGGTTTTGCAGTACCAGAAATCAGTAGTTGTTTTGCCTAAAATAGCTACGGCAATAAAAAAAAATTAAATATAATCTATGTTTCTCTTTATGGCCCCCTGAAAACTAAAGCATGAAACTGCATGGAAATGAAACTCACTTTTCAGACTTATAGAGATCTTCACTGATTTACCTTTTCACTGATATATCTTAATTGTTATTTCCCTTCCCCCACCCTGTGTCTGTCTTGTCCGTTTAGATTGTAAGCCCTTCATGGCAGAGACTTTTTGTTCTGTGTTTGTACAGCACCTAGCACAACTGGGTCTAGGTCTGTGACTAGGGCCCCCACTGTATTATCAGTGTAACCTGCTTCCTGCCTCCCCCTTCACTTGATATCACATCTAATATCAATGATATTGCAGCTAACATCAGAGTGTGAGCTCGTCAGGGACGGACCTTTGTTTTTCTGAGCGTTTTGTTTGCTTCTTTTTACCAACACACTTCGCTGTAGGCAGGGTCCTGTTATAAGTGTCAGGAATCAGGAACTGCAGCAGAGCCAGTCTGGAAGCAGGGCCTGGAGAACCAGTCTCTGAGCACCCAATGAGCACAGCTGGCCTGTCATAGGCAGCCTAATAGGCCACACCACCTGATTGGCTGGAATAGTAAGCAGCCTGGCTCTGAAACCCCAATGCAGGAGCAGTTTGGTGGCTGCTTAAAGCATTTACCCTTGGCTGCAATAGTTCCTCATGTGCTTGGACCCAGCCTGGCCCCTGCCTCAGCTCCTTCCTATTCCTCACTTCTGGCACCTGGCCTCTGAATCTGGCTCTGACCCCTCAGCTCTGATTCCCAGCTTCTGACTCTTGGCATCGATTCCTGACTTAGGCTCCGACCCTTGGCTCGGATTTGTGGCTATCAACTCCTGTGCTAACCATGAGGCCTGAATCCTGCTCTAGCCACTTGGCTTGCCTCCTGCTCCACCGACGAGGCATGATCACCCATGTCCCGGTCACTGACAGTAGGACGCAAAAGGGCTGTACCTTACCCCTCGTTTGGATAGTGGGAATGTCTTCTCTGCTCACATACAGCAGAGAGGGATGGGCAGAAAGAACCACTTGGAACAAGTCACTTTAGCACCCAAGTGAAGTTAATTGCTGCCTCCAAAAGAAAATAACACCGTATAGCCTTCACTCACCTCTGAAGGGGCTCATATGTAGGCTTGGAAGGATTAGATTTTATTGGCAGATGTCGGTAAACTGTATGTCAATTTCACTGTATGCAGACAAACCAATAAAAAAATATTTCCTTTGATAATAATCAAAATTTACAGATAAACAGCATTTTTCTTACTTTTCTGAGAACTCAAGAGTCAAAATCTAGTGATGTAGATGTTTGAACTAGGCCTGTTACAAATTGACTAGCGAATGAATAGTAAAAACAGGTATGATTCATTGATTTAAGGATATTTATTTTGTGTAATCTGACATGTAATGTTGACAATTTCTGCTCTTACGGTTTTTAAAGCTTCAAATGTTTTGATTCCCAGTATCTACTGTCATTAAATAATTGTCTCAACTGTCAAAATGCAAAATAGATCAAAATTTAAAAAAAGGCTTAAAATCCACAATTTTGTGCAACGGTGGACACATCAATAAATTTGAAAAATAAAATAAAAATAAACATTGATATTATCTGTCAAAATTATTTTTAAAAAATCAAATGGTGCCAAGCCTACTCATATGCGAAGCTCTGATTTCAGGCCATCTCTCCTTATGGTTAATACTTCGCATTTCTACAGCACAATTTCTTTGGAGGCTATCAAAGTTACTTAACCCCTGTGCAGAAGACAAGTAGTAGTATCCCTGTTTTACCAGGGAGAAGGCAAGATGTAGAGCGATTACGTCATTTAAATAAGGTCACATGACAAACCAACTGGTAGAGCTGAAATGAAGATGAGTCTTGTGATTAAGGCATTGGACTGGCATCAGGAGACCTGGCTTGAGTTCCTGGCTCTGCCATAGACTTTGTAGGTGATTTGAGGCAAATCTTATAATCTCTCCATGCCTAAAGCCCCGTCTATAAAATGGGGATAATAATGCCTGTTTCCCATACCTTTTTTCTGTCTTGTCTACTTAAGAGTGTGAGAGTTTTGACCTGAGGACTACGAGGTGGCAGTGTTGCCTAGTGGACAGAACACTAGACTGGACTGAGGAGACCTGAATTCTATTCCCAGCTCTGGCCTGCTGGGCGAACTTGGAAAAGTCACTTCATGGCTCTGTGCCTCGGTTTCCCCATCTGGGAAATGATACTGACCTCCTTTGCAAAGTGCTATATTAGAACTAGGTGTTATTACTATGTGTTTGTTCAGGCCGCTAGGTGCTACTAGAATACAAACACCAATAACAAGAGATAAGAATACGTAAGTAACAATTAAAGATCTGCAAGACCATACTCTCACCCTTTAATAAAAAGGCTATATGAAAATACATATACCTCTAAAATCTTCATGTGAAGCAATGCTGCGAATGGAGTTCAAACTTTACACTGGCCTGTGTCTGTAGCATCTAAGTGGGTCTTGCATATCTCTGAATTGTATATGCATCAGCCACTCAGGACTGACGGTACAGTCGTACATTATCTAGAAGAAAAGAGGTCAGTGCTAGGAGTGCCTGAGATGGCAAAACACTCTGTTTGCAGTTTAATCAAATAATGAAAGCATTAAAACACAAATGAATCTAGAATGAAGCAAGGGAGTTATGTAATTGAACCCATTTATACAGATGGCTGTTAAACTCCGTCTTTAGTGAATTCAATAAGTCCCACCTATTAAATAATATATAGTCCATTGAACTATTTAACTTAGAACATAGAGCTGCATGTTGCGTATTAAATATTAAATGTATAGCAAGGAACACCGTTGTGTTCCTTGCAGGCATACAACCATGGGCTGTGATCTTAACAGCTCAGACAAGGTAAGCAAGGAGGAACAGTAGTCAGATGGGAGACCACCTAGGGGCTGCAGGAATTGATGAGGAAGTTTCAATGAGTGGCACATTCCCGTTGACTTGATACAGATGTAGTGTCCTAGCGTGAGGCTAGGGGGGCTGTGCCGCAGACAGAGGCCATGTGCTGCTACTCCTATAGGCTTCTGCTTATGGAATAGTTTCTTCTGCAGCAGACAGAGGTGTAATATATTGTTTAATGTAGGTCGGTCATGCTGGCCCATTAATGTTAGACATAGTACAGTGTTTCTCTTTCCTTTCTTTAAAGTTTCTTCTCCTTAATCTGGAGAAATGCCCTGTTTGGACTGTTATCCTTTTGTAATAAAGGCCCTTGTCAGGGTAAGAGGACCATTTGATTTACGTAAGTAGAACTGGTCCAGTTATTCAATGAGCTATTCAACAATTTTAGCCTCTTTCCCCACCCCCTGTTCACAAGTTGTCCAAGAGCACATTAAGATGCTGGCAAATTTGTTCGTTATTCAACAGTCTTATAGCAACAGGGAAAATGTTCTGCTGGTATAAACAGGCATAGCTCCACTGAAGTCAATGTAGCGATACCGATTTATACCAGTCGAGGATCTGATCTACAGGGGGGTTTAATGCTATGAGTTGTTCGTGAACGTTCCATTGTGTGTACTCTGTCAATTATTTGGAATTCAAAATTTGAGCTCTGTAACTGGTTCCCTAGGTCACATGATACGGTTTCCGTTCCCTGGTTGGATGACCTAACTTTTCTTGACTATTATAAATTATCTCAGCTCCAAATGTGCATGGAGTGGACCACAGCTCCGAGGAGGTACAGAGAACCCACATGCTCAGGGTCCAACTGATGGCCAGATTTGAGGACAGGAAGGAATTTTCATTTTTTTGACTTCCTCTGCAGCACGGAATACAGATCACTTGCTAAGATCATCTGGGCATATCCCATCTAATTAATGCCCTGCCACAGCAGGCACCTCAGGCAATGGTGGTGCCTGACTCTCTCCTTTTTTCTGCATACAAAGGTTTAGTTTCCAGACTGAAATGTTTCAGTCTAACCCAAGTTATTGGGCTCAATGAAACTGAATGGCCTGTGATGTCAGACTAGATGATCTAATGGTCCCTTTCTGGCCATAAACTCTACGAAACCTGAAATGTACTGTTTGCTAATATTTGCATTAAACAAAACTTTGACTTTAGGAATGTTCATGACCAGCGAATGACAATTGTTCTGTTCAAGATCAATAGGGGGGGAAAAAAACAGTCTTGTGTTCCATCAGAAGTAGCTCTCCCGTGCCTAACTGCCGTTCACTGTAACTTTTGCTATTTATTGAATTATTTGTCATGACTTAAACGCTGGAAACAGTTGCTATAATGATTCTGCCATCTTCTTGGCGATCAAAGAGGGAAAGTGTTGTTGCATGCTCTGTTTATTTGTTGGCTGGTTTTGCTCTTGAACGAGGAGATGGGGAAAAGTTAATGGGCAAGGATAAAGTTACGGATGCCATGTGGATTAATTTCAAAACACATTTTCAGTCCAGAAATGGTCTTTGTAAGTACAACATATCCCTGGATTCCCTCTATTTTGTGCTGTTCCAGTAGATGGCAATACATTATTAATTATTTTGATTACCGTAGGACCTAGGAGCTGTACTCATGGACCAGGATCTACGTGCTGTACAAACACAGAACAAAAAAGATGGTCCCGACTTTGGTAAATACTTATTGACCAAGTGTTGAGTTTAAATTATTTAGTATCAGAGCATCATCCCACTTGCCCAGCACAAAGTATATGTATAATCTATAGAAAGTCCAGCATTAGGTACTGTGACAAAGCTCTGTCCTTGTCTTCGTGGGTCCTGCGTTTCCTGACGGAGTTCGCTAGCCTCAGAGGCTCACTGTGACCCTCCCCTTAACCCTTCTCTCTCTAGAGACAAGGGTCACAGTCTACTGAGCCATTTTCATCATAAGCCAGCGAGGGAGGTGAGGAGAAACTATCCTCCCTTGCACAGTCTCTGTTGTCTACCAGTCTGGTGCTTAATCAGGGGGCAAGGGGGGGGAGCCCAGGCCCGCCCTCTACTCCGTGCTCCAGCCCAGGGACCCTAATAGTATCAGCTATGGTAGCTGACCTTTTAGGAACAGGACACGTACAATTCCCTGGGCTACTTCCCCACAGCAGCCCCCATTTCCTTAAGCTCCACTTCACCCTTACCTCAGGACCTCCTTCATTGTGCCTAATATGGTGTATACAGCTCAGTCTCTCCAACAGTGCAACTTCTCACAGCTCCTGACATGCGCGCCCACCTGACTAACTGGGAGGCTTTTTAACTAGTTTCAGCCAGCCCCTGATTGACTTCAGGTGTCCCAATCAACCTAGCAATCTCCACTGCCTTCCGGAAAGATCTTAATTGGCCCCAGGTGTTTTAATTGACCTGGAACAGCTGCCATTTACTTATACTGGTACCAGGGATTTGTTTAACCTGGGGCTAATATATCTATCTCCCAATACTTTTCTATAGCCATCTGGCCTTGCCCCGTCACAGTACCGACTAAGCTAATTGGAGACTTGAGTTTTCAATGGCTGTTATTGCTTTTCTAAGTAAAAACACACATAAAAGATAGATTGACCCTCCCTATAGGAATTTAGTCAGAATGACTCAGGCACAACTTCAGATTGGGTTTGCTTATCTATGAGCTTTTAATTAAGACCTGAAATTGAGCCATATGTTTTCAGGGTACAATATTAAAGCCTGAGTTTCCGTGGAGACATATATTTAGTCTGGTATGTAGATTTAATATATGCTACAAGTTATAGGACTTATTTCTGTATTGCAGCAGCTAAAGAGCAATGTGATTTGTGGAAAAATTAGTTAAGGATGCAACCAAGATACAAAAAGAATTGTTTTCCTCCTGTTCTGGTAAAAGGATTTACCAGCCTTAATAAAGTTGTGCTAAGCCGAGGGAAGACTACTTCCAGTACTCCCCAGTTGTTCCTAGAGCCGGACAAATATGGGGGCTGGCAAGAGAACTATTTAAAAAATAGCTAGAATAAAAACTGCAAATTCACTTTCACCTCATTCATTTGCACTGCTAGGTCTGACCACTTCTCACAACTCCATTTAGGTGAACATCCATATGATTTTTTTTCATTGCAAGAGTATTCCTATTTAGCAAAGCACTTAGTCATGCACTTAACTTTAAGTCCCGCTGACATGATTAAGTCCTTTGCTGAATCAGGATGGATTTTAGCACATGCCTACTTGCTCAGCTGAATCAAGGAGTAAAACCTACAATGTTTACCATTTTATTATTATTATTTATTTGTATTATCGTAACCCCAAGGACCCTAATCATAGACAAGCATGCCATTGTGCTGGGGGCTTCACAAACACAGAACAAAAAGCCAGTCCCTGCCCCAAAGACCTTAGAATCCAAGTATAAGACAAGAGGCAACAGATGGATAAAGACAGAGGGGGAAGCACCAGGAAACAATGAGACAAAACTGGTGATAGACAGACAGCAAACCAGAAGCATACCCGTTGTCAAGTTATTTGTAGGCATCACAGCATAGAGCTTGCTTATTATAGAAGCTTCTATTATTGTTTGAAACTTAAGATTATAACTCATTTGTGTATATATGTTTACCTGCTTTAACCTTGTAAATAACTCTCTTGTTCTCTTTTCCTATTAGTAAATCTGTGTGTAGTTTATTATAGGATTGGCTACAAGCGTTGTCTTTGGTGTGAGATCTAAGCTTTAATTGACCTGGGGTAAGTGACTGGTCCTTTTAAAATGGGAGTAACCTGAATATTGTGTGATTCTTGCTGTAAGGGGCCATGTATCACAAAGGTGAGACAGGTACCCCACTGGGAGTACACAAGAGGACTGTCTGTGACCCCAGGTTTAGGCTGTTACAGTGCCTGAGCAGTTTACACTTGATAACTGGTTGGTGAACTCTAAGCACAGAACTCACAACCAATTTGGAGTTTGGCCCCTGCTTTGTAACGGTCTGTCTGGCGCTTGGAACTCACACTCCAGAGTCACTGCAGGCAGCATTCCCAGGCATGAAGTAGAGCTCCATGCAACTCAAAAGCTTGTCTCCTTTACCAACAGAAGTTGGTCCAATAAAAGATATTACCCTCACCCACCTTGTCTCTCATTTGGAATTTAGTAAGTTTTACAAAAAGTGTTGAAGTAGTTTCAGCTTCTACACCTGCCCTTGGGCCCGCTGCCAATTTTGGTGCTTTTATAAACACATTTTCCTGGGTTTTGTCTCAGGTTTTTAATTATTTCCTCCTCTGTGAAAGACCCACAAGAGCAAGAGGGGAATTGATGAAACGGACAGCACCCAAAAGGAGGCTGGATAGCCATCTGTCTTGCATGGTTTGGTCACAACTAATCGTGCATCTTGGCAGAGGGTTAGACTAGCTGACACTTGCGGTCCGTTTCAAACCTATAGTTCTATGATTTTACATGTATAATGGAAACAAAGAAAAAAAAATACCGATTCCTCTCCCCACCCTCCTGTTGTCTTTGGTGTGATAATTTTAGAAAACAGTGTGATGTTTAATTTGACAGTGTCCTCTTTAAGCCTTAAGAGGAACTATTTATAGTCAGCTCCCACTGACTTCAATTAAAACATTGGGTACCCAGCTAGAGTCAGGCCATTGTTTAACTAGCGCTCCTGAAATACTGCATGAATCTAAGAACCTTGTGAACATTGGCTACTTCCTGGCCTAGCTGCTGGTGAAAGAACAAAGGGCATCCGACCAGAAGAGCTAACTAGACTTGGCAGGCTTGTCAGAACCCGTGAGAGTTTCTGCTTAGACATACAGAAGGAGAGCGAAAAGGAGCAATGGAATGAGACCTGCCACCAAAGAGGATGGAGCTAGGCTGTTCTCAGTGGTGGCAGATGGCAGAACAAGAAGCAATGGTCTCAAGTTGCTGTGCGGGTGGTCTAGGTTGGATATTAAGAAAAACTATTTCACTAGGAGGGTGGTGAAGCACTGGAATGGGTTACCTAGGGAGGTGGTGGAATCTTCTTCCTTAGAGGTTTTTAAGGTCAGGCTTGACAAAGCCCTGGTTGGGATGATTTAGTTGGGGATTGGTCCTGCTTTGAGCAGGGGTTTGGACTAGATGACCTCCTGAGGTCCCTTCCAATCCTGATATTCTATGATTCTATGATCTGAGAGCAGAATTTAGACCTACATTATTAGGAATCCACAGAGTCTTAACTTTAAGATTTTCTTCCAATAAACAATGACAGTGGCCAGTCCCAGATTGCTCAAAGGACATTTTAGTGGTTAATGTTTCATAAGGACCAGATCCTGGAAGGCCCTGGGTGCCATCAATTTCTATGGGACTTGAGGAGGCTCAGTACCTTACATACATAGTTCGTAAAGTGGCACTTGAGACAGTCCTTCCTGTTGCTGAAACTGAGCAGAATCCAGAGCCCGAGGTCACATATCACCGATTAAAGAGTCTTAAACACTCAGATACGAACTCACACAAACACGGCCTCGCACACACAAGGATACTGGCTCTATTAAATCCATCTTAGCTGAAACAGGGTGGGGAAAAAGCAATATTTATTTTAATGACGTGATTATACACCTAGATTCCCTGGATGGTTTGGTGTGTTGTTTTGTTTCTTATATATTATGTGTTTGAGAGGTGAGAAAGGAACACTGGTTGGTTGGCTCGGTGCCAAGGCTAGAATGCTGAAACTAACAACAACCTGTGTTTGCGCTCAGCGAGGTTTTCCTCTATGCAGTATCACTATCCTTAGCCATTAGTTACTAAGGGATTTTCTCCATTATCACATACATGGGGAGGGGGACAACAGATGGGGGTGGGGAGGAAGGGAAGGCACTGTATTTCCATCTTTAACAATACATACATGCACTGCTACTCTTGGGTACATTTTGGCATTCAGTGTAGCAAGGAAAATTCCCTGTAAATCTCCAATGAATTTTGGATGCATTACTTAAGTACCAGCTGCAGCCTGGTTTATTTTTAATGAGTTTGAATACATTATATTTAGTATTGTCAGTCGTTTTTCTTGACCCACACCTTCTCAGAGAATTTCATCAACATACAAAAGTAGCACAAATAAACAAAACAAAAAACACACCAACCACGTACACGGTATGAAAGAAATGGCACAATTAGGTGGAAAGGGGTTGGGAAGGCTGGGAAGAGATGGAGAAAGAACAAAAGGGGTGAGACCAGCACGTATGGCTAGTTTTGACTTTGAATTTTACCCACAGGAGCCCACGTGCCAGACACTTCATCTTAAAAGCTAGCGAAAGGCGAAAGCATTGTCGCTGGGAGATTACAACTGAAGCAACCATTTAAACCCGAACAAAACTCTTTAAAACCTCTCTGGAGTTTCCATGAAGTTCCAACCCCTGTGTAATGAACAAGCAATGGGTTGAGGTGCGCGTTGCGTTTTAGCCCATGTAACTGTTTGGGGCCCATTCTACAGGACTGAGCAAGTTCATGAACACTTTCACTGGAATTAGGTACGCCGGTTAAAGCAACACATGATGTACACTAGAATTCTCCAGCAGCAGCTAGTTTTCACAGTACACTGTTTTCAGTTCCGAAGGCTGTATTCTGGGACACACTGTACCTATACCACCAGAGCTGTGTAAGAAGTGGCACAGAGCTGCACCCCACCCCTTCAAAAATCATCTAGTGTAATTCCTTCCCTGCTCCCAGGGGCCTGTGACCTGCTATTACTAGCATCTCAGATCAGCAGCACATCACTCACTCCCCTGTCCTTCCTGTTAGCCCAGCGTGCTGGGAGGATAAGGACAAAGCTTCATCCACTCCCCCGGTGCTCTGCCCGCCTGGCATGAACGGGGGAGGGGAGTACTAGGCAGGCAGCTTCTGCTCACCCCTCTGTACCTGCAGTGGAAAGCAGCTGCTTCTGGGGTCTCCTCTGTATTTGAAAGGGAGGCTGAGCAGGGTGGGGGTCTAGCTTCCCCTATGGGCCATATAAGCCTGGCTACAAACAGGCCCATGGTTTTGAGAAGAATGTATCCTTCTTATGAATAAAATACAGCAGCTCTTTAACTAATGCTACAGATAGTGGGGAATAGGCAGGTCCGGCTCCAGGCACCAGCGCAGCAAGCAGGTGCTTGGGGCGGCCAACGGAAAGAGGCGGTACATCCGGGGCAATTTTGGCAGCAATTCGGCGGCAGGTCCCTCAGTCCCTCTCGGAGGGAAGGACCTGCCGCCGAATTGCCGCCGAAGAATGAAGCGGCAAAAACGCTGGAGCCGGCCCTGGGAATAGGTCATTTCCCAGCCATTTAGCACAGAGCCCTCACTCTAAAGGTGTTGGATTAATGTACCCACAGCCTTAAAGGCTTTTATTTATCCACACAAGTACCACAGTACAGGCAGCAGCTCCTCATGCTTTTCCACACTGCTCAGTCTTGACCGTAGCCTATTAAGGCTTCCAATAAGGAAGCCAGTTCTGACTCCACCCCTTGTCCGTAGCAGTGGTCTTTCTGCTGCACCTGGACTGCATTCAGACGCCAGGGTTGAACTTCAGCAAAGCGTGTGTACCTCCAAGCACAAGAGTCTGCTCGGCACATAATTAATCACACTCGATGAAAAGCCAGTGCTGATGAATGCAAGGTAATGGGAGGAATAATTGACATCACTCATACTCAGGGCTGCGTTCTGAACTAATCATTCAGGGAAAAGACCTGGCTGTCATTGTGGACAGCTCAGCAGAAACATTTCTCTGATGAAAAGTGGCAATGAAAAAAAAAAATCCAGCAGGGTTTTAGATTGTATAAGGAATGGGATAGAGAAGACTGAAAATATATTATTCCACTATATCAGTGGTTCCCAAACTTGTTCCGGCGCTTGTGCAGGGAAAGCCTCTGGTGGGCCGGGCCACTTTGTTTACCTGCCGCGTCCACAGGTTCGGCCGATCGCAGCTCCCAGTGGCCGCGGTTCGCTGCTCCAGGCCAATGGGAGCTGCTGGAAGCAGCGTGGGCCGAGGGACGTACTGGCCACCGCTTCCAGCAGCCCCCATAAAATAGCCCCTGTAATAGATCCCCCTGTAGCCTAGGAGAAGGTACGTTAAGCTGAGAGCCAGAAGACCATGATAAGAAGCTCTTTCCATGTACCAGCGACCATGAGTGCCAGCCTCACCTCTTCCATCGATTGCTCTTAATATTTATTTTTGTGCACTTCACAACCCTAATGTAACGGAAAAAGGGATAACGAGATCCAGTTGCTGAATCTGAATGGTTAGACACTCAAGCTAAGTCAATTCACACTAGAAAAAAAAATCAACATTTTTTTTTTAACAGTGAGGGGAATTAACCATTGGAAAAACCTACTTAGGGACATGGTGGGTTCTCCATCCCTTGTAATCTTTAAGTCAACACTGGATGTCTTTCTAAAAATATATGCTACAGTTCAAACAGAAGTTATGGACTTAGTGCAGAAGTTACTGGGTGAAGTTCTTTGCCCTGTTTTATACCCGAGGTCACTACATGATCATAATAACAAGTATCACTTCCTGCAATAGACAGCTAAGGCAACCCATTTGAGGAAAGTGTATCCATTTCACATGGAGAAGAAAGGATCACGGTTGAAAAATGGAGAAGGCAAAGCTTGGCGTCTCTCTAATGTCTTGCGGAAATAAGACAATGGCTCCAAATTCACCACTGTAAGCCTGTGAAAATCAGAAACTTTTCACTTTGCTGTTAAAAGACTCAGAGGACCCAGACGTCTTAATAGCTGTCAGCAGAGAGCTCCATAGCTTGTGTGCGCTGTAAACAAGGGCACTTGACCCTGATGAATTCTACTGCACAGAAGGGACAACCTGAAAACAGGCCCAGAGCAGCAAAGGGAGCAAGATAGGACAAAGCTCCTCACAAGCTAACATTAGCCCCACCAAGAGTTCCAACAGTCTGTGAAATCCATGTGCTACCGGTGTCCCACAGACAACGCAATGAACAATGTGATTGGGGCAGAGGGTTAGCCTGCAGCAGAGATAATATAGAAAGCTGGGCACAGGATATCATTTAGTGCTCATACAAACAGCCGTATAGAGTGCTCTACAAGCTCAGGAACTCCACTGATCTACCCAATAGGGACAGGGCAGCAGCACCACAAGCTCTCGCCATGATGCCCCCTCCCCCCCCCCCAAAAAAAAAGTTCATCCCCTGACATGAAGGGTCTAGGAAAAAGTGGAATAAATAAATGATAGTGTCAGATGTTTGGCTGCATGTGTGCGTGTTTTCCCTGTGTGCTGCCCCAGCTCTGCACAGACAGCCGGCACCGCAGACCTCGAGCGAACCGCCCAATAACCACAAGATCCGTTAAAGTACGAAGGAACCCAGCCAGGTTTACTGTTGACGAAGCACGGTAATAGCACCTGCAGACTCTACGAGGATACTAAGACATGTATGCCAGTGACAATGGACGCAGCTCAGTCAGTGGCAGGAGTTTGCACTGCCCCCTTGGCTGGCCAAAGATACTTTTTTTAAAATACATTTTTATTCCCTAATGTAAACAAGTTACGTACAGTCATCCTACCCTTATCTTTTAGGAGGGGTCAGTGTGTTTCTGTTATCCTTGGGGAACGCTTTTGTACCATTCTTAATATCGGGATGTTCTGGCACCACTTAATATCGGGATATGTTGGCGTGAGTACTCTGTGCTTAGCACTTCTTAGGAATGTGTATGTTTGCAATATCAGCCCTGTTGTTGCCAAATTCTGTGAGCAGGTCCTACCTCATACCAGGCCTCTGATACAAGGGCTTAGATCTCAGGCTCTCTTCCTCCTACAGATGGCTTTGACGTGTCTGGGTGTGTGGATAATATGGGTACAATCATGGCCAGGGCTCAATGAGGCACTCGGGTTAATTTTGATGGAACGATTAAGGGAAAGCATCAGACAAACTGGTTAGTCGTGAGTGCTTCCATCTCTGCATTGGAAGGGGTGCTGCTGAAGGCCCTTGGTGGGCTAGCCAGATACAGGGTGGAAATCATCAAAAACCATGGACCTGGCCGAGCTGCCTTTTAAGGCAGCGTAAAGGGCAACGGAAGTACTGGAAGGGGTTACCTAGGGAGGTGGTGGAATCTCCATCCTTAGAGGTTTTTAAGGCCTGGCTTGACAAAGCCCTGGCTGGGATGATTTAGTTGGTGTTGGTCCTGCTTTGAGCAGGGGGTTGGACTAGATGACCTCCTGAGGTCCCTTCCAACCCTGATATTCTATGATTCTATGATAGTCTATGAAGTGATTTCCACAAAGACATGCGGAGGGCACAGCTCTGCAATGAATATATGGGGCCAGATCCTCAGCTGGTGTAAACCACTTTCACTCCAGGGAAGTCAAAGGAGCTAGGCTGATTCTCCCCAGCTGAGAGCTGGGCCCATGGTAGTTACACCAAGCCAGATTCAGAAGGGTCCCACTGCAATCAATGGGGCTTCTCACAGGGCATGGAACAACCCAGCCTGCATGAGAGGGGCAGAATCGAGCCATTTCCCATGTTGCTGTCAGTGTCTGTGCAGGTTAATGTAGAATCAGCCATGGCACTGTTCCTGTTTGAGTAGGAAGGAGATAGTCACTGGGCCTTTTCACTAGGCAGCAATAGTGTTTGTGTGAGCTTTGCAGGGTATCACAGCACCATCAGTGCCAAATCTTCTGCTATCACCATCACACCTGCTGCATGTCTCATCGCCCAGAGGGTCACAATCACCGATACCATCCTCATTCCCACAGTCACAAGCCACAGCAATTTCCGTAGATTGTCTGTCCCTCCCCACCCCCGTACCACTCTAGGATTAATAGGAATGTGCAGAATCATCTACTCCAGTGGTTTTCAACCTGTGGTCCATGGAGCCCTGAGGGTCCGCAGACTATGTCTAAGATTTCCAAAGGGGTCCGCTCCTCCATTTGAAATTTTTTAGGGGTCCGCAAATGAAAAAAGATTGAAAACCACTGCTCTACTCTAACAAACTGTGTTAAAATGCAGCCGCTGTTTGGTCCCACTAGCATTCTGATGTTCTTCCTGAGCTGACTGGCTCCTGGGTTGGGAGTTTCTGCCCAATACATAGAATACATAGGACTTCTTCCTTCGCACCCTCCACCCCAGCAGTCTTCTTGGAAGCCGACAAGGGGTGGATTTTGGATCTCTTCTTGGTGGGTATCAGAACCGCTACAAGGTAACACTCATGACTGTAATGCCCAGTGGCTAAGGTGGGCTAGGGACAACCCTGAGCAGTAGTCAAGTGTGTTCGGGCAGTCAGGTAGCCAGGAGGCTGGTTAGTGTCATAGGCAGTCCAGGGGAATGGTCAGAGTTCTTGCAGGGATCAGTAGCTGGAAGATTCAACCCCAGGGGCTGGGTCAGTGGATTAGGGAAGCAAGGTCAGGCGAGGCAACAGGGCAAGGCAGCCTAGGCAGCAACCACCAGGCAATGGTCTGTTGCTCAGACAGCTTCCTCTTTCTGTTGGCGTCTTTATATAGACCAGGTACCCAATGACAGTGCTGTCTATCCATCCAATCAGGGGGCTGGGGCATGGCTGCTGCAGGTCTGTAGGTCTTTAGCACTAAGGCTATTGGTCAGGGATAGTAGTACAGTGCATCACCATAGTGCAGCAGCCAAGGACCTGGTAGGCCTGGCTTCAGCACTGGGATCCTGACGATGACTTAGACTGGGAGGAATCAGGCTTTGGGCCCAATTCACTACATGGCTACATAGCAATGGTGGCTGCTTACCCAGTAAGGTCTCAGCCCACCACTTACACAGGGAAAAGTCTCAGCTGCATGGAATGACTGTAGCCCTGCTGTTCCTGAATGTACCGTCAATGCAGCTTTCACCGCTAATTCCTGCACAGGACACAAATGGGTAGGTAGGTAAAGTAGAAGTATCGGGCCCCGTGGGTTTGTAGTCTAATCTGTACCAGCCCCAATGAGGGAATGAGGGAAATAACAGCCAGATACCACAGAAGCATGTAGATGCTACTGTGATGAGTGTTAACCAAGATGGTCAGGGATGCAACCCCAATGCTCTGGGTGTCCTGAGCCTCTAATTGCAAGCTGGGAGTGGATGACATGGATGGATGGATCACTTGACTGTTATCCTTTTCTATTCATTCCCTCTGAAATATCGGGCACTGGCCACTGCCGGAAAACAGGCTACTGGGCTAGAAGAAACCACAGCTCTGACCCAGTATGGCCATTCTTATTAAAAACCCATACCAGAAAGAATATTCCAGCCTCAGAGCTCAGAGATGAATATGGAGAGAGAGAGAAAGAGACTCCAAGTGCAGTCGCAGGATGACATGAAACCCTCTCCAGCTGGTGGCAACTGGAGGAAGAGCTGTGTCACTTCACTTGGGGTAATGATTTTGCCATAAACTGGCAGTATTTATTTTATCACTGTAAAATCAGAGTCATCTTCCCATCCACGCCCATCTCGTTTTGTTTCCTCCACCTGTTGCATTCCACCTGTCTGACACCTAGACTGTAAACTCTATAGGGCAGGCACAGTTTTATGGATGATATACTTGTCTTGGACCCCTGATACAAATATAAGCAATAATAACCTCACTGCAACACCACTCTGCAAGAATGGAAGTATTTCCCATCTTCCTATGATGAAGTCGGTATTGTGAGAACCATTTGTTCTTCAGGGTCATACCACTGCACGTGCCATCATGGGTGTTGCGACGGTCATTTGATATTTGTATTACTGCTTGTTCAGTATTCTCCTTACAGGTGCTACACACATTTTTAATTAACAATGACACCCAAACAGTTACATTTTAACGCAAGCTGCCTCTCAATTAACTCGCTTTCAATCTGGACTTTTTAATCTGCTCTGTCCTTGCTGAGCTGCAAGGAGAGGTTGGTGACCACTTAGCAAGTGAGATATCTCTGTTTAATTCCAAGGTTGGAAGAGAGAGGAAACAAGAAATCGCCGTTAGCAGAGACAGCACAGCCTGGCTTCTGTGATTAAGAATCCAATGACTGCATAGCCAAAGCTTTCAGGGCATACTGTTCTCTCCTACTGAAAAACACAGGAGTCAGCACATCTGCCACATAGCCAAGATCAGTCCAGCCAGCAATAGCTACAACCTACACTAAAGAGCACCTGGGAAGTTACTGACAATATGGCCAGTCACTGTGGGAACCTCGTGAAATAGACCCTGCAAAGCCTCATCCTGAGAATGAATCCTGGGTGTTCTCAGTCACTGGTACCCAAGGGCGGAGTAGCGCAGATCCATGGATCTGGGCTCTGGGCTGGGACATGGACCCCAGATGCTCAAAGTTTGATTACACTGCCAGGAAGTGCTGGGGTCACCCTAAGGAGTGAGAAACATGAGGCAGCACCAGATATGCAATGAGCTGGGGGCTTTGATACGTGGGGAGTCTTTGTTTGGATTGAACGTGCACCCTGTCTAGTCTTCATCCACCACTGTGCACCAGTACTGGCACTTCCATCTTTCCCCATCGGCAAGGGTTCAACATCACCTCCCCATCACATGATAGTCCCCACTGCATGCTACCACCCTACCTTAGCGGTGACCCTTGGGCTCAGCATCTGTGCTGAATCCCTGCGGTACTTCTGCTACCAACTTCCCATTCAACTGCACGTGCTCCGACATGCCATCACACCTCAAACTGCTGTAACCAAGCAGGGTCCAGGCCTGGGCAAGCACCCCCTCTTAGAGGAAAGCCCAGCCAGC
Organism: Platysternon megacephalum; assembly: GCA_003942145.1. Classification (NCBI taxonomy): domain Eukaryota; kingdom Metazoa; phylum Chordata; order Testudines; family Platysternidae; genus Platysternon; species Platysternon megacephalum. The sequence continues at coordinate 1,644,557 of QXTE01000150.1, read as the reverse complement.
TCTGCCTGACCTTTCTCTGACAGCCTGTTCTGAAATCCACAGAACTATCCTGCAGGGATTTGTGACATAAGCAGCTCATCACAGGTAAGTGACATCACAAACCCTAGGAAGGACACAGACAAGTCCCAGTCACCACCTGTGACGGTACCTCCCATAAGGCTTTGTGGGAATATGACATAACTGGAATATGTTTTGTGCTGCCTGTGCCAGGTACATATCTCTGTAAAGGTTATGGTCTACTATATCTATTCATCCCTTTTGTACACATATATCATTTTGTACTTGAGGTTAAGAATATGGATTGTATACTTGCTTGCTTAAGGTTTGTGAGGCATTTGGTCAGCCTCTTTAGGAAGGAATTCACTAGGTTAAGTACCTGGTCGGGGAACAATGCATCTTGGAATGCTTCAATCCACATAAGAAGTCTTCCTGGAGACATGCAAGATACCATGTGGGTAATGGCTGCTACCTGCAAGTCCTGTGTCATGCATGGGCATGTGACCTGCCCATGTGATTCCGAATCTCCCTTCTGTGACTGGATTCTACAGAGGGTGAGGAGGGGGTCTCCACCCACAAGAGACAGTCTATTTAAACCCGTGGGAGACCCCTCCATTTTGTCTTCAGCTGGCTAAAGAAGAAGCCTCTCCACCCCCCCAGGATACTTGAAGGAAACTGAAACAAAGGACAGTAACTACAGGGGGTGTGAGTGATTGCTGGACCCAGGCTAAAAGAAGATTAGCCTGTAAAAGGGAACATTTTGGAACTGGTGAGGATCTTATCTATATTTAGTGCAATTAGACATAGATTTGCGTATTTTATTTTATTTTGCTGGGTAACTTACTTTGTTCTGTCTGTTACTACTTGGAATCACTTAAATCCTACTTTCTGTATTTAATAAAATCACTTTCTACTTATTAATTAACTCAGAGTATGTATTAATACCTGGGGGAGCAAACAGCTGTGCATATCTCTCTATCAGTGTTATAGAGGGCGAACAATTTATGAGTTTACCCTGTATAAAGCTTATACAGGGTAAAACGGATTTATTTGGGTTTAGACCCCATTGGGAATTGGGCATCTGAGTGCTAAGGGCAAGCAGACTTCTGTGAGCTGTTCTCAGGTAAACCTGCAGCTTTGAGACAGGTTATTCAGACTCTGGGTCTGTGCTGGAGCAGATGGGTGTGTCTGGCTTCACCAAGACAGAGTGCTGAAACCACTGAGCTAGCAGGGAGAATAGAAACAGAAGTAGTCTTTGCACATCAGCTGGCAGCTCCCAAGTGGGTTTCTGTGATTCAACCCGTCACACCACCTACAGGCACCTTTGCCCTCAATGAACCGCATCTCCCACGGTGGCCTCCCACCACACACTAACTCAGGGATCGGCAATGGGGGCTGCGGGAAGTGGCACAGGCCGAGGGATGTGCTGGCCGCCGCTTCCCACAGCCCCCATTGGGCTGGAGCGGCAAACCGCGGCCAGTGGGAGCCGCGATCGGCCGAACCTGTGGACACGGCAGATAAACAAACCGGCCCAGCCCGCCAGGGTGCTTACCCTGCCGGGCCGCGGGCCAAAGGTTGCCGATCCCTGCACTAACTCATCTGCTTATGGAAAGCTGGTGAAAATCTCCTGTGGCACATTCTTGTGACAGAGTGGGAATTTTCACCCAAAAAATCCATTTTCCTCACAAGTTTTCACATTTTCATCAAAAAAGACAAAACCTGAAAAAAAACTAACATTTTTCAGCTGAAAACTGAATTTTAAAAATTCTTTTCACCAGTTACAAATAAAATAAAATAAAATAAAATAAAGATGAAAACTCCCAAAATTAAGAAAACAAGTAATTTTCATATTCTTCAAAATCTGTTGTGGGTGGGAAAATTTTTCCAATCAGTTCTATTACTATGACTCAGTCCATTGCTGCCTCTGCCCTTTCAGAGCCTCCCTGAGAAACATGCTGTGCACAGATACTGAGATTCAGTGAGTCCAGCTCCTTTGGGAAAAGACAGAGCTTGCAAGTGCAGAGGCGGTAGTACGTAGCAAGAACCAGATCCACCACAAAGGCTCCAACCACGAGCTAGCTGAACTACTGCAGAATCCTCCAGACTCCTGAGAACTGGAGACTTCAACGCCCACGCACAACAGAGCTCCGGCCTTGTGTCCAACATGGAAACAATGAGAGCGTCTCACCCCCGCGCTGGTTCTGAATGTCACTCTGGGACGCAGCTGGCCCCTCTCCGTGACTGCCCCCCGCTTCCCACATGTAACTTACCACATGTTCCACATCAGCGAGGTTCCACTAAAATAGCTCACACTCACCTTAATGTATACTAGTGAGCCAGAGGAAAGAATACGCCACACTTATTATATCCACATATGCTGCTGTTATCGTGGCTGATATAAAAGGACCTGGAGCTGTTAGAGAGAAGCTCATTTTACTTCCAGTTGGTGCTGCTGCCTGAGAGCTGTGTCGCCTGATCCTGGCCTCTACCCTTTGGCCTGCCCTTTTGATTTCTGTAAGATTCCTGGCTTCCCTTGCCTCATTCTCTTTCATACTTGGCTTCTTTCCCTCACTCTTCAGACATACCCTATATCCCCAAACCCACACACAAATAAATCTTTGATCCAGCTTCTGCTGCAACTACCAGGCCATCTCCCTCTACCCTTTGCCTTCAAACTAGGTGACCATGTAGTCTACTCCCTCTGCCTTAATATCCTCTCTTCTCCTGGTCTCCTAGGTCCCCTGCAAATAGTTTCCCCTGCTTCCCTTGGACACCACCAAAGCTGTCCTTACAATGTCATTGATCCCCTTTTTTAGTCCAAGACAAAGAACCTTTTTTCTAAGATCAAGGAGGTTGAGACATCTACTTGCTTTTTCCTCACTCATTTCTCCTGAATTCTCTCATTCTTGCTGTAACCTGGGTTCTCCTCCCCCATTTCCAAACCCTCCTTCAAAGTCTTCTTTCATTAATGGCTCCTTTCCCTGTTTGGGGTCCCTCGGGGATCTCTGTCTTTGGCACATTCCTCTCCTCTTTCTGCACATTTTCCCTGGTGGCCTCTGCTCACACAGCATCAGTTCCCATCCTCCAAATGACTCCCAAAATCAATCTCCCTACCTTTGGGCAATCTCACATCTCTGACACCTCACTCTGGGTATCCTGTGTCTGACTCAAACACAACATAATGCAAACCGAACCCCTTCAGGACTGGCTCTCCACTCTCTAGCACCTGGTGGAGTCATTTACATCTGTGTAGAGTGAGCTTGGCACTGCCATGCTGAATTGGCAGCATTTTGCATGCATGTAAATGGCAATGCCAGAAATAAGACTGTAACATCAGGCTCTTCACTTGTACTCCCAAACTCTTCCTTCTCCGTGAACCAATCGTTCTTTCTCATAGACATGCTACAGCTCAGACAGAAATTATAGGCTTGATGCAGGAAATACTGGGTGAGGTTCAGTGGCTTGTATTATGCAGGTCAGACTAGCTGATCACAAGGGTCCCTACTGGCCTTAAAAATCTATGAACCCCACTCCTCCTCTTCCTTGGCCTCACAGCCTCAGTGAGGTGTTTGATTTCTCTCTCTCCTCCGTCTGTCACACCCAGGGTATCACCAAATCCTTCTGAATTCTTCCTCTGCAGCATCTCTAAAACAGCCATTCTCCATCTCACACACATGGACGGCCAACAATTTGTAAACACCAACCTTATTGCCACCTCCTCTTCTCTGATGGCCTGGATTCTCCCCTCTTCCCTTTGCTGCCTTCAAAATGCTGCTGGGAAAGATTGCCCTTGCCCATCCTTTTGGGCTTTGAATCCCTTTACTGGCTTTCCCTCTGGCGCTTCAGGCTCAAGCTTCTCATCCTCTCCTCCCAGTGCCTGCCCACGTCTACTCCTACTCTCTGAGCCCCTCTCTCCTCCTGCAGGGCCACTCTCCCTTCACAGCCCTCTCCCCAAACCCCAGACTAACCACTCCCATTACATTCTTCTACTCTGACCTCTCTCATGTGCTGTCTTCTCTTAAACACGGAATTCCCTGCAGCAGGGATCCCTCTTCACTTCATACAAAACCCTCTTTAAAGCACATGAAATGTTCACACAACCGAACAGCATCAATCCCCTAAATGTTATGTTTGTTTTGAAATAAAACTGAACTGCTTTGTGATTGAACCATGGTCACCACGTGTGTTGTGGGGCTGGATTCTATTTGCCAGTTTTTAAACCTGGTGTCAAGGCTGATTCCCCACTCTGGCACTTCGAGCGCAGAAGGTGGGGGCCCGCAAGGACTCTACAAATTAATACTTGCCACTCCGGGCTTGTATTACTCCCAAGGTTACAGCTTTTCTCTGACCTTGGATTGGTAGATACTGCCACCACCGAAGTGCAGAACCCCTTTGAGAGCCCAGGAAGGCGCACTTGGGAATTCCTTCCTGTGGGGTACCCTCAAGCCCTTTCACCCCTCCCCTTCCAGGGAAGAGCTGAGAAAGAAAACAGAAATCAGCTGATGCCACCAGCTAATTAAATAACATGTGCACTAACCTCTTAAAACACAAAAATGCAATCCTGTTCTTAAAAAAGGTAAATTTTATTTAAAAAAAGAAAGAAAATGCATCTGGGAACTCAGGATATTGCTAGATTTTAAAAGAGTAACTACAAGGATTAAGCACCAAGAATAGCTTCTTGAGTTCCTGCTTAAAGGTTACAAGCAAAACAAAAGCACCTGGGGGGTTAGCACAGAGGAATCCACAAGCCATAAAGAAATAAAAAGAGATAAACCTAATCACGTCTTCCTAGACATTTCCTGATCTACTGACATATCTGGGTTTTCAATTGAGTAGTTCTAGGTATGATACTGATGATTTTTCATACCCGGCCCCAAGCTTCTTACAACATAGTTGCTGCCCTGTCCACCTCTCTAGCTGGGAGAACCATAACAGACAGACAACGAGGAAGTTTTTTTTCTCAATTTTAAAAAGTTCTAGCCTTCCCATTGGCTCTTTTGGCCAGGTGCCACTCACTTCCTTCTACCTATGCATAGCAGTGAGACTTTTTAACCCTTTACACGTAAAGCAAGTAGAGCACAGCTATTAAGAGGGATTTTATAGCTACTAGCTGGTTGGCTGTCCATAAAAGGAAGCTTCCCCCCTCCCTTCATTTATCACACCTGGGCTCCGAAATCTGTATTTAGGCTCCTACATAAAAGTGGCCAGTAGCTCCCATTGGCTTGAACTTCCCAGGTGTTCAACTCCTTTGGAAGCCAGCTCCTTTGGAAGTTCAGCTGTTAGTGAAATCGCTAAGTATTTGTTTTTATTTAAATGAAGGCTTAGAGTGTTCTTCTATTGCCATTTATAGCCCACAAACGGCAGCATACCCCAGGAGCTGCAAGCATCACTTTTAATGTTATGCGCCTGTTTGTTTTCAGTTTAAGTTGTAATGGAAATTTATATGACACTGTAATTAAGGTTTATGAAGATAAGTGACTAAGAGAACATAGCACTTTCTCTACTAATTACATTAAATCATTTAATGACCCAAATGTCCTAAGTGATGTAAAGGTAAATTGTATTCTAGTTCCATTGCTTCAGAAGAACAGGTTTAGTTAGTCTGCATATTATCCACTAATACACCCACAACATCTCTGAGGCTTCAGATAATCTCCGCTCTTCCCAACACCCCTCATTCCTAATGAACGCAGGAGAAAGCAGATGACTCCACTTATTTTTCCCTTTTATGTAAACGTACATTAAACTGCTCCTTAATTATGTGCAACCTTAATTATGAGATGGGCTCTTAATACTGGCACTAACGACGGCTTCAGTTATAGTATGCTAAGGATGTAGGTACCTGAAGAAACAGCCAACAAAAGGAGTTATAATAATGCATGGCGAAATGCTGTGCTCTGTAGTCCTTGGTGATACATTTATTGGGGTCCCACTACACATTTAGGGCCTGACTTGCAGAAGTGCTGAGCACTTGACAAGGTTCCCCTTGACTTCAGTTGGAGCCAAGAGTTCTAAACCACCCCAAATCTTTCTGAGGCTGATAGGTTGAGTGACAGCCACTCACCCAGCATCTCTCACCAGCTCTGTGCTGATGATTGACAGTTTTAATGGACAGGTCCCCACAAACTGAGACCTTGCCATCTACATGCTAACATCCACTACACAGCCCGAAACTGCACCACACTCCCCTGCTTTGGTGTTTAATTTACACACTTGGAACTCTGGCCATGTTTATTATTCTTATTAGTTTTGCATGCTAGATGCTTTATAGAACAAATAAAACAAGGGACCTGCTCTGAACAATTTACAATCCAGCTTTAGATGGAGACACAAAGATGGAGGAAACAAAGATTAATCTCATGGTTCTAACTAAATTTCTTTTTGAAATTTGGTGATTTTTGTACCTGAAACTGAAAGCAAACATGTAGAGAGGGGCAGAGGGAGTGCCAATCCATGTGGACTGAAATGGAAGAAAATGTCCCCATGAGCCTTTGCAAAGGGAAAGCTCTGAGTTTTGCACATTTCTCCTAAGGGATGTGGTGGCCTCTCAGTCACTTGGAGACTTTAGAACAATATTGGATCACTTTTTCTACACGATATGCTGTTCTAGATGGACTACAATAAATGGTGCAGGAATCACTGAGTAAAGCTGGTCAGAAAATGGATTTTCTGTCCTGTGAAACATTTCAAGATCTTGGGACAAAAAGGCAAAATATCACTTTGTTTCACAAAACGAAATTTTGAAAAAAAATTAAACAGACCACACACACACAATGTGGGTCAATCAAAAGGTTAAATTTGTATTTTGACCCTTTTAATATACATAAAAGATGAATTTTGAAATGAAGCGATTTCAAAATGAAAAACAAACTTTTTGTTCTGAAAGTGTCAAACTTTGACATTTCTAATCTTCTCCCCCAACCCCGTCAACTTTTATTTACAGTAAATGTAGTTTAAATCGATACAATTTCACCAAAAAAAAAAATCTGGTTTTATCAAAATGGCATTTTCTGATGGAAAACTTCTGATAAAAATGTTCTGACCAGCTCTGCCATGGAGGGAAATTCTCTGTTCTGCAGGAGATCAGACTTGGTGATCACAATGGTCCCTTCTGGCCTTGCAATCTATAATTAGTTACCCATTGTTTGCAATTTTTCTGCCAGTTTTCAGTCCCTGTTGGTGGTGGCGACAGTGGTGCATAAATCCCCGAATGTGGATGAGCCCTGTGTCCACACTCACAACTAAGCCCATTCTAATTTAGATTTCCTGGGAACTTTTATCCATTTTTTTGGTCTCTTTTAGGAATTTGCACTGGTGCCCATCAACATACGATCTGTGCACCTCCTAGGTTCATTAGATTGGTCCATCAAAAGGTCTCTTGGGCCTTTGGCTCTCCTCCATTTACTGCTTATGGGAAGGGATGGGGGTGGAGTGCTGTTTGGTGTTCTCACTGTGGTGGGGAAGAGTGATTCAGTGTTCACCCCACACCGGAAAGGAAGGGGTTAAAAACAGCCTTGGAAGGCTGTACTGGGAGCAGCCAGTTGGTGAGAGGCTGCATGGAGCAGTCAAGGAGCTGCAGGGCAACAGACAGCCAGTTGCTGCAGGAGCCCATGAGAAGGCAGCACCATGGACAGAGCAGTTGCTGGTAGGGACCAGGGAAGCGAGCAGGCGTTCCTGGCTGGCTGCCGGGATGTGCTGACTGGAGGCTCCGAGAAGAGGGCGAAGAAGGTGCTGGGGCTGTGGGGAAGTCACCCAGGGAATTGAAGCAGTGCTGATGGAGAAGTTAAGGAGAGGCAGCAGTAGGCTGCTATCTACAGGGTCCCTGGGTGGGGACCCAGAGTAGTGTGCGGGCCTGGGTTCCCCCACAGCTCACCACTTGGGAAGTGGATGGATTGGATTGTGATACATCCCCATGCACCCCCAGAAGGGGGAAAACACAGATGGTGACATGGCCAGAAGACTGAGTCATGAAAAAGAAGCTGCGGTTCCTGGACTAAGGCGGCAGAAAAGGCATTAATCCAGCAGAACAGCGTGTGCCAGCTGAGAGAGCTAGTCCTTGAGACAGCCAGCAGGAGATGCCACTCTGGCGCGTGCACCCCATTACACGAGGCTTTACCAAAAAGGTCGTGAAGCAGGGCCGAAAGGTGGGAGGATTCAGAATTACTCTCTTCTAGAAGTCTTTTCATTCTGCAGCCAGATCCCTTTAGCTGAGAATGCCTCATCTCTCGCTCTCCCGTGCTTTGCCCTGTATGCTGTGATTTGCATTACCCTTTCCCAGAGTGCAGAACTATTATACCTGCTGCATTCCTTCCTGCTAATAATTCTGCAATATCATCCAATAAAGCAGTCAAGTCTGCCTGGCATCACTTTTTCCCTTATGAAGATGGCTGCTTAGGCAGTGTGGCCTAGTGGTTAGAGCACTGGATGGGGATTCAGGAGACCTGTGTTCAATTTCCTCCTTTGCCATTACTTTACTGGGTGATCATAGACAGTCACCTGCTTCTGTGCCTCAGTTTACCCACCTGTAAAATGGGGATAATGATACTAACCCTTGTAAAGCACTTTGAGATCAGTGGATGAAAAGCCCTACATAAGAGCTAGGTTTGATTATTATTATTATTAGCTTTTCCACAATTTAAACACACACAATTTGAAAAGCATCCCTCACTTCAATGAGTTAGCTTGGTCCTCAATTCAGCAGCTAGGTAATCGGCTCACGGCGAACACAGACGCCATGTCCCGCTGCGCTGACATTGACTGTAATGGGTGTCACGGAGTTTGGGGGAGACAAGGCCCTGCACCCCCGGCTTCCTGCAATTCACCATGATTCTCAGCCAGCCAGTAAAACAGAAGGTTTATTTAGACAACAGGAACACAGTACAAGACAGGTCTTGCAAGTACAGACAACAGGACCCCCTCAGTTAGGTCCATCTTGGGGGGCCCCAGGGAGGCCAGAGCCCCATCTAGGCTCCCCTCCATTTTCCAAGCCAGCTCCAAACTGAGACTCTCCAGCCCCTCCTCTCTGGCCTTTGTCTCTTTCCCGGGCCAGGAGGTCACCCAATCTCTTTGTTCTCCAACACCTTCAGCTGGCATCTTTGCAGAGGAGGGGCCCAGGCCATTAGTTGCCAGGAGACAGAGTGCCGGCCATTCTCTGTGCAGACAGTATCACAGGGCCCTTCTTGGGCTCTGCAACAAACATACACCCTGATCCCCCCACCTAGATATTTAAGAAAGGCATAGGGGACACTGAGGCACCCACACAGTATTCAGAGAAAACATTAAGAACATTCCCACTTTGTCACAATGGGGTTGGATGTCCCCTTTGAACAAAAGCCTGCTGTCGTTGTACAGTCTGTTTTGAGAGAGCTGCAAGTATACACTTCTGACTAACGCCCTGAATGTCAGCCGGCCCCTTCTGTGTTGCTGGAGAGGGGTGATGTTAAAACAGTAAATCAGCAGACACATCCAAAGCTTTAATGTTCCACTAGGCTCCTACCAAAGCTCTGGGGTCTGAGCAGAACTTGTCCACTGCTTCATAGAATCATAGAATCTCAGGGCTGGAAGGGACCTCAGGAGGTCATCTAGTCCAACCCCCTGCTCAAAGCAGGACCAATCCCCAACTAAATCCCCAACTTCAGGTGTGATCAGACAGCGCTAGCTCCATCAAAATAGCCAAAGTAAAAAAAAAGCTTGGAAGTTCACGAAACCTTGCTCCCATTCTTTACGGCACAATCACCCCAATGCAGCCTGTAGGCCAAGCTCAGCTCTTCTACCATGCACGTCTCCCACTTCCCAGTCCGTCCTATCTTGTTAATGAAGCCATGGAGACGTGTTTTTATAGCTCTAATCCCAGAGGGCAAATTCTGCTAATTAATGTAAGTGCTTATTTCCAATTGACACCAGCATAACTGAGCACAGACTTTGGCCCTTCCTCTAATATCTCTGTAAAGGCCTAGGGGGTGAGTGCATGTGGGGTTTTTAATAAGATTATTTTACGGTTAAATTATTCTTGTTTGCTCGAAAGCCATCAGTGAGCATTAAACTGCAGGCTTGTTTGTGGGAACTCAGACCACAAGCAGCAGCAGAACGGCACTTCTCATCCTCCTGGCAGTACCATCTGAGCAGGCCATAAATTACCAAGGGTTGGATTATCTGGCCAATTGGAGGGACTCAGAGGAGAGGAAGGATGGTCCAGTTGTCCAGCACTGACCTGAAACCTGGGTTCAAGTCCCTGTTCTACCCCAGACTTCCTGTGTGACGTTGGACAAGTCATTTAGCCTCTCTGTGCCTCAGTTTCCCCTCTATCAAAAAGGCCCAGACTTGAGATGGCTGGGAGCCTAGCTTCAAAAAAACTGACAGCAGTTGGGCCTACCCAGCCCTTGGCGATGAAAACAGCATCTGATTATTAGGGCTAGGGCCTCCTTAAGTGTAAACCTTCCTGCATGGAAGTGGGGAGGTCATTTGCCTTCATGACACTTTTGCCCAGGGTGAGGACCAGGGGAAAGTAGGCTTGGGCCAAGGTAACGTTTGTTTCTCCTCAACCCCCATATTTAACCCCCACAGAAAAAGACAGAATTATAATACAGACTGGAGTCCTGTGGCACCTTAAAGATTAACAGATGTATTGGAGCATAAGCTTTCGTGGGTGAATACCCACTTCGTCAGACGCAGGAAGTGGGTATTCTTCCTGCATCTGACGAAGTGGGTATTCACCCACGAAAGCTTATGCTCCAATACATCTATTAGTCTGTAAGGTGCCACAGGACTCTTTGTTGCTTTTTACAGATCCAGACAAACACGGCTCCCCCTCTGATACTTAATACAGACTGGGGCTGTATTACCTCGTAATACAGGGGGAGCCCTACCTCCCGCCCCGCACCTGAAAAGGGATCACGGAGTAGCTACCTAACATGAGCACGGCTCCATTGGAGAGCTGCAGGGTACCCCAGACCCAACGCACTCCATATCTCACAAGTCAATTGCTTTTCCAAGGACTGATTTTAGCCCGTTCTTCTGGGAAATCCTGCTAGTTCCTGGTTTTCTGGTGCTAGGCCGTGAGCTCAGCTAGGGCGTGTTTCCTAACGGATCAGAGAGTGTCAAGAAATAGCCCCGGCACAGCAATATTTTAAAGTCTAGGTCTGCGCTGAAAAGCAGCTATTGAAAGTGGCACCTTCTTAGACATTGGCTCTGCTCTCTGTGCGTCGCCGGAGGAAGGCCTGCCGAGTTCAGGGAGTGACGTAGTCTTCCTGCGTTTTTCACTCCTGCTAACCTGGCAGAGCCAGCACAGCCAAGAGAGAGATGGATTCTATTCCAGCCAGGCATCCGTGGACCTTGGCAAGCATTCTGCCTATCGGTGACACCCAGGCAAGGCCACGGAATAGACTGGGCCTAAACTGACCTGCAGAACCTGGAACCCTGTGGTGATAATGCATCCCTTGCATGCTACAGAAATGATCTCCCTGCCTGCCTTGCATAGGCCGCTTTGGGGATGAGCCAGGGAAGGAGTCATGGATCTACAATTAAAAGGCACTCACAACCCAGTTCCCCGTCCAATCGGTGCAGCCAGACTGTAGTTGCTATTCTAGTCCAGTCTGGAATAACAATTGAGGATGGCAGAGGAAGAAGGGTGTTGTGTGGCAATCCAGTCCCAGTGATGTAACTGAGAGCACATTCAGCCTCATGGTAAACAGGATGGAGTGCTGAACAGCCCTCCTCTTCACTGGGCATGAACCCCGAACACTAAAGACCCACTCCAAAGCCCATTGAAGTCAATGGAAAGACTCCCATGGACTTCAGTGGGCTTTGGATCAATCCCTGAATGAGATGGGTCCCACAAATAAATTAGCATGTGATTATGTAAATGAAGGTCATGGTGGAGAATACACACAACAGTATAACCCACACCAACTTGTGGTGGCTCTCTGTCCCCCTCTGGTGGTGGCTGGGAAACAATGGGTGATAAGCCTGCTATAAGTTTGGCTAGGAGGAATGGGTATGTTTGCCCAGGCACTAGAGGCCCATGCGTTAAGATGCAGAGATCCCTGGTTTGAGCTCTGCTGCCAACAACTCACCCAGGGCATGATGTAGCATAAGACTAGTTGGGCAATTTTTCCGTAGTCAATTCTTTCTTTTGGAGTTCTTCACTCTGCAACCTCCATATTATTGTAACACAGTTGTTTGGATGGGCTATGTTACCAATAGTTAATAGCCAAGCTAGGTCCAGATAGTGCCTGGTCCTTATGCAGTGGGATGGCGGGGAAGGAGCATCCCATGCACACACACCCTTTGCATGTTCCGTGTAAGAGCCAGGGACTACTCCCTCCAAACATCCCTGAGGGCAGCAAGAAGCAATGAGACTATGGACCTACCCCTACAGCATAGCAGACTTTGGGAATCGGATAGGTATGAAGGTGGAGTTTATGCCAAACCTCACAGAGGGGTTTAAAGCGCGGGCATGCTCCCCCTGTGCCCCAAGGAGCTCTGAAAGGTAAACACTAGACTGCACCTCAAAAGCACAACTGGCTCCCAAAGCAGCTTAAAGGTACAACCTCTGCTTCACATTGGGGTCAGTTCAGTCATTGTTCTCCCTAGATTTTGAGATCTATAACAAAGGTATTCAAGGTATCCCTGAAAACCAACTGCTCTCATCAAAATACCTATAAATAAAACAGCAGCAACAAGAAATACATGATAGCTCCCAGAAGCCTCTATCAGGATGGACAAGTGCCCCCAAAGCTCACGTATCTGAATACAAGCCATGGGTCTGTGCTGGCTCAAACTTAAATGAAGCTTTTCAAAACAAACAAAACTTATAGTAGTGAAAACTGGGTAGCAATTTTTTTTTTTTAACTGGAACGACTGTGATAAAAATCTACGTGTCAAGGAAAAATTGTCTTGTTTCATCAAGATTTATAGATCACCACCTGGCTTTTAATTCATCTTCCTTCTGTAATTAATAGACCATGTCAATGGAAGAGAAGAACATCAATGACACAGGACAACAATGTCATCTCTACTACAAAATAAATCTTGAGGGGAAAAAATCAAGGCAGTTATTGAAAATAAATCAACGGCCCCTTTCGTGTTTGCCTTCGGAGTGGCAGTTATTTTTTGTGTCACTGGATCCTGGCGGAATAAGCACCAGTCAGGAATGCCAACTGGCCAAAAACAAATTAAAATAGAGGGAACGGGACAGAGGAGAGGCCCACTGCATATCATGCTCTTTTTCGTTCTTGTTTCAGGGTGAAACACTCTTCTGTTCAGAGAGGCAGGATGAGGTTTTTGTTCTATGTAAGCCCCATTGCACAGTGGTGAATTTCACCCTAAGTCAATTCTAGTGCTACTTCTCCAAAGTATATGGACTCCTGCAGATTGAGACTAATATTTTAAATAAGTGACCAGTGATTATGGGTGCCTCCATTTTTCTAGGCCCAACTTGAGACCCAATTTTCAGAGGGCGGGTGTACTCAGCACTTTCTGAAAATTAGGCCGCTTTAAGGAGTCTAAAGCTGGGCACCCAAAGTTACTGGTCATTTACAAACCTTGGCATGAAGTCCTTCCTTTACCTACAGGCTTAGCTGCAGTACTGATGGCAACAGCGCAAGCTGCTCCCCACTGATCTCAAAGGCATTTCAACCTGGTTCCAGCAGTGCCACTACTAGGAAAAGAAGTGAGTCAATGACTTCACTTCCTCCAGATCAAAGGCCCATCCACTACTGAGCTGAGGCCCAATCCTGTGAGGTGCTCAGGACTACATTCTGAGCAACAAATTACCCCCCACGCCTCTTGAAGGCAACGGGACTCGTAGGAGACACTCAGCGGTTTGCAGGATCAGACCCCTGGAACGACTTTTGAACCTGTGGCCTAGCGACAAAGGGCTCTGTATCTTATGTACCATCCCCTGAGTTAGCGGATTCCCCTCGAAAGCTGCATTATCATTAGCATTGCAATCAAATCTGTTTTGGTCTTCAGCCATCAGACGCCAAACTCAAACCCATAAATTCTCAAGCTTGCTTTTTACAGTTCACTGTGCTTTAATCAGTAAGGTGGTTCCATTTGCTGTGTTTTATTTTTGCATCAGTAAAAAAAAAAAAAGGTCAGCAATCCTGAAATCTGTTGAGCTAAAGAAGTAATTTCAATTGGTATAAAAGTCAGTTCACAGCTAAACTTAAACCTGAAGTTACTAGCAATCAGTTTGGCATGGTAATCACCTTTACTGGCTGAAAGACTGAAGAGGGAGTGTCAATTCTGTGATTAGCAGAGGGGACTGGGAGTCAGGACTCCTGGGTTTTATTCCCTGGCTCTGCCACAGACTTGCTATGTGATTCCATAGACATTAAGGATAGAAGGAACCACTAGTCTGAACTCCTGCATAACACAAACCAGAGAATCTCACTTTAGTAATCTCTGCAGTGGAGTGTTACATTTCAACTATAGAATCCAGTCACCTGTCATTGAGCTAGGTCATATCTTGATCAAACTTCAGATTCACATTGGATTTAAGAGACAAATTCTCAGTGAGGATAACTAACCCTGGGAACAGCTACACAAAGCATACAACAAATTCTCCTTCATTTGAATTCTTGCTGTGGTTTTTGGACACATAAGCAAGGCATTTTCAATCATAGGCATTGAGGTTTGATAATTTCGACAATGAAGCCCAATTCTGTCTTTGTAATCAAGGACAAAACTCCCTTTGACTTCAGTTGATCAGAGGCAGGCTCATCACCTTTTTGTTCCCAGAATCAAATGTCCATCAACAACATGGGTAGAAAATGTACCACCTCATCTTAATCACTGAGGGGCTTTTTCTGCCACCCCTATCCATGTTGTACTTGCTCTGAGTAAACCCACTGCAATGAAGGAGGTTACCTGCTACATATGGTGCTTGCGAGAGCTCGTCAAAAAATGTTCATGGTTTTTCCTGAGAATTTTTGTTTGTTTTTGTTTTCTTAGAAATTTCATGTGTAAATATTTCAGGTTTTCACTGAAATCCATTTTTAGTTAAAAAAAGGTTTCCAGGAAACATGTTCCATTTTCAAAAAGCAAAACCCAGCAGGTTTTTTTTTATAGAAAGATATTGTGAGTTTGGTTCTTTCATGAAAACGAAATTTCGAGTAAAAAAATACAGCTTTGATCATTCCCAACACCCTTCCCTCTAAATGTTTTCATCTAGTTCTAGAATCACTAAATACAAGGATAATACAATGAGTATTTGTAAAGTGCTCTGAGATCCTTTAATGAAAGAGACTATGCAAATATAAAATAATAATTATTATATTTATTGGGATCCATCCTAGAAAAAGATAATGGATAAAAAAAATGGAATTTATCCAAGGTACTTATATAATAGACTATCAGGGTTGGGAGGGACCTCAGGAGGTCATCTAGTCCAACCCCCTGCTCAAAGCAGGATCAATCCCCAGACAGATTTTTTTTGCCTCAGATCCCTAAATGGCCCCCTGAAGGATTGAACTCACAACCCTGGGTTTAGCAGGCCAATGCTCAAAACACTAAGCTATCCCTCCCCCCTTATACTGGCCCCATGAACATCCTATGAGGCAGGAAAGTGCTATTATCCCCATTTTGGGATGAGGAACTGAAGCACGGAGAGACTATGGGTACGTTTACACAGCAAAAATAGAAAAGCAGCAGCAAGTCTCAGAGCCGGGGTCAACTGACTGAGGCTTGCACTATGGGTCTAAAAATAACAGTGGAGACATTCCCACTCAGGCTGGAGCCTGGTCTCTGAGACTCACCCCCTGCCCAGACCCCAGCCCAAGTGAGAACGTCTACACTGCTATTTTTAGCCCCCGGCACAAGCCAGCCCCAGGCTCTGAGACTCGGCCTTGGGGTTTTTTTCTGATGTAAACATACTTTAAGTGACTTGCCAAAGCTCATGCAAGAAGCCTGTGGCAGAGCTTGGGAACCCGACATTCATGAGTACCAGCCTACTGCACTAACCGCTGGATCATCCCTCCTCTCCAAGCTCTGGAAGCCAGCAGTGGCTGTGGGAATCAAGCAGAATTGAATTTGAACCTGGAGCTGAAACAGAGTATTTAAACTGAAATTTCAGTTAGTTTCTCCTTTTGGCTTTGTATGTCTTTTGTTCTCCCTCTCTTTGATATGCAGTGTCGTGGAGGAACCGCTGACAGTCCTGGCTTCGGGATTTGTTAAGTCTCCCAGGCAGTGCATATGCAGCATCACCCCTGGTTTCCATTCACATCCCAGAGGCAGATGGCTACAAGAAAGGATTCTGCGCCTATTGTTCAAATTCGTGCTTTTTCATCTGTGGGAAGGATTTTGGCTCTGGGCCAAGGAGGGGGAACTCCATTTTGGGGCTTACAATCTAAAAGAAGAAAGGGAGTTACATCAAAGAGCAATAGATGTTCAGAGTTTGCTGGTAACAGACCCTTTCTTTTAACGAGCTGGCCAGACCTGTTTTCACTGAGAACATACCACCTTGCTAAGGGCATGTCTGTATTACAAAGACCCCGTCTACACTACGCGCCGAAATCGGCGGGTAGCCATCGAAGTATCGGGGATCGAATTATCGCGTCTTGTCTGGACACGATAAATCGATCCCCGAACGCGCTACTTCGAACTCCGGTACTCCTGCAGGGCGAGCGGAGTTACCGGAGTCGACGTGGGAGCCGCGAACTTCGATCGCGGCGCCGCGCGGACGCGAGGTAAGCGCGCCAAATTCGAACTAAGGTACTTCGACTTCAGCTACGCGAATAGCGTAGCTGAAATCGAAGTACCTTAGTTCGATCCCGCCCCTAGTGTGGACCAGCCCAAAGTTAAGTCAACATAAGGCAGCTTACACCAATCTAACTATGGAGGTGTACACACCGCAATGCGCCTCCTGGCGCTTTAACTTGCCGGCTACACCGACCTCATAAAACCACCTGGACAAGTGGCATGGAGCTTTTTGTGACATAATTAGAGTGATGCTGCCTCGCTGATGTTGCCCTAAGTGGCCTCCAGGAGGTGTCCCACAATGCCCACCGTGACCACTCTGGTCACCGTTTTCAACTCCGCTGCCCTGCAGCCACGTACACAGGTGAACACCCCTCCCCCTTTAAAGCCCTGGGAAGTTTTGAAATTGTTCTTCCTGTTTGCTCCGTGTGGAGCCCAACTGCCCAAATGAGCATGCCGGCTCCATGCAGCAAACGCTCTCCTGCCTGGAGTACATGGGAGGTGGTGGATCTCCTGGGTCTGTGGGGAGAGGAGGCTGTAGAGTCACAGCTCCACTCCAGCCGCAGGAATGTTGACATCTACGGCCAGATTGCTCGGGGCATAGTAGAGAAGGGGTATGACAGGGACGTGCTGCAGTGCCATGTAAAAATCCAGGAGCTGAGGCAGGCATACCAGAAGGCAAGGGAGGCAAATAGCCGCCCGGAGGCAGAGCTGCAAATGTGCTGCTTCCACAAGGAGCTGCATGCCATCCACTTCCACCCCCAAGAGCCCCGTGGATACTTCTGGGGGGCTGGAGTCACTGGCCACTGGAGGGAACCCTGAGGATGACATGCTGAAGAAGGAAGTAGAGGCGGAGGAGGATGGGGGACAGGCAACAGGGAGATCCAGTGGTGTGATGAGCCAGGACCTCTTTTTGACTCCGGAGCAGTCTAGCCCGTCCCAGCAGTCCAGCTCTGGCGAGCCGGATGCAGGGGAGGGAACCTCTGGTAAGTATTCATTCTGCTTCAATACTGCAGGGACACATCTGGTCTCGTACTGCTTTTTTCATCAGGCTCCAGGAGGTAATGAAATAACCAACACAGGAACAGTTTCTATCTGCTTCTCATTCCCTTGTACAGCGAGGCAGAGCGGGCCCTGCGGAAAAGTTTGTTGATGCACACCGGGATGTCCCGCGAATCCTCCATAGAGATCTCTAGGAAACTTTTCTGGAGGTTCTCTGCAATCCTCTGCCGAAGATTTCTTGGGAGGGCGGCTTTGTTTCTTCCCCATGGTAGGAAACTTTGCCATGCCACTCAGCAATTACTTCAGCCAGCATCATAGCAGAACACAGGGCAGCAGCATACGGTCCTGGTCTGCAGTCACACACATGCAGGAGCTGGAACCTTGCAGCCTCGGTTTACCTCAGGAGTGAGATATCAGCTGCAATCACCCCCGCCTGTGGAAAATGGTGCCAGTATTCAGTACAGCAGCCCTATGCGCTGGCACTGATGGCTGGTACCCCATGGTTACCCCATCTCCTCTGTCCCAACTCCCCCGCAACCTCCCCAAGTCATACTCACGATGGCTGGGGCTACCACCGCGCTGTGCGAGTGCCAAGGGAAAGTGAGAAAGATGTGTGTTTGTTACTTGTTTGGAGCAAGGGTGTAAGTGCACTGACAATAACACCTCTGTCTATTGTTCCTTTAGCAGCTGCAGATGTGCCCTTGATGGTCTCCCGCACACCAGCAGAGCGCCTCTCTCAGACAAGGAAAAGAAACTGGAGGAGTAAAGCAGACATGTTGAAGGAGGTGCTGCATTCGTCTGGTGCTGCAAAACCATCCACTATTTCACGCACATTGTCCAGAGTCACAGTCCTTTGTAGCAGGAGGCAATGAATGGCCCTGCACACTTGTATCACTGCAACCCACACGGTGGATTTCCCCACTCCAAACCCTTCCCAGAACACCTTGTGGCAGATGGTGGCCAGCTGCACAGGGGTTAGCTACCCACAGTGCACTTCTCTCTATATTGATGCAAAAGCTGCTAGTGTGGACATGCGCTGCCGACACAAGGATCATGGTGTGGACATGCAGCAGCAGTATAATTAAAATGGTGGCTGTACGTCTATGTAACTTAAGTTTGCAGTGGAGCCATGCCCTTTGAGATAGGGTTGAATGACAGAATCCATTGACATACACTACTGCAGCTCCAAACATGGGCATCCGTTGCTCTGCCTGTTCCATTAACCTTTTCCAGCTCTCCAGCATTGAGATGTCAGTGGGTAAAACCCTCTGTGGCCCCTTTTCCTTCAGCCCCATCCAGCCCTCCAGCTTGGAAGCTAGCAGGCAACTCCCTCTGCTGCTCCTTTGACTTCAGCCGTCCCCAGCTTTCTGGCCCTGGCTCTCTGGCTTGGGGACATCAGCCAGGAAACTCTCTGTTGCTCTCCTGCCTTCAGCCTTTCCCCAGGAACCTCCTCCAGCCTCCTTCAGAGACCTGCTCCACTCAACTGGTCTCTGGCCACTCATCTGCTGCTCTCCTCTCAGGCTGGTCTCACCCACCTTTCTCCTGACTGACTCCTCTTTTAAGCCCAACTGGAGTCAGCTGATGAGTGACGGGTGCACCGGGCACTTCCTTCTTAAAGCACCACTGTCACCCTGTGACACTTAGGAACTGACACAAGCTGCGCTGTCTCAGCCAAACAACCCCATGGACATTTTCTGAGCATTCCTTCCTTTAATGTTTCTTGATTCTTATCTACTCCAGCATCCTGTCTTCTTTGTAACGTCTCCACAAGGGACTGAGCCTTCACTCATTCTGTGTATCATCCTGCAAAGCCAGGACACTGCATTATTACTACTAAACAACCGTGGCATCTGCATTCCAGTTTCTCTCAGTCTGGGACAGTGGGGATGTTCTTTGGAAATGTTCAGCAGTCTGATTTGCACCAGAAACTGACAAGCATCCCCCTCATTTTTTAACTTACCTCTTTCCTTCCTTCCTCCTGTTGATCCCTAAAATGGGACCTGACCCACTGCAGGCTGGGTGGCAGATGACTCTCCAAAAGGAAGGAGTGGGAAGGAAAACTTGCAAGGTAAATGTAATTGGTATATACATATCTGTAAAAATGACCTGTGCACAGAGGCTAATTAGAGACAGGTTAAGTGACTTGGCTTTCAGTTTCACCACATGCAAAACAGGGTTATGAGACCTAATTAATTACAGTACTGTTTACAAAGAGGATGGAGAACCTCTGGTGAAATGAACTACCACAGGTTTTTTCTCTATTTTATTATTTGTTGCTATTGTCTGTGGCTCTGGAAAGAGAAGCAATGGGAGAAAACAGGTAACAGAATCCCAGAGCTTTCCAGACAAGTGCCCATATTCTATCCTACTCTTCCTGTAGATGTATTTCAGAGCTATGTTCATTCTAGACTCCAGGGTTGTAAATCCCTGTAAATGCACTACTGTGGAATCTACCTCTCAGAAGTAAACATATTAACTATTATTCTAGGGATGACCAGGCGTGGAGAGGGTTTTTGAACAAACCTACGGAGCATTTTATAGGAATCATGAAAAATATTCCAACTGGTCTTGAGAGCCTTCTGCCGTTCCTCCCCTTCTTATTATGAGAACAGACTGCATGCAATTTGGCTAATGTGTTGCATTTAGAGAAAACCAGGAACAGCCAAGTGAAAAGCCACAATAAGTTGCTTTGCTGTCATTTCTTAAAAGCCCCAATCTGCTTCATCATGATCATATTTCCTAAGAGCATGCCTTGATGTTTCCAAAGAAGATTTATAGTGGCTTCACTAACTGCACTAGAGGAAATTGGTTAAAACAATTAATAGTCATTTATGACAGCCTGGCTTCTCTCCCAGCCAGGAGGTTTTTAGAGGTACCCAGCACCTGCAACTCCCACTGAAGATTGCTCTAAACCTTTGGAATTCAACCAGTCTCCAAAATAAAATCTGAACACAATTTCAACCACCCATGTACAGGTCGAAAGGGGTCAAAGTGCAAGGAGCTCCTGATTCCCGCATGCAACCCAGACCAGGCTTGGCCAGAAACTTTTATCTCCCTGCTACCATTTGCATGGGCATTAACTTTTAGGGATTGGGGAAAATTAGGGACATAGCCTTGTCCAGCACTCGGCACCAACCTGCAGAGCTTTCATTGAAGCCAATGGGAGCTGCAGGTCTTCACCATCTTTGAAAATCAGACCTAAGATGGCGCAAGTTGGCCACTCAAAAATGAAGGCAGGCAAATGCATGGCCACTTTTGAAAATTTGGCAGCATGGACCCCGAGGAAGCCTGGTGGCTCAGCTTTCCAGCTGAAAGTTTTCATCTCTTCCCAGAAGTGATCTGTGCATCGCCACCCTACAGGATTTTGCAGTATTACAAAGTATACCTTATAATACGCAAGTGCGGAAGGGAAGACACAGTGCCCAATTCTCCTCTCACCTCATCGGCTTTAATGGAGCCACTCCTGATATACACTGGTGTAGGGGAGAAGACAATCAGGCCCATTTAACATAATATGGAACCCGCTGGGCAACAACCTCATTGGGTGTAAATCGACATAGTTCCACTCACTTCAGCTGGGATTGGAAGAGGAAATGACAAAATACTGTCAAAAAGCTGACCCTGAGGAACTTAAGATTTGAAAGCCCACACACGTCTGCAAGCATTTATGTCTCTGGGAGACTGTTTTGTGGGAGCTCCTTGGCAGCAAATCCCAAAAACCTCTTGAGTGCGCTTTGTCAAATTCTTGGGAGACTCCTAACTCATGTCCGCAGACCCTTGAAGTTCAGATACTTTGGATGAGTCTTATACCGGTTTAAATCCAGAGTAACTCTACGGTAGTCTATGGAGCCAGGTCCTTAACTGGTGTCAATCAGCAAAGTTCCATTATCTTTGGGAGTCAGATCAATCAAAATGCAGTAACCACACTGGTCATCAGTGGTTCAATGGGGGCACTTCCATGTTGTTTTCATCCTCCTCATGGAAGTGACGCAATCATCTTTCCAGGGGCAGCTTAATATTTTTGCTGCCCATGCTCCGCTATAGAGTAAACTACAGCAAAATTATGGAGCGTCTCCATCAGCAAAGACCACTGGTTAACCCAGCAAGACTGCCTTACCCCAACCCCACACAAAGCAGGGGAGATGGAATACTTGTGTGGTTTTTGTTCTCCAATCTGATTGCAAGCCTTGTGGAGCAGGAACAGGAAAGCTTCTATCTCTTTTCTATAAAGCACCGTGTAACCCCAGGCTATGATACGCATGCCTCATTATAAACAACACGGGGCCTGTATCTGATGTAAAGTGTAAACTCCATGGAGCAGGGACTGTCTCCCCCTCTGTGTTTACAGTGGGGGCACTCTGATGGCATACAATGGGATGAATCATGAAACTCTTGATTGTTCCCTTAATAGGCAGAACTTCAAGGGGAACCTTGCCTGGAAAAGGACGGAGAACGGCAGGATTTAGCCCGATGGGAGCAATAACTAATTATTGTAAATGAGCCCAGTTCTGAAGTCTCCCTGTTTTATGTATTACTTTGTCAACAATCAACAGCAGTCTGGACAAGTCCAATACCCAGTGGACACCGTAAAGCTATAGGCTATTATATCCTGCAGGTGACCAAGCACTGGGAGT
This sequence comes from Platysternon megacephalum, assembly GCA_003942145.1. Taxonomy (NCBI): domain Eukaryota; kingdom Metazoa; phylum Chordata; order Testudines; family Platysternidae; genus Platysternon; species Platysternon megacephalum. Next base: position 1,622,226 of record QXTE01000150.1, on the reverse strand, counting down.
TACCTCAAGACAAGCCGGGACCAGTTTCTGCTCTCATGTGTCAATCTAGAAGAACCCCATTCAAGTCAATACTCTGGGTTTACATCAGTGTAACTGGTCACAGAATCTGCCCCCTTTCTCCTTAGTTGATAGAGAGAACCATGAGTAATGCACTGCACTTTAACGCCCCCTAGTGTCTGTTAAGCAGTGTTGCATCTTCGTTCCCTCCTTCTTCCACAGCTCTTGGGTCAAGCACTTTATTGAAATTTGCTACGGCCAGGGCCGGTGCAAGGATATTTTGCGCCCTAGGCAAAACTTGCACCTTCCACCCCCCCATCTCCTCCCCTCCCCCCGGAACATCGCTTATTATAAACTTTCAAAAATGAATACTGCATAATATGGCATTGTTCATTATAATTAATACACATTTGGCTTGAAAATTTATTAATTTCATTATTTAGTCTACATATTTAATAAAAATAAATGAATAACCTGACAATGTTGACATTGTTATTGTTTTCACTTTGCACAACATAGCATGGATCTTAAAATAAATCACATACATTATACACAATACACTGTCACTTCCTTCCTTCCTTCTTTCATATCAAAATCTACTACATTTTATTCTACCTTTATAATATCCAATTATTGTTATTAATAAAATTTATAAAATTAGAGCCTTGCATAGTGTCAAGTATCAGGGGGTAGCCGTGTTAGTCTGTATCCACAAAAACAACAAGGAGTCCGCCAGCAACTACACACCACACCACAGAAACACTAACCCAGGAACCAATCCCTGTAGCAAACCTCGTTGCCTACTCTGTCCCCAGATCTACTATGGCGACACCATCAGAGGACCCAACCACATCAGCCACACCATCAAGGACTCATTCATCTGCACATCTACTAATGTTATATATGCCATCATGTGCCAACAATGCCCCTCTGCCAGGTACATTGGCCAAACCGGACAGTCCCTACGTAAAAGAACAAATGGACACAAATCGGACATCAGGAATGGTAACATACAAAAGCCAGTAGGTGAACACTTCAATCTCCCTAGTCATTCTATTACAGATTTAAAAGTCACTATTCTTGAACAAAAAAACTTCAGAAACAGACGTCAAAGAGAAACAGCAGAACTAAAATTCATTTGCAAATTTAACACCATTAATTTGGGCTTGAATAGGGCCTGGGAGTGGCTGGCTCATTACAGAAGCAGCTTTGCCTCTCCTGGAATTGACACCTCCTCATCTATTATTGGGAGTGGACCACATCCACCCTGATCGAATTGGCCCTGTCAACACTGGTTCTTCACTTGTGAGGTAACTCCCTTCTCTTCATGTGTCATTATATAATGCCTGCATCTGTAACTTTCACTCCATGCATCTGAAGAAGTGGGTTTTTTACCCAGGAAAGCTTATGCCTAAATAAATCTGTTAGTCTTTAAGGTGCCACCAGACTCCTTGTTGTTTTTATAAAATTAGAATGGCGGATACTCCGTCATACTGGGGGACTGGGTTTGGTGGGGAAGGGAAGCCGGCTGGGTTCGGGTCAGTGGGGGATTGGGTTTGGCTGGGGAGTGCAAGGGGAGCAGAACAGATTCAGTCACTGGGAGGATCAGGTTTGGCTGGGGAGGGGAAGGGAAGCAGACCGGGGTCAGTCACTGGGAGGATCGGGTTTGGCTGGGGAGGGGAAGGGAAGCAGACTGGGTTGAGTCAGTGGGGTATCGGGTTAGGTGGGGAAGGGAAGCAGACTGGGTTCGGTCACTGGGAGGATCGGGTTTGGATGGGGAGGGGAAGGGAAGGGAAGCAGACCGGGGTCGGTCACTGGGAGGATTGGGTTTGGATGGGGAGGGG
>QXTE01000150.1:814959-877613 GCA_003942145.1 Platysternon megacephalum | reverse complement strand
GGTCAGGGGATCGGGAACAGGGAGGGTTGGGAGTGGGAATCCCGGGGGGCCTGTCAGGGGGCAGGGATGTGGATAGGGGTCGGGAGGGCAGTCAGGGGACAGGGAGCAGTGGGGGTTGGATAAGGGGGTGGGATCTCAGGGGGCAGTTAGGGGCGGGGAGTCCCGGGAGGGGGTGGTCAGGAGACGAGGAGCAGAGGGTGGTTGGATAGGGGGTGGGAGTCCCGGGGGGGGTCTGCTCAGTGGGCGGGGGTGTGGATAGGTGTCGGGGCAGTCAGGGGACAGGGAGCAGGGGGGTTGGATAGAGGCAGGGGGTCCCGGGAGGGGGCAGTCAGGGGACAAGGAGCAGGGGGGGTTGGATGGGTGGGGGGTTCTGAGGGGGACAGTCAGGGGGCGGGAAGTGGGAGGGGGCAGATGGGGGCGGGGGCCAGGCTGTTTGGGGAGGCACAGCCTTCCCTACCCGGACCTCCATACAGTTGCGCAACCCCGATGTGGCCCTCGGTCCAAAAAGTTTGCCCACCCCTGCTCTAAATGAAAACAAAGAGTACTTTGGTGTATAAGAAAGGCTGTCTGGCCAGGATATTCCCCACAGGCCACAGACTCCCGAAGGGAAGAACCGCAGGTGCTGAATCCACTCAGGCCCTGGGTCTGCATGGTTGAGCCACAGGGATGTAGCTCAGGGCCTGGTCTAAGAGGGGAGCATTGCAGAATTCCACCTCCGGAGAGGTCAAGGCCTGACACCTGAGGGGGTGAGCTCAGAAACTAAAAAGGGGACAGAGATGCAGCTAGGTCTGCAACTGTGATACTCCACACAGTGCCGTGCCTACTCAGCTTCCCAGCCCAAGCCCTTCTCCTTACCAGTTAACTTCCACAAACCCCATCCTCCTTCTCCCCTCACCCCTAGATGTCCCCCTCCTTGTGTCCCCTTGCTCTCCCCTGGACACTCTCCCCACCTCTACTCACTTCCCTCCCCCACCACTCCCCCTCTCTCACATCCCCACTCATTGCCACCCTTGTCTCTTCTCTCCCAGGAGGGTAACACTGTGCATATAGCGTGGGGTAAAAACCAGCGGCTTTTGGCAAGACAAGCAAACGGACTGTTAAATCCAGGGAACAGAGATAACAAAGAATAGCATTTGCATGGGCTTAAAGTAATCCAGTGTGCATACAAGGCCTGAGCTTCACTGCCCTTGATTGTTTAACTCCAACAGCCATTCTGGGACTTTAGCTAAGATAGATTTACTGTGTGTAAGACTGCTCTGTATTTTATAGACTAAGTGCATCCTAACAGGCTTTAAAATATGATTCCCACTTTTGCTTTGCAGTGTGACCTTAAAGGAGGGAAAGGAGCACACTGGACAGCATAGCCTGATACAAATGGGTTCACGAGTTCATGGGAGAGATTCAGCTTCCTGTGAGAGGCGAGGAAACAAGAGAGGCAACAACAGGGAGAGACAAGAGGAGGATAGACATAAAGGAGAAGAGAGAAATAGAGCAGAGAAAGGGGTAATGAGACAAGCAAAAGAGAAGGGAAGGAGAAAAAGATGACAATGCACAGAGCCAAGAAGAGAAAAAGATGAGAAGAGAAGGGACAAGGAGAGAAAAGAAAAGGGAGGAGAAAGAAGAGAAAGAGGCAAGAGACTTGACAAGGAGAGACGGGGAGAGCAGGGAGCCGTTTCAGTGAGAAGCGGAGTTGTGGCTAATGTCTGGGGAAATTAAGATGAGGAGCACGGTAACTGTGTGTCTCTGATGTGCTTGCTGCAGCATTTCCTACTTCAGGCTTTGGGAGCCCAGGCTGGCTCCCTTGCTGCTGCATGGCATGGTCAGATTCTGAATGAGCAGAACTGGGAACAAGGAGAGACCAGGGAGAACTGTCCATTTCCCCAGCGAAAGGCCCCTTTTCTAGCAGAGATCCAGTTGTGATCACTCTCTCCCGGGATAGAGCAGCACTATTCATGTGCGCTCGCTCTCTCTCTTATACACACACACACACCACTTACAGACTGTTCAAGTAAATAAACAAATGTAGCAGCATGGTCATTATGAGAATAATCTCTATTTCTGCTGACTCATAAGGAAACCCGGAGCACAGACAGCATAAGCTGCCTTTCAGCAGGTCTGTGCCAAAAGAGAGTGCTTGTGTGGGGATGGGGGGCCACTTTGCTTACACCAGAAAAGCTCTTGGAGAGTGATTTCATTCACAATAAATCTCCTGTACTAATGGAGCAAAGAACTGAAATCAAGAAGTTTGGGTCTCTTCTCACAGCTAATTCCATTGACTGCAGTGATACTATTCCTAATTTACATTGTGTAAGCGAGAGCAAAATTAGGCCCAAGATTCCTGGGTTCATTCCCAGCACTGCCACCAATTCCCTGTGTGACCTCCAGCAAGTCACTTAACTTCTCTGTGCCTCAGTTTCCCTCTGTATAAAATGGGGATAATACTTCCCTGGTTCAGAGGGGAATTGGGAATATTTGAAAAGAACTTTGGCTGACAGATGCTATATAAGGACAAAACACAGAATTCTGAGCACACGCACATTCTTGCTCTCATACTATGAGCTCTCCTACAGGCCCTTAATTTCCATAGATGCAAAGGACCCGATTCTCCTTTCATCTAGAATAGTGGAAATTCCATCCAATTCCCTATAGTTGTTTCCTCATTCTTCATCCCAAGCCCCTGCCCTCTTGTTTCTCTATGTTCCTTTCCTTTCTGATGTTGTGATAAAGACAAGCTGAAGAATTCCATTTCACATTGGGCTCTCAAGGGCCAAACTCATGGCCCCCTCTTCTGGAAGACAGTTCCATTAGGCTACCCACTGAGGTCACTTGCTCTCCTTCTCCCATGAGATTGAACCTAGAGGTGGACAGCTTCGGAACTCCAGCAAGATGCAGAAGTTAAGGGAGATGATGAGAGAACAAAGAGGATGTGGCTAGGGCAGTAGCCCGGATGTCCTGCAACTTGGTTTCAAGATCCATCACTGACTTTCTGAGTGAGCTTGGGCATAACCCTTAGTCTGTCTCTACCTCAGTTGCCCCATCTGTAAAACTGGGATAATTGCCCTGCCCAGCCTCACAGGGATATTGTGAGGATAAGAACATGAAAGATTGTGAGGCGCTCAGATATTAAGGTGATGGGGGATCAGATAAATAGACAGGCCTTTTCTTAGATACATTGGGACTCGAGGTGGTTGACTCTGTGTGTGCGCATGTGTGCGTATCTGTCTGTCTGTCTCACTGTCAAAGGACTTTCCTACCAAAACAAATTTTCCAGTTTGTCACTGAAAAAATAGAAACCAAATAAAAATGTGCAGTTTTTTGGTAAAAATTTATATTTATTGGTTTTCAAAAAACAAACATTTTTAATGAAAACCAACTTTTTTTTCTTCTAGAAAACAGTTTTCAAAAACTGACCGTTTTTCCGTTTTGGCTTTCCAGAAAAAAAAAAAAGTTTTGTGAAAAATTCCCACAAAAAATAATGGTCATTTTTCAACCAGCTCTAACTGGGACACTGCCATAGAGGGGCATAGACATGGAAACTAAGACCTTGAAACTGACCCAGTGTCTTACGGGAAGCCAATGTAGAATTTCATATACACAGGCAAAAACCAAACCGTGTTATAAAGTGGCTTGGATGCTGTGGTATTATAATAGAATCCCCGACATGGTAGGTGCTTCAGTACAGATGGTGAGCTATTTGAAAATTCACAGTCCGATGCAGAAGCAAAATACCAAGGAAAGTGCAGCACATTACACAGACAATGTGAATGCTGCAGAACAAAGGGCAAGGGCAGCATTGCTAAGCGGTGCTATTGCCAAGCATTTTTCAAATACATTTCTTTATATTACTTAAGCAATTATGATCATGACCCAGGGCATTTCCTGGGTAATAAAGATCAGCTGAAAGTACTGTGACGGGTTAGATCACAGAAACCCCCTTGGGAGCTGCCAACTGATGTGCAAAGGCTACCTCTGTTCCTGTTTTCCCTGCCAGCTCAGTGGCTTCAGCACCCTGTCTTGCTGAAGCCAGACACACCCGTCTGCTCCAACACAGACCCAGGGTCTGAATTACCTGCCCCAAAGCTGCAGGTTTACCTGGAAACAGCTCACAGAAGTGTGCTTGTCTTTAGCACTCAGATGCCCAACTCCCAATGGGGTCTAAACCCAGATAAATCCGTTTTACCCTGTATAAAGCTTATACAGGGTAAACTCATAAATTGTTCGCCCTCTATAACACTGATAGAGAGATATGCACAGTTGTTTGCTCCCCCAGGTATTAATACATACTCTGAGTTAATTAATAAGTAGAAAGTGATTTTATTAAATACAGAAAGTAGGATTTAAGTGATTCCAAGTAGTAACAGACAGAACAAAGTAAGTTACCCAGCAAAATAAAATAAAATGCGCAAATCTATGTCTAATCAAACTGAATACAGATAATCTCACCCTCAGAGATGCTTCAGTAAGTTTTTTCTCAGACTGGACACCTTCCAGGCCTGGGCACAATTCTTTCCCCTGGTACAGCTCTTGTTCCAGCTCAGGTGATAGCTAGGGGATTCTTCATGATGGCTCCTCTCCCCCTCTGTTCTCTTCCACCCCTTTATATATCTTTTGCATAAGGCGGGAATCCTTTGTCCCTCTGGGTTCCCCCACCCCTCACTGGAAAAGCACCAGGTTAAAGATGGATTCCAGTTCAGGTGACATGATCACATGTCACTGCAAGGCTTCATTACTCACTTGCCAGCACACACATATACAGGAAGACTCACAGGTAAATACAGCCATCTGCAGACAATGGTCCTGGTTAATGGGAGTCATCAAGATTCCAAACCACCATTAATGGCCCACACTTTGCATAATTACAATAGGCCCTCAGAGTTATATTTTATATTTCTAGTTTTAGATACAAGAGTGGTACATTTATACAAATAGGATGATCACTCAGTAGATTATAAGCTTTGTAATGATACCTTACAAGAGACCTTTTGCATGAAGCATATTCCAGTTACATTATATTCACTTATGTTTTTATAAAACTATTCCAGTTACATTATATTCACTTATTATCATGTTTTTATAAAACCATATAGACTGCACAACATCACAAGTACCACACACACACAGACCATTAACCCCTGACTGTCATTAGCTGCTATCTCCAGTGCCATCACCGTACATAGGTTCTACAACATCCACAGTCGGGGTCTCCAGGCGCAGTCATAACAAAAATAGCAGATAACAATGATAATACAGGTGACACGCCAGGTGAAAAAACAAACACCATGGGAGCTGCCAGAAAGCTGTAGTGCAGATCTGAACTGAAGAGCAGAGCACGGTCATAAGGAGGCAAAACTCAAGTGAGTGAGAGCTTCAGAACTGGTTCATACTTTAAACTCTGCCCTGTTTTCTTTAACCTGCCCCGTCCTTCCTTCAGGCCTTGGATCGTGTTCTGCTTTCCTTCAAGTGAAACCGTTAAAAGTGTTTGTGTGAAGAAACACACTTCAGCCAAGGCAGGGGAAGGTACCGCAGCACAGCTCCCACTGGGGCATTACGAAGGGAAGATGCCAGAACTCACCTCCTGTTGGAGGGGGCATCCATATTTCCAAATCCCCTGCCCAATCTACACTGCACTTGCAGGAGTTAGAGCATAGAAAGGGTTGCAGAATTAAACACCGGGCCGAAGGCCTGGTAACACCACAGAGGGGTATTCCCACTCTCTCCCTCCCACCTGGGGTTACATTCATGCCTGGAATTACATCAGGAATGAACCTGACCCTTGGTATTGATTGAGTGGCAGCACCTAGCTGTGTTCTGAGCAGCAGGAGTACAAGGCCTGAGACTAATAAGATCAGAGATGGGCTGAGCTCACCACCAAAGCCAACTGATTCCCCTTCTCCCTGGGAAAGGATTCTCCTGTTGGCCAATCCTTCTTCCACGGTCTCAGACGTCGTTCCCCCTGAGACACTGGGAGAATTGAGGCCTAGCGGGTTCATGCTCTCAGTATAAAGGCAAGCACAGGAAATGGGGAGGACTTTGGGGTACATTCTGTGCCGGGCTCTTTCACTTCCATAGTTCCCTGTTGTTTCATTTCCTGAAAGGGAAAGTTTGGTTTGATAAAGCCCTAACGCTGAGATGAGGCCTCTCACTGACAGACTGCATGGTACACTCATCCCCAAACTAGGAGAGTGAAGATTTTAGCCCAGTGAATCCATTACTTGCATTACTAAATGAGGCTTTGCTGATATCCTGTGTCTCCTCTGAAAGGCAGTTTAGTACGAACTGGGGTGTTGAAATACATTCATTTCCCTTTCCGGTTCTCTTTTGTTCCATGATCAAGCTCACAGCAGCTTTTTAAACACACATCAGCTTGTTTCAGCCAGATAAGTGCCTTCCCCCCAGCTCCTCCCTCATAAAAGGTGCCTCCCATTGACTCCAGACCAGCTGCCTTTTGCTGCACAAAAACACTTTGCCGCAAGTGCATCTTTCATGACCGCTCCTCCACCAACTCAAACACCCTTGCGCTTGCTGGGCCAGAGCAACCAGCATCCCTGATAAAAGCTGCATTCAGCCCCCTCTTTCAACACAGACCTGGTGTATTTGCCCTTAAGTAGCCCTTCGCAGTTCCGCTTCTCAGTCAGCCCTGGATAATGATTTCCTAGGGACCATAATACTTATAAGCACAATAATTGAATGATATTATCAACAACAGCAGCATCTGTGTTGTCTGTTTAATTAACTGGGGAGCAAATGAGGCCCTAAGAGTCATTAGTCTGAACCTTTATTGTTTTTCTAATGATCTCTGGCTTCTCTTATTTGATTATTGGCTAAGGATCCCACTTTACAAAAACAGCAAAAAGCACTTTTAATAACAAAAGAAAATCTATGTGCTCCTGAGCTATATACATTGTAATCTGCAACACAAGAGAAGTAATCTAATTGCAGGCGTCTATCTCCCCACCACACACTCCAGCCACTCTCACCAACTTATGAGCAACGAAATAAGACTGGACCACAGTCGTCTGCACTTTATGGGAAAGAAAGAGCAAGCTTTGAACAACTGCTTTAGCGATGCAAAGCTGATGACTGTTAAGGGGCCGCATTCCTCCCTGGCATTAACTTACAGCAAAGGCTTGAAAGGATGGAATCTTTTCCTTAAGTCAGAGTACGCTGGAGGTACTACAATTACATCCGCTTCAATAGCTGCGGTACTCTCCTGTCACACACGGGCACCTGGATCCATCTATAGACATGTCGTGTCTCTCGCCATTCCTGGCCTGCCTCCAAAACCCCTTTTTTAGTTTTCACAGATGAAGCCCTGCAGAAATTCAGAACCTCTACAGGAACTCGCCACAACCTGCCTTCATGAAGCAAAACTAAACCAGTTCCACCGATGTACAGGCCCAAATCTCCCAGAGGGGAGGAATCTGATACACGCAAACATAATTTTAAAATATAGGTCCCTAGGTTGCCGCCCTGATACATGCCAATTGATAAAAGCAGGTATGAAGCTCCATATATGCACACACAAAAGGAGTGACGTACATATGCACACACCTCATCGCTGTGCACATGTAACTTGGGCACCCACTGCTGAAAATGACCCCCTAAAAGCAAAACAAGAAGACACCACAAACCCAGTAGTATCAGCGATGGGACTTGATGGCAGGGAGATAGGGTGATCAAAGAGGTCCCTTCCATCTCTACTGTCTGTCATTCCCCATGGGTGTTGACTTTACATTAACAAGCTTACTTTGCAGATTTTTGCATTCTGAACAGCTGCCGGGATTTTCTACAACCCAAGCAGGTCTCTGGCACACCATGGGGGGAAGCAAACTCCAGAGTCAAGGGTCCAAGTCCTTTGTTGCTACATTCCTGGACCTGCCTGAAGAATGTGAAGAGGAGCCCAAGGTGCCTTTGCAGGCCCTGCCTGCAATTCTGGATACAGCCAGAGCTGAAGCAAAGGGCTGGCCCATTTATGCTCTGGTGCAATGGCCCTCTGTGGGCCTTTGCAGCAGGCAGCCCAGAATAGCTGGAGTACAATGATGTGCTCCCTGTGCCTCCTCACTTTCTGGCCACACCGCTGTAAGTCGAAACGAGCTCACTAAAATTATACAGCAATGACTTCCCGTGGTCGTTACATTTAGCAGGTACAAAATAAACTCCCTTGAAACCTCCCATTTCCTTAATAGGCAGAAAGAACTATGTTGGTCATTTGCATTACATGGTACTTTCTGTGCATGCCACAATTTTAACAGTGTTGTGGTAACCGTGTTGGTCCCCAGACAGGAGAGAGACAAGGTAGGTGAGGTAATAGCTTTTACTAGACCAGCTTCTGTTGGTGGCAGGGTCACGGTTTCGAGCTTCACAGAGTGAACCCCTTATTCCTAACAATCTGTCCCACCTTATGTTTAGCTTGGACCCTCTGGTTACCTTCTCCAGACCTGAAGAAGAACTGTGTGAAGCTCTACAGCTTGTCCCTTCCACCTAAGAAGTTGGTCCAATTAAAGATATTACCACTCCCACCTTGTCTCTCTCATAGAATCAGAGAATATCAGGGTTGGAAGGGACCTCAGGAGGTCATCTAGTCCAACCCCCTGCTCAAAGCAGGACCTAATCCCAACTAAATCATCCCAGCCAGGGCTTTGTCAAGCCTGATCTTAAAAACCTCTAAGGAAGGAGATTCCACCACCTCCCTAGGTAACCCATTCCAGTGCTTCACCACCCTCCTAGTGAAAAAGTTTTTCCTAATATCCAATCTAAACCTCCCCCACTGCAACTTGAGACCATTACTCCTTGTTCTGTCATCTGGTACCACTGTGAACAGTCTAGATCCATCCNATCATAGAATCATAGAATATCAGGGTTGGAAGGGACCTCAGGAGGTCATCTAGTCCAACCCCCTGCTCAAAGCAGGACCTAATCCCAACTAAATCATCCCAGCCAGGGCTTTGTCAAGCCTGACCTTAAAAACCTCTAAGGAAGGAGATTCCACCACCTCCCTAGGTAACCCATTCCAGTGCTTCACCACCCTCCTAGTGAAAAAGTTTTTCCTAATATCCAATCTAAACCTCCCCCACTGCAACTTGAGACTATTACTCCTTGTTCTGTCATCTGGTACCACTGAGAACAGTCTAGATCCATCCTCTTTGGAACCCCCTTTCAGGTAGTTGAAAGCAGCTATCAAATCCCCCCTCATTCTTCTCTTCTGCAGACTAAACAATCCCAGTTCCCTCAGCCTCTCCTCATAAGTTATGTGCTCCAGCCCCCTAATCATTTTTGTTGCCCTCCGCTGGACTCTTTCCAATTTTTCCACATCCTTCTTGTACTGTGGGGCCCAAAACTGGACACAGTACTCCAGGTGAGGCCTCACCAAAGTCGAATAGAGGGGAACGATCACGTCCCTCGATCTGCTGGCACTCGATCTCACACTTGTAACACACCTATTATCTGTGAATAAAGGGCACTTAAGCAGCATTTACAGCACATGACAAATGTCGTTTTAGCCAACACCAGGAACCATCAGATGGGAAAATACAAACCGCTACATCTTGAGCTAGAGCCCTGTTTTACATTTTAACTACTGGATTTTGTCTGGGTAACCCACTGGTCAGTGTGTGTTATGCATCTACCTCTGTGCCCAGTCCACAGAGGGGGTGAGCCTGCTACAGCCCCCAGCTAGGGAGCCTAGCTCCTTAGCTCATGGTTACAGCTCTGGAGGTCCCTGTTTAAATCCTTGCCATGTCAGGCAAGATGGCAGCCATCACACGATACAGTAGGGCACCTAGGTTGGTGACTCTGTGTATAATATCCACAGCATCAGGCCAAGCACGGTGCAACAATATAATGGGATTGTAACATTCCCATTTTTTATGCTGCACTCAGAAGGCTGTACTGTCTCTCTGCATGCTGAAATGCTGGAGGAGAGAAAGGGCAGAAAGATTTAAGAATAGGGACCTCAGACTAGCACTTCAGACAATCAGGGCTGGCGCCAGGCACCAGCGAAGGAAGCAGGTGCTTGGGGCGGCCAATGGAAAGGGGCGGCACGTCCGGGTCTTCGGTGGCAATTTGGCGGCGGGTCCCTTGGTCCCTCTCTTCCTCTTTGAGCTGCCGCCGAAGAAGAAGAGAGGGAGCGAGGGACCCGCTGCCGAATTGCCGCCGAAGAATGGAGTGGCACGATTGAGCTGCCGCCGAAGGGCCGCCGATCGGCTTTATATTATTATTTTTTTCGCTTCGCTGCTTGGGGCGGCAAAAAAGCTGGAGCCGGCCCTGCAGACAATACCATCTTCCCACTCAGCATCACATCTCCCTCATCAGCGTTCATGACCAGCAGACACAGACTGAAAGGAAGGGAACAGCGGTTGCTTCTGAAGATCTACATGCTTTAGTAATGCACCATGTGATGCGTATGTAGCACCAATTCTATTTTTAGCAGCAAGCCACAGGAGACGATGGCTCAGGGGACCAGTAATCCCAGGGGGAGCCTTTCATTTCATGACTGCCAGCTCAACGCCAGCCCCCATGAGCAATCACAAGTCATTGCTGGCCACTCTGTGATATGAACTGGTGGTCTCATGTCCTGTTCTCTTGCCTGCATCACAAAAACCAGTTCATGAAGTAACATCCTCAGTACAGAGAGATCAAGGTACATATGAGCACAGACCCTCTGCAACAGGGTTAAGGAAAAATTGCCTGTAAATTACTTGTACTTCTCTCTGGAGAGATGTTAATCCAACATCCTTCATGAGCACAGAATTCATTAACTGAACCCTACATCCCCCAACGATGAGAGAGGACACTGCTATTTTCTTCCTGTAAGATTTTAGAATCTTCTTTAAGTGCACACTGGAGGAATCGGTGCCCTATTGTGTAAGAAAGGTGATAGCTCTTTATGGATGGAAAGTTCGTGCCAACAGAGAAAACTAGTAGACACCTTGGTACTACCACACACTAGAACAATAACGGCTTCACAAAAACAATCTCAACACATCCATGTGTGAGAATGCATGTTTATTGGAGCCCCACACCTTCAACATTGAAGTCATACTCTCTGCCACTTAAGATAAAGGACTAAGCCTCATTAGGTGAAAGTAGCACAGTCATTAACCACCTTCATGGATCATCCAATAGAGGGAGACAGAAACCGATGCTCTCCTGGTGTGGTTTACAGATGCACTCCTCAATCAGCTCTATAGTGCTGAGTAAACCAAATTCTCTGTTCATTCCCTCTGAGGCACCTGGCACTGGCCACTGTCGGAAGACAGGATACTGGGCTAGATGGACCTTTGGTCTGACCCAGTAGGGCCATTCTTATGTTTTTATGTTGTTCCTCCCAAATACACTGGGTAAATCTGGAGTGAATTTCTTTACACTGATGTAATTGAGAGCAAAATTAAACCTTGTACCTTTAAACAGTCCGGTGAAATGACTGTAGCTTCAATGGGGTGAAAATAGCTAGAAGTACAGAAAATCTACTATTTTTTTAAAAAGGAATGAAAAGAAGGCAACTCATTAATGCGATTAGACATCCTCTCCATCAGGAGGGAATGGCAAAACTGCTGCAAGATTTGTAGCCTTAAAAGGGTTACATTGGACATTTGCTCTGAGCTCCAGACCAGCTTTCTACTAGGCCAGCTTCTTAACTGTGACAGATGTTACTCTTAGTTACTCGTTTGCCAGAAGAATTCTGCTACATTTCTAGCCATATAAGGAATGTATTCATAATCCCCGCTTTGCTTTTATTTTTCCCCTCCTGCACCCTTCTCCTGCTGCTGGCTGCCTCCTGTTCATCACCTGATGGATGAAAAATAAAAGAATAACTAAATACTTGTGTACAGGTCTGTCTCATCTTACGCTGGGGTTACGTTCCGCGGTCAGCGCGTAAAGCGAAAACCGTGTATAGTCAAAATTCCATTGAGTCTAATGGCGGGCGGAATCACCCGCACTACAGAAACAGTATTTAAATTGTTATTTTTCTCTTTTTTTGTTTTTTTTTGTTTTTTGTTTTTGCCGACCGTGTAAAGCTGAATTCGTGCATGTTAAATGCGCGTAAGATGCGACAGACCTGTATGCCCCATAAATTCAGAACACAGCAGCCCTCTGCATCAAACAAGGGGAGTCCGACAGAGAAATCAAGGACGCTGGTGTTCTGGATTCAGGACAAGATTCCAGCATTCTGGCTCACAGTTGGGGTTAAAAGAGGCATCCATGAGTTCAGATGCCTTTGCAAACTGTCTGTACTTCAAGCCTGAAAAGCTGAGCTGGAACTCACACAGGAATTCCCTGCAATTCCACTCCTAGTCTCAGAGGGATAAGCCACCAGAGATGCCTTTCCAACAGGATATTGGTACTTCAGTTTCCAGCTCTGGACAGAAACAGGGGAAAAGTTACCTGAACATAGGGGAGGCAGTTTGGGCCAGTGAAGAGGACATGGGACAGGGAGCAATGAGATTGCCCCTAGTTCTGCTGCTAACTTGCTGTGTGACCGTGGACAATAGCACCCATCTGTGACCCTCAGAGCATCCCAATGCCAGAGGGCAAGGGGCTCCCCAGTATGTAGCAGAGTCTCAGTTGGCCTGACCAGCTCAGTGCACCCCACACATTGTTGTCATGCTATTTATTTAAAAGGAGTCCTGCAATATATCATTGGAAAACGAAGGGACAGATTGCATTAGAATTGCTTAGAATTTCATCCTGCTGGGTGATCCAAGCACCACTAACATCATTAATAAATAGAACAAATATTTGTGGGACCACCAAGTCATAGCTTCAGATGAGCTGGAGATGAGCTGTTAGAACATTAGTCCCTTCTCTAAGGTCCAGTGCAGGACTGTCTCCGATTATGTATTTATCAATGGTTTTGTGCAGTCTTGTTTTAAAAATGCAAAGACAAGCAATGGGCACTATTTCCCTTGGGGTATTACTCTACAGGCTAATACAGCTGACTGCAAGGCCATATTTCTTTATATTCACCTTATGTTTTCAAATCCATAACCTCACCCCAGAACTCCTAAATGTTACCTCCTTTTATTAAGTTAAATCATTCCTCTCCCTGCTTGATTTTTAAACCCTTTACGTATTTGTAGCCAGGTAGCATGTCCCCCTTTAGTCATCACTCTGGCAACCTCTCTAGATTTAACCCTTGCAGTCTTTCTCAGGAAACACTCTCCCCTTCCTCCCAATGATTTCTGTTACTCTTCTCTGAACTTCTTCCAGTGCATCGATCGCTCTCTGGTAACAATATGTCCAGAACTGAAAACATGCTTCCACCAGAGCTGTGAAGAGAGCAACCTCCTTGTCCCAGAAGGATGCGACAACCCTCTTTGTTTCTTCGTCTTTCTTTCCCTGATTAAGCTGCTGCTGCCGGAGTGCTCAACTTCCGGGTGACTGCTTCATCCTCCCGGGCCAGAGCTTTCAGAAGTGTTGAGCTTTTTACTACCTGGTGCTAAGCCAACCACTTATTCTCTAAAGATTGGAGGATGTGTATAGGATGGGAAAAGAAGGAGAGAGGCATAAGGACCCAGTGCTGTCTACAAATGGGCTCCAATTCCCTACATGCATGCTAAAGAAACATCCAGGAGGTAATAAGACAGACTGCAACAGTCCAGGCCCCAAAGGGGTGGAGTTCATTGCCATTCTGAAGGGAGCAGGCAATATGGGGAACTGGAAATCTTGACTCCTGGGCTTTACTCCTCATTCTGCTACTGATTTGCTGTGTGAAATAGGGTGAGTCACTTAAGCCCTTTGTGCCTCAGTTTCCCTATCTGTGAAATGGGCATAACAATGCCCTCCTGCCTCACAGTGATGCTGTGACATTTAACTATGGTTGCAGGGAGCGAGGGGGAGAGCTCTCCCTCTGGCTAGGTTTTGAGGCCATCCTCATTGCTGTAGTCATTAAAGGGGGCCATATTTATTATTATGAAAGAGCACCCCCCAAAAAACATCATCATGCAATGTAAATTCCTATAATCTCTAGGTTTCCAGGAGAGTGCAAATAAAAGACATCTACCAGACAGGCAGTTGCATTTAAGGTAATTGATTTCCAGAGACCCTGCTCCTTGCCAAAGTAAGTATCAATTCCTATGAGTTTTGTAGTTTATTCAGCAGTGCTTCTCCTGTGCATCAGGGATGTGTACAGAGGAGGGGAGGTTGGGGAAGGAACAACTGCCCTGCTGGTTTGGAAAGGGGTGCTGGTTTGGCATGTGCTGTAGTGCTGGGCTGAGAGCTCACACAAACCTAACAGTCTCCTCTTAACGGGAACGTGGTCTGTATGCCACCAGCTGTCACTTCCCATTCTCAGAGCTCTGGCTGACTGACAAATTGGCGACAGTGTTTCTCTCTCTTTCTTTTGTTCGAACCTGAGAGTTTTGATGACACTGCCACAGCTCTGTTTTGCTCCAGGCCATGCAATGCCCCGGCAGTCAATGGGCACTGAGCCCTTCCCCCGCTCCCCATGCACTCTCCCTCTCGCTGACTCTGTGCGGGTCTGACATTTACTTTCTCATTGGAGAAGAAGGCGCCAGACGTAAGTAGAATCGAACCCTTTCTTCCCGTGCTGCTGAAGCGAGAGACGCCTCATCTCTGTGCCATGCGCTGGCACATGCAGCTGGACTGAGGAACACTCAGATGACATGAGGTTGTTTTGACTGTTGCTTTTTTTGGCCTGCCATGCTTTCAGTAATTGGGTTGGGGAGGGGACATGGTACCAGCTGGCAGTGAAAGAGGAGCTTCCCTCTAGCACAGCCTTGATTTCCATCTGCTTTATCATTACTCTGTTCCCTTTCTCCTCCCATCCTCCCCGACTCCATCTCTCCCTCACGTTCCCTTTCTCCCTAGTATGTCGCACTTCTATGGTGCTTTCCACACCTCACAAGGATTCATGAATTTAGCCTCGTGCCCTCCCTGTGTGATAGCTGTCAGCATCCCCCATTTACAGCCAAAAGACAGAGAGGGCCAGTGTTTTGCCCATGGTAGCGTCTGCCCACCCCCCGGGCTTTAAAATGTTATCCTTTACCAAGTGGGCTGGGTACCGAGGACACACCTGTGTCTCCCTGTGCAGAGAATGCCATCTCCGAGACGGTGGCAAGGTAACTCTTGGTAAATGGTGACTCTCTAATGTGGGCCTCTGTACCAATTGTCCCGCTACAGAATTGGTACAGAATTGTCCCAGGTGCCAGGGACATCACAAAATGGACCCTGTTCTCTCAGGCCACCCGAGCTATGTGCCACGCAACAGCTGCCTCTCCCACGTTCCGTGGTTGGCCAGAGACCTCTGGGAGGGAAGGAGAGAGAACTACAGTGGGGGCTGGGATACCTGCCATGCTCCAGTCTGTCCCACCATGCCCCTGCTCTAGGAACACTCCAAGGCTGAGATAGGGAGTATGGAAGCCAGATGGCTACCTTTCAGTTACTAAACCCCATCACCACTCACAGCCACCAAATCTTCCCCTCCTCGTAGAGCAGCAGCCTGATATCAAGTGGCAGAGGCTGCATCAGCACCTGTTGGGCAGAAGCACCGGAGAAGCAAGAACACCTGAGGGGCAGGGGCAGCAGTACTTGGGGACAGGAGGAAAGCAAGCTGATTTCTCTTTCCCAAATGTTGGAGGGCCTGAGTCTGTAGCAGAGCCATGAGCAGAAGCCACCTCTGATTCCTATGCCAGCACATTACCCATAAGGCCATTCTTCCCCTCATCTACAGCTACCTCGTTGTCTCCTAAATTTGTCAGCCCTATTTTCTTCCGTGTCTTTATTCCATATGATTGTCACTTGCATAAAGCAATGTAGCCCTGTCTGGTTTACCTGCATTTATATTGCCTGATTTTTTACAAGTTGTCTACTCATTCGCTTTGCTCTAAAAGCCGCTTTGGGTAAGGACTGTTGATCTTATTCAGATTTAGCGAATCACTTCATAATGCTGAGTGCTCTTGGGTTGGGTCAGCTCAGGATCTCTAGTGGGACCAGACTCAGGTACTTAATCTTTGCTTATAGAACAAACTTGTTTATAAGCGGTATTAATGAGCCTTGTTGTTCTATGCTAGCTGCAGTTCTCTTCAGGGGAAAATAATCATCTTGCCACTCAAAAAGCAACCAAACCAAGCACAGGGTCCCAGGTGAAGTCTAACTACTAAGGCCTGGGCAATAATCATGTGACTGGTTTGGGGTTTCATTCTACCCCACCATTAAAAAGCACGATCCAAATCACTTGGACTTGTCCTATTCACCCACACCCAGGTACGTGACACTAGGGTGACCAGATGTCCCGATTTTATAGGGACAGTCCCGATATTTGGGGCTTTTTTCTTATATAGGCTCCTATTACCCCCCACCTCCTGTCCCGATTTTTCACACTTGCTGTCTGGTCACCCTACGTGACACTAACCTATACGGCTTGTAGTAGAGCAAGGATGGCTAAGGGCTCAATGAAACCCACAGTGCAGTCCACAGCACTTGTCATCTTTAATAGGAAGCTGTTGTCAGTGGAGACCAAAGGCCCCAGACTACATGATGTTGTTGTTATAATTTGGGTTACAATAGTGCCTACAGGCCTGATCTGCAGGGCGATATATTTTGATTGCTGGGATCAAGCTGAAGCACGGCATGCTGGGATTTGTCGTTCTGGATAAATATCAGGGCAGCTGTACTCTGATTTATTTTGTGCCAATCGAGTGTGATCCTTGGGCAACTGGCAAGTTGCAAGGCAATTGGGCAACGACTAGATAGCCTCATGGTATACAAAGCAGTAAAGAGCTACGGGGATAGACCAAATCAATCACCAGAGTCATTTATTCTGTGTGAAGATCCCACAAAGCAATCAGGGTGATTGCTGTTACAGGAAAAGCCTTCATGAGGAGGTGGGGGCATAACTGCATTGGTTGCACGCCAAGTGAGGCTCTGAAAGGGCCATGCTGGCACTCTACTGGCCCAAGTTCTTGGACTTCTCACTGACATTGTGGCTAGGTCTGAACTGAATACTCAAGCAGAGGCAGAGTTCAAATAATGGCTATGGGTGGATTTGCAATACATTACAGAGAAACGTAATCTGGCATAATGCAGTTGAAATCAATGGAGCTACACCAATTTGGCCACAGAATGTAATACACTGCATCAGGCCTTTGGTCTATCAGATTGGGAATCCTGATTCTGATCTGAACACATTGTGATCTGAAGTTTCAGAGAAAGGCATGGCCTTACACAACCACCTCCCTCCCCCAACTACAATGCAACCAGTCACGTGCATTATACCCAGCAAGGATTCCTTCCTTCCTGACCCTTGCAGAACTCATTCTCTGCCCTGAACCAAAGCACGAGAAACGATATTGCTGCTCATGAAAAGTCAGCTCCAATTTTCAAAATCCAGCCTGGACAACTGAACAACGAGCTGCTGTTTGTAAACATTGAGAGATATGACTGGAGTCTACAGCATGCATTTCAGCACCCTCTGTGAATGGTTATATGCCTTATACGCCTTTTGCATATGGCGGGAACCCTTTGTTCCAAAGCTTGGCTCCCAGACCAGTTTGTGGAAAAATACTGACATCCCAAGATGGAGTCCAGCATCATGTGCCCTTGTCACATGTCTTTGTAGAGTCATAGCAGCCATCACTCATAGGCTGTCTATAGCGTTCTCAGGAAGGTTCACCAGGTGGGAGATAAGCTTCTCCTAAGGCCTATTGTTCTTTCTAACGGCCCATGACCCTGAACAGGCCCTTTACAACCAGCTATTTAGACTGAAAGCATCTTGTCTAGTGGGCGTTACCCAGGTGTAACTACATTTGAAGTACAGATACATAGTCAGTATTTATTACTTCAGATACAAAAATGATACATGCATACAAATAGGATAATCATATTCAGCAAATCATAATCTTTTCAATGACAGCTCACATGACCCATCTTGCATAAAATGCATCATAATTATGCTATAATCATATCATAATAATATCACTATGAAGAATGTGGGGTGAAGTGTCACATAAGGTATCAATGGAAAAGTTACAATCTATCAAATATGATTATCCTGTTTGTATGCATGTATCATCTTTGTATCTAAAGTTATGAATATTAATGATGTACCGGTATTTCAAATGTGTTTACATCCAGTCTAGCCAGCACATGATGAATGGACTATTCAAGCTGATGGCCCATTAAAGAACACTTAGCGGTCACAATGGATATAGAAGAAGCTTCTCCCCAGCCAGTGAGTCTTCCTGTGGACACTTTAGCCGTAATATGGGTAATGACTACTCCTATGAGTCATCAAAGCGTGCACGGGCATGTGACTAGCCCATGTGACCCTGGACTCCATCTTGTGCCTGTAATTTTCCACACGCTAAGACTGCGTGCAATCCCTCTACATGGAAGAAGTTATAAAACACCCTGGAAGCATCTCCATTTTGCCTCTTTCCTCTCTGATTTCTGGACTATGGATTTGCATTAAAAGGAGCATTCCAATCAATGGACTGAGGAACTTCCAATATTTCCCAGCCAATGGGAGCTGCGGAGTCGGCACTCGGACTCTTTACAAGCCAGCAGTCTGTAACATCACTGCTGCAAACCTGGTCCAAGAATTTTGCAATGATTATATGTATATGATTTCTTTGACCATTTTAACTCTCTTCTCTTTCTTTTCTCTTATAAATACATCTTTAGATATTAGATACTAAAGGATTGGCAACAGCGTGATTATTGGGTAAGATCTGAGTTATATATTGACCTGGCTATGTGGTTTATATCTTGGGATTAGAAGGACCCTTTGTTTGATGAAAAACCACTCATCATAAAGTCTCGAGTCTGGATGGTGAAATGAGTGCTGGAATGCCTAAGGACACTGCAGTTTGGACTTCTTAACCAGTGTGGTGAGACAGAAGTTTACTTTTGGTACTGGCTTGGTGTATCTTATGAGAGAATAACCACCAGTCTGGGGTGTGTTTGCTCTATTTTTCATCAGTTTGTCCTGAATCTGGTATTCTCATCTGTGACTCATTGACGCACGGGGACACAAAGTTATAGTAATTTCATCTAGACCAGCGTTTCTCAAACTGGGGTAGTGGACTCCTGGGGATCCCCGAGGGTACTTCAGGGGGGTCCACAAGCCCCGCTGATCAACTCCTCCCGCTCCGTATATCTCCCGGAGGCTACTGAAGCCAAACCGGCAGATTTGAGGCGCTAAAAGTCCGGCAGCGCAGTGGGGCTAAGGCAGGCTCCCTACCTGCCCTGGCTCCATGCTGCTCCCAGAAGCAACCAGCACATCCCTGCGGCTCCTGGGGGGACCGGGGGGGGTCTCCACACACTGCCCCTGCCTGAGTGCCGAATCCACAGCTCCCATTGGCCGGGAATTGCAGCCAATGGGAAATGTGGGGGCGGTGCCTGTGGGCAGGGGCAGCGCCCAGAGACCTCCTGGTCCCCCTGCCTAGGAGCCGCTGCCAGAGAGATGTGCCAGTCACTTTCGAGAGCCACCCGAGGTAAGCGCTGCCTGGCCAGAGCTTGCACCTCTCACCCCCTCCTGCACCTCAACCCCCTGCTGTAGCCCAGAGCCCGCACCCCCTCTGCACCCAAACTCCCTCCCAGAGCCCACACTCCATGCCCTCTCCAGCACCCAAACCCTCTCTCGCACCCAAACTCCCTCCCAGAGCCCACACCTGTTCCCGCACCCAAATTTTTTCCCAGAGCCTGCACCCTCTCCTGCACCCCAACCCCCTGCCCCAGCCTGGTGAAAGTGAGTGAGGGTGGGGGAGAGCGAGCAATGGAAGGAGGGTGGTGTAGTGAGCGGGGGGCAGGAAGAGGTGGGTGGGGACTGGGGCTGAGCAGGGAGGTTTGGGGGGTCCCCCAAAAATTTAAGTCAAAATGGGGATCCTCAGGTTGCTAAAGTTTGAGAACTGCTGATCTAGACCACATTGCCCTAGTTTGCTTATGAGAATGTCATGTTGGACTTTGTCAAAATCCTTCTTAAAATCAAGAAATACTACGTATACAGCTTTTCCCTTATCCACTAGGCCAGTAACTAGAGCCCTGCATGCATACAAAATGTATATCTGTGGATACAGATTTCCGTGGATATAAATCAGATATCCACAGAGCTGCAGGGCTCTACCAGGAACCACATCAGCAAAGGCAGCAGCATGTTGGGCCGCTGCTCGCAGGAGCCAACGCCCCACAAGGGCAGTTCCTCAGGCATGACTGTACTGCCCACAGTGCTGCCCACTGGGGCGGGCACCGGTCTCACCGGCAGCTGACCCTGGTCGCACTAGTGTGTGCAAGTGGCTCACACACTCCCAGATGGGAGACGCAGATCGCTGCATGGAAGGGTCTATTACTTATCAACCTATTATCCTCTAGTTAATTACTAATTGTTTGATCATTTGTTCCAGTATCTTTCAAGGAATTGTTCCAATACGTTTCCATGAATTGAAGTTAGGCAGACTGGTCTACAATTTCCCAGATTCACTTTGCTCCCTTTTTTAAAGTTAGGTACTTCTCCAATCCCCGGGGGCTTCACCCACCCTCCATGAGTGGTTGAAGATAATCGCTAAAGGTTCAGAGATTGCTTCCGTTAGTTCCTTAAGTACCCTAGGGTGAATTTCATCCAGCCCAGCCAACTTGCATACATCTAACTTACGTAAATATTTTCTAACCTGTTCGTTCCCTATTCTGGTTTGTATTCCTTCTCCTTGGCTGGTAATGTTAACCATGTTAAGCATCTAGTCATAATTAACCTTTTTAGTGAAGACTGAAGCAAAATTGTCATTAAACACCTCAGCCTTCTTGGTGTCATCTATTATTAGCTCTCCTTCCCCACTAAGTCGAGGACCTACACTTTCCTTCATCTTTCTCTTGCTTTTAATATATTTATAGAATCTTTTCTTATTGTCTTTCATATATCTTGCTAGGTGTAATTCATTTTGTGCCTTAGCCTTTCTCATTTAGTCCCTACATCCTTGTGCTATACTTTTGTACTCATTTTTAGCAATTTGTCTGTATTTCCACTTTTGGTAGGATTTCTCTTTGATTTTTCAGGTCATTAAAGAACTGCTGATGCCACTATATTGATTCTTGCTATTCTTCCTATCTTTCCTTCTCACCAGGATACTTTGCGGTTGTGCCCTTAATGCTGCCTCTTTGAGAAGCTGTCAGCTCTCCTGAACTCCTTTTCCTTTAGATTTTCTTCCCATGGCAGTTCTCTGAGTTTGTTAAAGTCTGTTTAGTTTTGGTTTTTTGGCTTGTTTATTTGTTTGTTTGAAGTACATTGTCCTTATTCTGCTGCTCTGACTCCTTCCTTTTCTTAGAATCATGAGCCAATCAACATAAGCCAAATCTCACATTTCAGGGCATGAAGTGATCACCAGCCAGATAAAGTTCCTCCTCACAAGTACACTGTACAGTGGCTAGGAGGTGGGGAACGTTCATATCCCTCTGAAGCAGGGATACCAAAGACAACGCTGGCCACATGCCACCTAATTTTCATTTAAATGTACATACATTATTGTAGCAAAAATAACTGCAAGCTAACATTCTTTGCATCCATGATATAGGAACAGAAATGGGGTGTTGGCTGAGTTTACCACCAATCGAAACTACCAGCTGATCAGGTTTCTCATGCTGCACTTGAGGGACAGAACAGGTGTGAACCGCATTTAAATTCTCTGGACCATAGTGAAGCCTCAGGGTAAACCTTGGGCAATCCTGTTATGAAGCATCACATCCTGGCCACTGCCGGGGGCAGAGACCAGGACTCGATGGAGCAGTTTGACCCTGCAGGGAGACTCCTGTCTTCCTGCTACAATCTTTCTCTGTGGGTACTCTTGTTCCATCACACACATAATGACCCTGAGTCTATCAGGTCTGGAAAGAGTGCTTTAAAGAAAGAGTAGCAAGGCAAGGGCAGAGATGGGACCTCATTCATAGAATGGACATACACAGTAAATACCTCCAGGGTGGATAAGTACATTAATGAAGCATGGCCATGAGTCCTGCCATGAGTGCAGGGGACTGGACTAGACGACCTCTCAAGGTCCCTTCCAGTCCAATGATTCTATGGCTTACCATGTACAAAAAATGTTTCACTGAGACAAATATACTGCCTCTGAGCTCTCACCGAGTGCTGCAGAGCCAGTGGCAACAGCATCTCTTCACATCAACATGTTTTCCACTTTTACCTTGAGTGACCCCCCAAATCCTAACTGAGCCTTTCAGGGGCTTTGGGTGGAGAGGAGGACACGAGAGCCAACATTAATACATTGATTAATTATGGAAAGCTCAGAGACTTTCAATTTGTCTAAAGTCTTAATTTGATGACAAAAATCCTCACAATATTCTGCACCCTTCAGCCTCAATACACGATCATCTTACTTAACCACACAAAAAAAAGTTGTAGTAAGCAGGCACCAGACGGGAAATTTGAGATGGGAAAGGATATTATAGTATTACGCTAGAGAATGCCATAAATAAATCTTACACAGAGATGGGTAGGCAGATTAGTGCAGTGTTCTACACACATCATGCCGCTCTACAAGACAATGACTCATCAAATTCTCCATTTCTAGCAGTCAGTCAAACCTGGTATTTGTTACAGCACAGAAGGAAAGCCAGAGGAAACAACCTGAAGCAAGGTTGGCTAGACGTAGGTTTTGTCCACTGGACAGAGCAGAGATCTAGTAGTTAGGACTCATGGATTGCATTCCTGACTCTGCCATTCACTTGCTGAGTAATTCAGGACAAATCATTTATGCCAAAATTTTCAAGCTCAGGTGCCAAATAGTTGGCTTCTAATTCCATACTTAAGCATCTACATTTGATTCTCAACTTCAATGGGAGCTTTGGGCACTCAGAAACTCTGAAATTTAGGCCACTTATATAGATGCCTGTAAGCTAGTTGGCTAAGAACTCTCTTCAGGCACAGGATATATGTCCCCGTGTCTTCGGGGCTTCAGTTTTATTTCTTCCAAATAACATAAGTTGAACATATCAGTCATGACCCCAGAACTTCTATCGTAAAGAACAAAATTGTTAGACACATAGATGAACATAATTTCTTGGGAAATAGTCAACATGGTTTTTGTAAAGGGAAATCATGCCTCACCAATCTACTAGAATTCTTTTAGGGGGTCAACAAGCATGCAGACAAAGGAGATCCAGTGGATATAGTGTATTTATATTTTCAGAAAGCCTTTGACAAGGTCCCTCACCAAAGGCTCTTAAGCAAAATAAGCAGTCATGGGATAAGAGGGAAGGTTCTCTCATGGCTTGGTAACTGGTTAAAAGATAGGAAACAAAGGGTAGGAATAAATGGTCAGTTTTCAGAATGGAGAGAGGTAAATAGTGGTGTCCCCCAGGGATCTGTACTGGGCCCAGTCCTATTTAACATATTCATAAACGATCTGGAAAAAGGGGTAAACAGTGAGGTGGCAAAATTTGCAGATGATACAAAACTACTCAAGATAGTTAAGTCCCAGGCAGATTGCAAAGAGCTACAAAAGGATCTCACAAAACTGGGTGACTGGGCAACAAAATGGCAGATGAAATTCAATGTTGATAAATGCAAAGTAATGCACATTGGAAAACATAATCCTAACTATACGTATACAATGCACATTGGAAAGTAATGCAAAGTAATGCACATTGGAAAACATAATCCTAACAACGTCTAAATTAGCTGTTACCACTCAAGAAAGAGATCTTGGAGTCATTGTGGATAGTTCTCTGAAATCATCCACTCAGTGTGCAGCAGCAGTCAAAAAAGCAAACAGAATGTTGGGAATCATCAAGAAAGGGATAGATAATAAGACAGAAAATATCATATTTCCTCTATATAAATCCATGGTATGCCCACATCTTGAATACTGCGTGCAGATGTGGTCGCCCCATCTCAAAAAAGATATACTGGAATTGGAAAAGGTTCAGAAAAGGGCAACAAAAATGATTAGGGATATAGAATGACTTCCGTATGAGGAGAGATTAATAAGACTGGGACTTTTCACCTTGGAAAAGAGGTGACTAAGGGGAGATATGATAGAGGTCTATAAAATCATGAGTGGTATAGAGAATGTAAATAAGGAAGTGTTATTTACTCCTTCTCATAATACAAGAACAAGGGGCCACGAAATGAAATTAATAGGAAGCAGGTTTAAAACAAACACAAGAAAGTATTTTTTCACGCAACGCACTTTCAACCTCTGGAACTCCTTGCCAGAGGATGTTGTGAAGGCCAATACTATAACAGGGTTCAAAAGGGAGCTAAATAGATTCATGGAAGATAGGTCCATCAATGGCTATTAGCCAGGATGGGCAGGAATGGTGTCCCTAGGTTCTGTTTGCCAGAAGCTGGGATTGGGTGACAAGGCATGGATCACTTGATGATAACCTGTCTATTCATTCCCTTTGGGGCACCTGCCATTGGCCACTGTTGGAAGACAGGATACTGGGCTTGATGGACCTTTGGTCTGATCCAGTATGGCCATTCTTATGTTCTTCTGATGTTCCCATGTTCTGAAGGAGCCAATCTACAAATCCTACAGGATGTAGCTGGGAGCCAAGGTGAGCCTCTCTGATCCCTACTCCTTCCTAGCCTGCTCCCTATGGGATTCAACTCTGCAGGCCATCTGCCTGAGTCATATATATAAACCAGGTTCTCTCTCCTGGCACAAGGAATCCCACAGGAGTCTACCTACTCCCCACAGTTCTCTAGCTCAGCTCAGCTACTTGCTGGTTTTTATGACAAGGTGATCTTCATTATATCACCCAATTCTGGCTTCATTGCATCAGTTGGGAGGCAGCTGATTAGTAAAGCTCCAGGAATTAAAGCTTAATCTTTAATTAATGATTACCTCATGTGATGAACCCTCCAAAAATACATACAACCAAAATTGGCAACCCTACTGATATGTCACCATATGGGGGCAAAGCCCAACACCCTTATAGGGCCACTCCACCATGTGACACAGCCTAAACATGGCACCTACTTTTAGGCCCTTATGTATGAATATTTAATTTTAACGTCTTGATGTCTCCGTTTATTCATCTCAAAATTTATATAATTATTATTATTATTAATAGCTACTTTACAGAGAGGCTAGTTGTGAGGTTTTTATTAATTAACTTTGTAAAGGGCTTTCAGATCCTTTCAGGGAAAGTGCTATTGAAGTATTAAGACTTTGCAATCACACGTATTTATAGTTAGGTAAGACCTAAATAACAATAATAATAATAATTACTGTTATTCAAAAGTAATAACCTTTACTTATCCGATCTTCACTTCTCAATCCAGGACAGCACAAATTGAAACCCATCATGTATCTATTGCTCTACATTACATGTTTTCTATATTGCCCATCACCATAGTAACTGAGCATTGCTCAGGTACATCAGATATGTACAGCAATGTCCCTAGTGGATTTCATGGCAGCTTCTGTTCTTCTCCCTTTCATAATTATAGGAAGCTCTGCATGGCAGATGATAGAGAGAGAGAGACAGAATAAACTATTAAGCCATCTTCATAGAATCACAGAGTTTAAGGCCAGAAGGGACCATCTAGTCCAACCTGCTGTATATCGCAGCCCCCCCCACCACCACCTATCACCCGCACACTAAACCCAGCAACCAAAATTAGACCAAAGTATTACAGCCCCCAGGAGACTAAACTATTATGTGCCACATGCAGAGAATAGGAGAGACCAATTCCCACAATGGCAGCGAATTGATTAAGATATACGCAGATAATCTTGGCGAGTGACCCCCATCCCATGCTGCAGGGGAAGGTGGAAACCCCACAAGGTCACTGCCATTCTGACCTGAGGGAAAATTCCTTCCCAACCCCACCAATGGTGATGAGTTAGACCCTAACTATGCAAGCAAGAACCAGCCAGATAAGCATGTGTGAGCGAGAATGCTGGGTGTCACCTCAGAGTGCTGGCCCTCTCGATTCAGCAGTGTCCCATCTCCCACCGTGGCCATCTCTGATGTGTCAGAGGAAGGAGACCAATCCCCATGCCGCAAAACAGAATACACTGGTGGTGGGGGAGGAATCCCCTTCTGACCCCTGCAGGGGACCAGCTGAGGCCCTGAAGCATGAGCTTTTAGAAACATAAGGCAAAAACTGGAAGGGACCCCACCCCCAGGGCTGTATTCCCTGCCCTCACCCTCACAAGCAACCCCATCATGCAATCACACTCAGACATTTGTCCTGTCTATCCCCAGTGAGATGCCAGGATAGGGTAGTTCCCTACAATGTATTCCCCAATGGTTTGTTCAGTCCAGTTTGAACTAACTAAAGATATGGGGCTTCTACCACTCTACATTAGGAAGTGAATTTTTTTCATCTATTTAATCTGCATTCTCCTTTGGCTGATTTATTCTCCACTTCATCTCCTTGAAAAACCTTAACTAATTTCTCTCCTCCATGAGTTCTGTGTGTGGAACTCCCCTGGAGTGTCAGGGGGCAGCCATGTGCAGGATGCTTACAGAACCAGGCCCTTAAAGTTTACACTCTTTGGACATGTGTACACGGTTATCCTGTCATTTTTCCTTTGCAAAATCATTTGAAACAAGGCCGACATCTCAATCCTTTCTCTGCACGAGGCTTTAGTAGCAAAGCTCATCTCTCCATAAAACAGGACAAATGAACATTCTGAGAGTAGAAAGCTTGTTTGTATTTTCATTGAAGTCAGTGGAAGCCTTTCCATTGACTTCCGTGCAGTCACCACTCAAGAAAAAGATCTTGGAGTCATTGTGGATAGTTCTCTGAAAGCATCCACTCAATGTAGAGCGGCAGTCAAAAAAAGCAAACAGTATGTTGGGAATCATTAAGAAAGGGATAGATAATAAGACAGAAAATATCATATTGCCTCTATATAAATCCATGGCACACCCACACCTTGAATACTGCATGCAGATGTGGTCGCCCCATCTCAAAAAAGATATATTGGGATTGGAAAAGGTTCAGAAAAGGGCAACAAAAATGATTAGGGGTATAGAACAGCTGCAGTATTAGGAGAGATTAATAAGATTGGGACTTTTCAGCTTGGAAAAGAGACGACTAAGGGGGGCTAGGATAGAGGTCTATAAAATCATGACAGGTGTGGAGAAAGTGAATAAGGAAGTGTTATTTACTCCTTCTCATAAAACAAGAACTAGGGGCCACCAAATGAAATTAATAGGCTACAGGTTTAAAACAAACAAAAGGAAGTATTTTTTCACACAATGCACAGTCAACCTGTGGAACTCCTTGCCAGAGAATGTTGTGAAGGCCAAGACTATAACAGGGTTCAAAAACGAACTTGATAAATTCATGGAGGATAGGTCCATCAATGGCTCTTAGCCAGGATGGGCAGGGATGGTGTCCCTAGCCTCTGTTTGCCAGAATCTGTGAATGGGCGACAGGGGATGGATCACTTGATGATTACCTGTTCTGTTCAATCCCTCTGGGGCACCTGGCATTGGCCACTGTCGAAGACAGGATACTGGGCTAGATGGACCTTCGGTCTGACCCAGTATGGCCCTTCTTATGTTCTTATGAACCTTCTACAAATAGCCCTCCCACACAGAAAGGAAGGGTCACTCGGCAACGGTGTGCTAGTCTGCAGCACTCATCCCTCAGAACTGGTACTGACCCAATGGCCCAGCATGTTGTTCATGGGGAATTATGCCACCAGAGATGCTGTCTTTCAGATTGGAGGGGGAGCTAAAGCCCTGACCACCTGTGGCTATTAAATATCCCACTATACTTTTCTTTAAAGGGTCGGCGATTTAACCCTAGTGTACTGGCAGAATTCCAACGTTGGTAAATAAGTTCTGTCTAGGGGGGAGGGATAGCTCAGTGGTTTGAGCATTGGCCTGCTAAACCCAGGGTTGTGAGTTCAATCCTTGAGGGGGCCACTTAGGGATCTGGGGCAAAATTGGTCCTGCTAGTGAAGGCAGGGGACTGGACTCGATGACCCTTCGGGGTCCCTTCCAGCTCTATGAGATAGGTATATCTCCATATATTATATTATTAAATTTCCCCTATAGTTTCCAATGAATAGAGCATTCTCTACATGCCATCCTGAACTCATGGGTAGGCTGTGACAAAAAGGAGCTGTATTTCATTGCAAACCATGGGCCAAAACCTCAGCTTGATGTAAATCAGTGTAGCTCTACTGAAGTCAATGGAGCAATGACTCTTTGCACCAATTGAAGATATGGCATAGATTTACTAAATAATAAGAAGTAATAGCATGTATAGAACACATATGTGAAGGTGATACCCAATGGATAAATTGGAGAATCATGTCATGCACTGTAATCGTATATCTTTGACCATCTCCCCTGAACTATGCCACTAATCCACTTCCCTTGGGACACCGTCTAACATTCAACATTCCCGGGCAGCTTCAAATGTCCATTATTAGTTTTTTTTTAAATCATCCAGCCACATAAATGTTTGCCTCTTTCCTTCATGTGTGTAATTTCCTCCCTCTCACCGTTCCCCTCAGCCCCCACATGCAAAACAAGTTACACTGGACAGAGGTCCAAGACACACAATACTCAGTCCTGAACCTGTCACACCTTTCTGATCCAAAATCTAGTGGCCCTGCAGCACTAGAACTGGTAGGTTCATACCATTGGAAAGGAGAGAGTCCCAGACTTCCACTGTGATAGAAAACAGTTGCTTCTAGCCCTGGAAGTTACTGAAATACTTGGTTTCAAAACAGTTGCAATTTGTTTATATATAAAAGCTATTTTAGGTGATTTTTAGTGGTTTTATGGCTCCCTCTTAATCCTGTATAGTTAGACACATGGTAACTATGGCTACGTCTACACTACCCGCCGGATCGGCGGGTAGCGATCGAATTATCGGGGATTGATTTATCGCGTGTAGTGTAGACGAGATAAATCGATCCCTGATCGCTCTCCCGTTGGCTGCTGAACTCCAGCTCGGCGAGAGGCGGAAGCAAAGTCGACGGGTGAGCCGCGGCCGTCGATCCAGCGCCGCGAGGACGCGAAGTAAGTAATTTTAATTCGATCTAAGTTACCTCGACTTCAGCCACGCTATTCTCGTAGCTGAAGTTGCGTATCTTAGATCGATCCCCCCCGCTAGTGTGGACCAGGCCTTAGACACAGGTCTCAGACTCGAATGAAGGCCCTGTGATTTCAACACCAAGCAAGGCAAAAAGAGCTGTGAGGGAATTGAGAAGGACAGTCTCAGCATTGTCAGCTCCTGGGCTGTTTCATTGACTCGCTTGCTCTCTGCACAGAACAGAGCAGTAGCAAGGAAAACAAAGAGCATTTGTGGCACTTAAAGACAAAGGAGTGCAAACTCAGCGGGGTCATCTGTACTTCACAACTAAAGGAAATGGGATGACAAGAGTAATGGCAACCACAGATTAAAGTTTACATTACCTACGTAGTTCCCTTCTTGAATTTCACCTGTGCTATAGATATTTTTAGCTAGCAGCTACTCTCCTATGTCTTATTATCCAAAAGCCACCAACCAGGTCCTCTATGGCATGTACATAAAAAACACGGGTCGGTATAAAAACTGACAATAAGCATCAGGCAAAGGCAGTGTATGCTATGTGATGTACCACAGCATGGGAAACACAGTAAGGACAGTATGCATGTCACAGAATCATAGAATTGTAGGACTGGAAGGGACCTCAAGAGGTCATATAGTCCAGTTTCCTGCACTCATGGAAAGACTAAGTATTATCTAGACCATCCCTGACAGGTGTTTGCCCAGCCTGCTCTTAAAAATCTCCAATGATGGAGATTCCACAACCTCCCTAGGCAATTTATTCCAGTGCTTAACCACCCTGACAGTTAGGAAATTTTTCCTAATAGCCAACCTAAACCTCCCTTGCTGCAATGTAAGCCCATTGCTTCTTGTTCTATGCTCAGAGGTTAATGAGAATAATTTTTCTCCCGCCTCCTTGTAACAACCTTTTATGTACTTGAAAACTGTTATCATGTCCCCTCTCAGACGTCTCTTCTCCAGACTAAACAAACCCATTTTTTTCAATCTTCCCTCATTTTTGTTTTTAATTATTTTTGTTGCTCTTCTTTGGACTTTCTCCAATTTGTCCACATCTTTCCTGGGATGTGGAGCCCAGAACTGGACACAATACTCCAGTTGAGGCCATGTCAGTGCTGAAATAGAGCGGAAGAATTACTTCTCGTGTCTTGCTTACAAAACTCCTGTTAACTCATCCCAGAATGATGTTTGCTTTTTTGCAACAGTGTTACACTGTTCACTCATATTTAGCTTGCGATCCACTATGACCCCCAGATCCCTTTCTTCAGTACTCCTTCCTAGGCAGTCATTTCCCATCTTGTATGTGTGCAACTGATTGTTCCTTCCTAAATGAAGTACTTTGCATTTGTCCTTATTGAATTTCATCCTATTTACTTCAGACCATTTCTCCAGTTTATCCAGATCATTTTGAACGTGAATCCTATCCTTCAAAGCACTTGCAACCCCACCCAGCTTGGTATCATCTGCAGACTTTATAAGTGTACTCTCTATGCCATTATCTGAAGATATTGAACAGAACCAGACCCAGAACTGATCCCTGCGGAACCCCATTTGATATGTTCCTCCAGCTTGACTGTGAACCATTGGTAACTAATCTCTGGGAATGGTTTTCCAACCAGTTATGCACCCATCTTATAGTAGCTCCATCTAGGTTGTATTTCCCTAGTTTGTTTATAAGAAGCCCATGCACGACAGTATCAAAAGCCTTACTAAAGTCAAGATGTACCACATCTACCACTTCCCCCCCGTCCACAAGGCTTGTTACCCTGTCAAAGAAAGCTATTAGGTTGGTTTGACATGATTTGTTCTTGACATATCGATGCTGACTGTTACTTATCACCTTATTATCATCTAGATGTTTGCAAATTGATTGCTTAATTATTTGCTCCATTATCTTTCCGGTTACTGAAGTTAATCAGACTGATCTGTAATTCCCCAGGTTGTCCTTATTTCCCTTTTTATAGATGGGCACTATATTTGCCCTTTTCCAGTCCTCTGGAATCTCTCCCATCTTCCATGACTTTTCAAAGATAATCGCTAATGGCTCAGATATCTCCTCAGTCAGCTCCTTGAGTATTCTAGGAGGTGTTTCATCAGGCCCTGATCACTTGAAGACATCTAACTTGTCTAAATAATTTTTAACTTGTTCTTTCCCTATCATGTATTTCTGTACCAGATATGGACTGGTCACAGAGCTTCCTTCTGAGTGAGATACACGCCAGATTTGTTCATCATAAGATCCTAGCTGGTATATTACAATATATAGGAATGTACCATCCATAAAAATGAAGGCACAATACTCTGTTTATATCTTTATGGGAAGCTCTGATATTTTGTTCATTTCTTATATGTGTAGAGTGCCCATATGAAAAAACTGTCCATATAGCGAGAGCCGAAGATCAGAATCAAGGTCAGCTGCTCATGCAGTACTTCCCTCTCAATATTCAAAAGGAAAGACCAGAAATGTCAAGATAAATTTTGTGCCCACTTTCTGACATCTGTATGCAGATTTTGGTTTCTTAAGAGAATGAAACCTCTGAACATTTTGAGGTTCTCCCTCCACTAATTCCACTATATGCTCCCAATTTAGGTGACAAGTTGAGTGCTGTGCAATATAAATGGTTCAAATAAGTGCAGATGTATATAGTATGCATAGAATAGAATAGAATAGAATAGAATAGAATATCAAAAAATCACCTGTGATATCTGACCACATCAAATGAAAATTCCGTACACACAAAAGAAGGACAGACTAGCAGAGTTGAGATCAATTATGCAGATGCAAGAGGAGATTTTGCCCTTAAATAGGCACTTTTGTTTCCAGAGGGTAAAGTGCAACCCAATTATTTTAAACTCACACACACACCAAGCATGGTATGGAGACGTAAAACCAAGAGTGGATTGGTCAGGAGGGACTAAGGGAAATAAATCTGTTGTTTGATGCAATGAAATGAAAAGCGGAAAATATGACATTACAGTAACACTGAGGGAGGTTGTTATGGGAGGTAGTGTGGTCTAGTGGACTGAGCATGAGAGCAAAAGTTTAGATTGCCTGAGTTCTAATCCTGACTCTGTGACTTGTGCACTCTATGTCTCAGTTTACCCATCTAAAATATGGGAATAACTACTAACCCGCCTCTGGGTTTCACTGTGAGGCGTACTTAGTTAATATTTCTACAGTACTTTGAAGATATTAAACAAACAAAGGAGAAGGAAATTCAGTCTCCCACGCAGCTGATGGAGCATCTTTCACAGCCAGTAAAATCAATTTAATAATTAGAAAAATTTCAAAGGAAGGAAATGAAGTGTTTCCACAGCTAGCCTGATTCCCCTCCCAGCACAGCAAATCAGGAGCATCCCCAATGATGTCAGGAAAGTTACACTGGTGTGAGAGGAGAATCAAATCTCTCCTGCTTAGCTAGTCAGTGCAGGCCCCAGTCTCTGTGCTAAGAGAGCAGCGCACTACCCAGGACCTACAGCATACATTAATGATAAAACGGCACTGTTATTTAGTGCTAACTAGCAGGACTGGATTAGTACCCCTGAATAATAAAGTCTTCTCTCTATTGACAGAACATGCCCAGGTAGCAACAGTTCAAGTTTCCTGCACAGCATTCCACCCACATGCCTCTACTCTGACCTGGGGGACCTACTTACAGGTGGGAGCAGAAAGGTTCCATGTTCATTCAACTTCTGGCCTCTCTGCAGAGATTCTTAGTACTATGATGCACGTTTCTAAGGTGCCAATCCCCATAATATCAAGGTGCCACTGCCGAGGGATTTATTATGTTGTGGATATTTGTCTACTAGGAACAGCATGAAGAGGTCAATCTCTTTCACAGAACCCATTCGACCTGTGCCCCATTAAAATTAGTGGCCAGAGTTGAGAAGCTATTTATCAGACTCTTTACCTGGTTCCTGTTCCATCCAGTCCCAGTGCAATTCTGTGTTTTCCTGAAGTCTTGCTAAGTTGGAGTTGAAATTTTACAACCGGATTGTCAAAATGAACGGCATGGATTGGTATGTGAATTTTGGCCTTGTGTGTGTAGCTGAAGAATTGCATAGAGCCATGTTTCAATGGGCAATTATGCAGTATGCATGTGCAGCCAGGGTATCTTTGCATGTGCAGCTGCCCATTTGCACCCAAATGCATCATTTGAATGCAAAGTTTAGGCACTTCACATCTTCCCTGCCCATTTATCTTACTGTGTTACCCCCTTCTCCCTCTGCTCTGCCAATGATGCCATCCTTGACTGCCACGTCATCTGTGCCTCCCAGAAACATCTTTATGCTTTTTTGCCTCTTGAACTTGTCCACAAGGCTATTTTCCTCCTGCTAAACCCTTCTTGAGTCTCACTCCTGCCTTGATCCCCACAAGAAAACAAACTATGCTTAATGTTAGAATGAGAGGTGGCTGGAGCAGGCAGCTGAAAGGCAATAAGGGAAGATCAATATTTATCTGACACATCAGATTCCAAACAGAGAGCAAAGGCAACACACACACAAAATAGGTTCTTGATTGTTTCCTTCTCTCCAACCTTGTGTTTGTTGCTTTTTCTTCTTAGATTATAAACTGTTTGGAGCAGGAACGGTGGGCCAAATTTTTGTTGGCATCGCTCCATTGACTTAATGGACTGGTGCCAGCAGAGTGTTTGGCCATGTGTTTTCTTCTATGTTTATGCACAGTGCCTATCCCAAGGATTAATCCCTGATTAATAACAACAACTTATGTTAAACATAGTTTTGTGTTAATTGCCTTAGCTTTCTTATTTGCTCCACACGTATAATAAACCCTCTGTCATTGAAAGCTGTCCTTTAGAGCCATTCCATGGTCAGTGCCAACATGAGACACTGCCCAAGGTGCTTCTAAAGGCTTGTCTACACTTACCAGGGGATCGATGCTGCGGCGATTGATGCAGCGGTGGTCGATTTAGCGGGTCTAATGAAGACCCGCTAAATCGACCGCAAATCAATCTCCCGTCAACTCCTGTACTCCACCAGAATGAGAAGAGTAAGGGGAGTTGATGGGAGAGCATCTCCCATCGACATCGCATAGTGTGGACCCCGCGGTAAGTAGATTTGAGTTACGCTACTAACATAACTCAAATTGCGTAGCTTAGAATGACTTTCCCACGTAGTGCAGACAAGGCCTAAGCTGCTCCATGGTGGGTGTAAGTTCACTGATCTCCAGTACAGTCTCTCTACAGCCTCAGCACACCCTCGAAGACACAGCCGCACAGACTGAAAGGTGCAGTTTAAAAAAACATCTCCCAGTGACCTATTATCCATGGATTGCCGAAGAGACCATCAAAACCCAGCATGTCAGTGTGTGCCTAAGGAAGCGTCTGAGCTATGGATCCACAGCCATTCAGTATGTCTGAGAACTGAAAACATCCCGATGGGATTAATCATAGAATCATAGAATATCAGGGTTGGAAGGGACCTCAGGAGGTCATCTAGTCCAATGCCCTGCTCAAAGCAGGACCAACACCAACTAAATTATCCCAGCCAGGGCTTTCTCAAGCCTGACCTTAAAAACCTCTTGTGGTAAACTAGTATTTTACACTTGGGAATGCTTCTCTCCTGACTGTGGGGGTTTACAGTTTCAGAGCAAACACTTAAATACTACCTTATAACATGGGGTACAGAGATTAAGTGAGATTAATCATGCAGCATCCTACCAGCGCTTCATAAAGTCTAAACACATTTTTTTTATAAATCTAATACCTATTTTAATAATACTTACACACTAGGGTGACCAGACAGCAAATGTGAAAAATCGGGACGGGGGTGGGGGGTAATAGGAGCCTATATAAGAAAAAGACCCAAAAATCGGGACTGTCCCTATAAAACCGGGACTTCTGGTCACCCTATTACACACAGGTCAGTCAGACTGGTTTCCAGCTATGCATTTGTCAGTGTCCAGTTGAAGCCTTGGCATGAACTGACACCTGATCTGCCAGCGACACAAGGTGAACCTAAGCTAGGTCTTGAGTTTGTCATGAACCCTGAACCCTGGAGTTACACATGGATTTGGGGGTGGTAACCAACTTTTTGCATGGCTCTAGTCACTACAGCACACAGTGTGAGCGCAACATATACAGCCTATTCTTATCCTCATGGGTGGGGTACTGCAACCTGTGTGCGTCTTTAGATGCATGGGTGCAACAAACTCACCATGAATAGCTTTGTCCCTAGATACACAATATGTGGGTGCATCAGCCACCTCTGGCACCCAAACTCATCTCTGGATCTGCAAACAATTCTCATTGGGTCCAAGCATATGTCTGTGACGAGGAGTGACAGACAATGGGTGGGAGGGAGAGCAGATATTATCCTCCCACCAGGGCATCAGCACAGGAGTTAGAATAGCCTGAGGTGAGATTCCCTTCATATTGCTAAACCCATCTCTTAAAGGGCTTGAGGGGTGGGCTGTGGAATCCTTGCAGGCAGAGTCGGGTTGCCAGAGAACCAGGAAGAGCAGCTCAGAGCCATACACCCAGTGCAGAAAGACAGGACCTCTGTGCAGATGGCCCTGTACCTCCAGGGGACCGTGGGAGAATCTGATGGGGTTAAGGCCTGAACCCCTAGCTTCATCTGCAGAGGAGGCAAACCCTGCCCCTCCTTGGAAAAGCTGGGAGGAAATTCTATGAGCTGTTCCTCTTGTGGGGGTCCAGATGCACATAAGACCAATTAGAATATTACTATTTCTAGCTAGCCATTAGTGTGGAGCTGGATTCAGAACCTAGCTCTGCCATTGACTCATTATGTGCCCTGGACTAATTACTTAACCAGTCAGTGCCGTAGGATCCCCAGTGGTCAAATAGAGACAAGGACATTTACCCTCCTTGGTAAAGTGCTTTGAGTTCTAAAGGAGGAAAGTTTTATTCAGCATTATTACCATGGGGAGACAGTCTTTACTGCTCACAACTCCTGACTGATTTATGCCATGAACATTCATTTTTGTAAAGGGACTGCTCAACGCAACTACAACTCTCCTCACCAAACTGCAGGCTGGGAGCAGTTGGCATCACAATGCAACTGGGGATGGGGGAACTCCCACTGACTAGATCAAGATGTAAGGGAGGGGTGAAGCAAGGCTCCAACCCATAATAACCCAGTTCATCCGGTGATGACCACTCTACTACATTATGAGTCCTTGTAATTTTTACCCTGATACATATGACAGGAAAGGCTAACCCAATTAGCGTTTAAATCTTTTTTTAAAAGTCTTCTTAAACTATTTTCCCCAGTAACACTCTACACCACTAAGGTCCAGTCTACACTGGGGGGGGAGGAATCGATCTAAGATATGCAACTTCAGCTACATGAATAATGTAGCTGAAGTCAATGTACTTAGATCTACTCACCATGGTGTCTTCAGTGCAGCGAGTCAACAGCTGACGCTCCCCCGTTGATTCCGCCTGCACCTCTCGCTCCGGTGGAGTACGGAGTTGACGGGAGAGTGCTTGGCGGTCAATTTATCACATCTAGACTAGACACGATAAATCAACCCCCGCTGGATCGATCGCTGCCCGACGATCCAGCCGGTAATGTAGACAAGCCCTAAGTTCTACAGACTCACTGTGTGTGGCATGAAAAATGTTTCCTGTTACCCATTTTAAATGTATTGCCTTTGACATTCATTGAATTTCTTTTCATTCTCTATTTTATGGAACAGGGTAAAAAAAAAATCAGAGTGGCAGATTAGCCTAATCTTTACCATTCATTATATTAAATTAATCTCTCCTATCACCACTTATTCTTCTCCTTTCCAAACCAATTAACCCTAGTCATTTTCATCTCTCCCTACATTAGAGAACCACATGCTGCTAAATCCCTTGCATCACTTTGGACCTTGTGCTACTGTATCTCCTTTCTAACAAAAGGGAGAGCAAAACTGAACTCCGCATGTGGGTGAGAATGCGCCATCAATTCTAACATTTTCCATAGCCTCCTCCACCCCTTTCTTAATTCAGCTAATGTCTCATTCACTTCTTCAACCCTCCCACTGCGCATTGAGTAGATAGCTTCATTGAGCTGTTGACAATGATGCCTACAGGTCTTTTTATTCCCCCCCTCCCCGAGAAGTTAGAATTAATTCAGAGCCGATCAGTGTGTACAAGGCATTTAAGTTGTTCCTTTCAACTTGTATTACCTTAGATTTGGCTATACTGAAATTCATCTGCCATCATGTTGGCAATTTCTGAGGTTTATTAGGTACTTATGGAGTTCCTTGTATTTCCTCACTAGTCTTTACTAACTTGACTTCAGGGGGTACATTCCTATTAATGTCCTTTCCATCCTGAAAATTGAACGTTTAGCCCTATTCTTTGTTTCCTACCTCTTACCCATTTTTTAATCGATGGCTGTGCTTTCCCTCACACTCTATGGTTACCGTATTTCGCTAATACCTTCTTGTGAGGGACTTAGTCAAAAGTCTAAATATATTGTATTTACCAGTTCTCCTTTATCTGCTGTGTTGTTAATGCCTTGAAAGGCATCTGTGATGGGTTTACTAGCCCACACTCACCCAGCAGGGTTTAATGCAGACCAGACGGGTCAAATAACCCAATAGGCAGCTGATTAAGGAGACTCAGCTGGGCAGGAACGGGCAGGGCCTATAAAGCCCAGGAGCTGAAAGCAGAAGAGGCTGCTGGGAAAATGCAGATGCTCCCAGGAGAAAGGGAGGAGTGAGTGGGGACTGCAGGCTGCGGTCACTGCCTGGGAAGAGGGAAGAGGTTTTGGGAACTGGTAGGCCCAGGAAGACAAGGGGAACCAGTAGTAGGAAGCAGCCCAGGGATAGAGCAATGAGGCCAGAGAGAGAAGGCCCAGGCTGCTGAGCTGAGGGTCCCTGTGATGGAACCTGGAGAAGAGGGTGGGCCCGGGTTCCCCTACCAGCCACTGGGCAAGTAGCACCAAGGATGTGGGCAAGAGGACTGCCTAGGACTATTGAGGAGTTAAATCTCCCCTGAAAGGAGGGAACTCTGACAGTGACACGGCCAGAGGGCCAAGCCACAAAGAGAATTCTGGAGTTCCTGAGGCTGCAGGCAGAGCTGCAGGAGGACAGAGTGATGGTATGCAAACCACGGATGGAGGGGATGGAGGCCTCCAGCTAATCCCCAGAGTACCAGGAGGAGGCATCAGTCCGGCAGTGAGTGGTGTATCCCACAACAGCATCTACCAGGTTATTAATGTTGAAGAGGCACAATTTATTGTGATTAACTGAGATCAGGGACCCACTGTGCTAAACACTATACATACAATAAGAGAAAATCCAAAGATCTTACAGTCAAACTAGACAAGAAAAACAAGGGGTGGGAGCCAGGAAGTAGCATTATTTAAATTTTAGAGATGGGGAACTCAGGCACAAAGAGATATACCCTTTAAAAGTCATGATGGTTTGTCACTTTAAATTTATACTTATCAAGGTGCTTTATTACTGCGTCTATCATTCCTTTCTCAATTGTTCTTCCTGCAACTGAAATAGACTGAAAGGTCTGTAATTCCCTTAGCTCCTATTAAATAGATAGATATGTTGGCCATAATCCAGTCCTCCCTGGTCAAATTATTCATCGTAAGTAGCATTTGTTATGCACTCAGACCCCTTTTGGTTAGCAAATCGACGGGAAACCAATCCTGATTTTCTTTAAATGTATGCAGTGCTTGTAAACATTCGTCCAATAGAGTGGCCAAACAATTAATCAGACAGTGAGAGCCAGAACCACAAGGGTCCTTCGGCCCTGCTCTGCTCAGCATTGCAAGGCCTAATCCCAAAACACTAGGATGACCAGACAGCAAATGTGAAAAATCAGGACAGGGGATAGGGGGTAATAGGAGCCTATATAATAAAAAGACCCAAAAATCGGGACTGTCCCTATAAAATCGGGACATCTGGTCACCCTACAAAACACCCTGCCACCTTGTGGAATCCTCTGCCCCAGGTTAGGCACCCAGGCACCCCAGACAAGGCCTGGGGAGAGTTAGGGGCCTAAGGAAGGGATGGATCCTCAGAAGCCAGCATACCAAGCAGGGAGCTGACTACGCTACCCAAGAGTGAAATGCGGAGGAAAAGGGTGGGCTTAGGCCCAGATCCTCAACACACTATTTAGGCACCTAATGCCCATTGATCTGGACCTTAGGCGCCTGACAGACAGGCCTGCGATAGGCACCTCCTTCTGCTTGGGATCCTCAGCTGTTTGGCTCTAACAAGACAAAACTGAGGCCTTTCGATGTTTTGTGCAAAGAAAAAAAATAAAAAAGAGAGAGAGAACACAATAAGACAACTTAGGGGGGAACCTGATAACAGTCTTCCAATATGTTAAGGGCTGTTATAAAGAGGACAGTGATCAATTGTTCTGCATGTCCACAGAAGGTAGATCAAGAAGTAATGAGCTTAATCTGGAGCAAGGGAGATTTAGGTTAGATATTAGGAAAAACTTTCTAACTATAAGGGTAGTTAAGTTCTGGAATAGGCTTCCAAGAGAGGTCGGGAAGCCCCATTTTTGGAAGCTTTTAAAAACAAGTTGGACAGACACCTGTCGGGGGTGGTCTAGGTCAGCATTTCTCAACCTTTTTGATATGGTTTGCTGCTTTCCTAAACTGTGTCAGTGAGATCATTTGCAAATTTGACACCATCAGATCAGGATTAAACAATGGCTAGCCAACTACAAAAGCAGTTTCTCCTCCCTTAGTGTTCACATATTTATACCTGCCTCTGGAAATTTCCATTACATGTGTCTGACGAAGTGGGTATTCACCCACGAAAGCTTATGCTCCAATACATCTGTTAGTCTTAAAGGTGCCACAGGACTCTTTGTTGCTTTTTAGTGAGATCTTAGGCACCAGCACCGGTCCACAGACCAGTCATTGAGAAACATGGGGCTAGGCTTGCTTGGTCCTGCCGCAGCATGGGGGGGGTGGGGGGGGGAACTGGACTTGATGCCTTCTCAAGATCCTTTCCAGCCCTACATGTCTATGAATAGCCTGGTGATGAAGGCACTCATCTAAGATGTGGAGAAACAACTTTAAATCTCTGCTTTGCCTGATATGGACCTGGGTCTGCCACATCCCAGCTGAGTGCCCTGGCCACTGGGCAATAGAGTCAGTCTCTTTCTCTCTGGCCCCATTAATTTATCCAAAGTGGAACAGCTTCAACAGGAGAGCTCTGCTGCAGAACAGCCAGGGCACTGACAAGTAGGAAACCTCAGTTCCAGCCCTTGCTCCAAATCAGGCAGAGAAGGGATTTGAACCTGGGTCTCCCACATCCCCGATGAAGGCTCTACCCATCAGGGAAACACACAACTACTACCCGCTGTCTTTTGTACAGTAGCTGCCCCTCCCCTAGTGTTTCCTGGCATCCAGCCCTCCTGCTGCAGGGTCTTACAAATATCAGATTTTAGGTGAGCTCAGAGCACAACTATCGCTTTGGACCCTGCTGGCAAGATCAGTGGGGTACTGCCTAATTTGAGAATCCCACTTCAGGGACACAGCTTAAGCTAGGGCTCAGAGCAGCTT
Organism: Platysternon megacephalum; assembly: GCA_003942145.1. Lineage (NCBI taxonomy): Eukaryota > Metazoa > Chordata > Testudines > Platysternidae > Platysternon > Platysternon megacephalum. Next base: position 837,103 of record QXTE01000150.1, on the reverse strand, counting down.
GTTAGCTCTGTAGGGGGTGTCCAAATGTAGGCAGCTTTGCAAATGCCAACCGGCGGAAACTTACAAACATATAGGGTTAGTGGGTAGATAAGCAGTGGTTTTGAGAGTGTCAGTGGAACCTAAATGGTGGATTTAGGCACCTAAAGAGACAAATCGGTGCCTATGTATCTTTGTGGGCCTGTCCTCAAGTTATTTGCAAACAATTTTCTTTGATTCTTTATTATTCATATTCTCTGATTGGTCATGTAAGTCGCACAGTGTTTTGTATCAGTTCCCTGATTGGCTTAAGCATTTTCAACAGGAAAGTAACGAAGAAAACATAAAGCTCTTTTGGTATGAATTTTCAGATGAACACGATTGAACTTTTAGGATTGGAAGATGCTTTCACAAATAGCTGGTGGTTGTCCAAATACTCCTGAGACGCGAATGATACGGCCCCCGCAAAGCTAACTGAGTTGAACTCAGCAACTGAGTTGCAAAAATATAGTTTAGCCAGATGATTTTCTATTTATTCAGCTGTAACTCCAGGGAGGTGGCTGCTTTTAATGGTAAATTACACAGGTTTTCAGCTACAGTATAATACTTTGTTCCTTCGCGCCTTCAGAACTCCCTTGATTTAACCCCAATTCTGCAAGCTGATCCATACAAACAGAACCATGTGCTCAAACAGAAGCCAAGTGACTTCAGTGGGGATTTGCGTGGTTCTGTCAGGACTGTTCCTGGCAAGATCAAGGCCTTAATTTCTTAACTTGTTCTTTTACCTTATTGGCTTCTGCTTCTGTCTGACAGTGCCTCACCTTGCTCTGTGTAACAAGTCAGCCAGCTTCCTGGGCGGCTGTGTGGGACACAAGCATTTTGCAGCATGGAAGAGGAGAAAGTCCACTGAAGTGGTATCCTGCACCCTCAACCCTCAGAAGCTGGTTCTTTTTAAATGCCCCTTGCTTTGGCCTGATATATTCCCCAGGGGGAATAATTATCTTCAGAAGTACCCTGGTTCATGGACACAGGTCATTCCTTGCAGGGCTAGTACAGCAGCACCCACAGAGGCGGATTAAACTCCATCAGAGGAAGGGAAATCCTCCTCCCCCACCCTAAATCCTCCCAATTCAGTCTGAACGCTGCTTTGAAATGAAGATTGATGCAAAGAAGTCATTTAACTCCTCCGCAGTCTCTTTATCCTCCCTGATTGCCTCCTTTTCACCTTCAAGGTCTAGAGTCATCTCCACTAGCTTGTAACTAGGGAGAAGAGACTGAATCCGTTGTTTATTAACTCAGGCAGGAAATGACTCTGAAATGATACAGCAGCTGGAAGCCCACAAAGCTTTATCAGAGGCCTGAGCAACTCAGCATGAATGAGGTCCCCAGCTTCACCCTGAGAAGAGAAGCTATGCCTGCTGCCAGCATTGCTACATCACAACATCTGGGGTTTAGGTGAGAGTCCTGGGAATGCTGCCTTTTATATTCCTTCTTATACATAAAGTTACTAATAAATGGAAAGTATGTTTCTGCTACCGATTTATTGTCGTAGTCAATTGTGTGGCCAGTATACAGGGGAAAAAAAAGTTGAGGGCATCATCTCAAGCTAGGTATGTTCCTGACTCATGCAGTCCAGCTGTGTATGGCAAAGCATAAAAGCTTTAAGCGGGGGTGGGGAGGTAAGGGAGGGAGAAAATGAGAGAGCGAGTGAGCAAAACAGAGGAAAAGACCAATGTTTGCATTTGTCTGTCTGCTGCTCCCTGCACCTCTAAATCCATATACCTTTCAGGCCTTGATTTATTAAGCCTCCTATGTACAAACCAAAGTTTTCCTTTGACTTCCAGAAATATAATCTTTGAGATCCCAAGCCACCCCGTTGGGTGAAATTACCGCCATGTGTCTTTTGCAGTCGTTTACCCCTCAGCAAAGGGAGTGTTCAGTGCTACCGAACGAGCTTCTCCATGCACACCAGTGATAGCGTTTTGCACAGGTATAAATGAGTAACAAGCTGCAAGGCAGCAGAGAATAGGTGCCATGGGCTGCAGAAGTGGTGCTGCTGATTAAGTAGATGGCACCCTCCTTTAGAATCACTACTGTGGCAATGCACCAGCATCATGTTAAGATATACTGTGCTGCTGGGAAGGCCGACTTTTGGAAGAGACAAACATCCCATGGCAGTTTTCACAAGTTAGTCTGTTAGCCATGGTGTCCTGACTTTGAGAGCAGTTACAACTACCTGCCTATGTTCTTCTGCAGTGTCAATTGGGTGTGGTATTTTTCAGTCTCAAACTGACGCGGAGTCTTGAGATCTGTTGTTAAACAACCAGAGCGTCGCATTCCAGAGATGGCTTCATTTCAAAATTGGCTGAAATTATTCTTCTGTATATAGTGGGACATATGATATGGGGAACATCTACTAATAGTGAATTTGTTCTACGAAAAAGAAGTATTCATATGCACCAAATTCTGAAGGCCTTCCTCAGCTTTTAATAATTATTTAATCCTCCTTGGTCGGGCAAACTTACTGTATGTGCACATGAATGCATCTCTCTCCCTCTCTCTGTTTCTGTGCTTTGGTATAACCAAGTCTAAATAAGGTTTGTTTTAAAGTAAGAGCTGAACTACTAATCTAAGATGACATCCTGTCTCCATTGGGGTTCGGACACCTGCAAAATGACCCTGAAATCACACTCAGCGCTTGCTTTACATTGGAGGATCTCCAAGCACTTTAGAAACATTAAGCAATCAAGATTTCCAACATGCCAGTGAGGCTGCCAAGGATTAAAGATGGAGACAGATTAGGTTGCTTGTCTGAAGTTACACAGCAAGTCAGGGGTAGAACGAGGAGTAAAACCTAGAAGTCATCATTCCTAGGCTCATGCTTCGATCCTCAAACCATACGGCCTCTCCCACATCCTTTGGGAATGTGACTGTTTGTGGGATTGAGCTAGCATGTCTCAGTGCTCAGTTATCTGTGTTACTCAGTGTCTGGAAAATTTACCAGGTTTCCAATTTATATTTTCTGCAACAACTTGTGAAAACTTTGGGCAACCATTTATTTAACATCGTTCTTTGGGTTTTGCGGTTTTTCCCTTCCTCCGGGTAAAGATGAGAAGCATATTCAGCATTTGTATAGTTAAAAAAGAGAGAGTCTTGTTAGTCCAAATCCTGTAGTATTAGATCAAATCCTGAGGGATGCTAAGCAACTGCTGAGCAAACTGCTATGCACTGTGAAGTCAACTAATTGCGCTGGAATTGCAAGTGCTCAGGACCTGTCAGGATTTGGTGTATTATTGGGTCCAATCCTGTTCTCATGGAGGTCAACTTCCACTGACTTCAGTAGGCCCAGGAATAGGCCCATAGGTATCACACACACCTTCCGGCTCTTCAAGGTGCCTTATTATTCCGCCTTGAGAGAGAATCGAGATAAACCAGCAGCTCCGTAGCAGATGCAAACTGATCATCAGTTTCTAATCTTATTCTTCTGCAAAGGTTCAGCATCTACAGCATGGCCAAGACATAATGGGCACAGGGTAATTATGGTCAACACTTCGCAGTCTGGCAGAGGCTTGAGACGGTAGCCTGTACAGTTTTCATTGCCAGTCTGCACCTCCATCAGCCACGCTCCAGTGCTTTGGCTTGTATTAACCTCTTGATCCAGAAGGGAGTTGTCTCTTTATTGTTCCCCCCCTCTTCCATCAGACCCTCATTTACTGTTATTTTCCTCTGTCGTACCATGTCATGAGTTCATACCTCAGCACTAAGACACTAGCCGGCTTTAATCCCTTTATCAGTTCCTGCTCAGTGACCAGCCTGGTCACCTACCACATACCACAACATTTCAATGGGACATGAGGTGAGCCATGTGAATGCTGCCGTTCTGGATGCAACTTTGAGTGAAAGGGTTTAACCCATAGAAAATTGATTTGGGAGGCATGTCAACAGGCTGCAATCTTACCTCCTGCATAAGGACATTGCTGCTGTTATACGTACATGTGTCACTTCAAGGCTACGCCACTCAATGTGCTCTACACTTGAAACCCATTTGGTAACCAAAGCTGGTGCAGAAAATAGCAACCTGTTTATGAAACAATGTATCTCAACAGCAGCACACAGCACCAGTGTCCTGTGATTGACACTAGCTGGTGGAGATAAGTAATTGATTTTAACCTATACAGCCTTGGACCTGCCTACCAAAAAGACTGCAAGTCTCTCTGCTGTAGTGCCCTAGCTGCATTTAGAAGTGATATTCAAGCTTTATCCTCTTCACTAGAGGAGAAAAAAAAAGCAGGCAGCAGGGCATTCTCACTGACCGATTGACCTTCAGGGCATGCTGTAAAGATCATCTGTTTCCCAGGTTTATGGGGAACCCTGAGGGTGTAGGTGTCATAGGAAGTTTGGGGGGGTAGGAGCAGATTTTGCTGTTGGATTTACTGGCTAATTAAAATTTTGTTATGCGGGGTCTGGGATTTGCTTCAGGGTGATGACTTGCATAGACGCTTCTCTTAATAATCCTTCAGGCACCTCACGCAATGGAGAACCTTGTTTTCATTGTCTGGCATATAATTCAAAACTAGTCACTCAAACGCTTTCTGTCTTACAGGATGTGTATCACCGGATGGACGATTTAAAAACAAAATTGAACAGAGATCACAATACTATTATGTTGTTTTTCAAGATATCTAGCCTGGCTGGGCCAAAATCACAGGTGTTCTTGATGGTGCCCATCAAGATTTGCACCCTCTATCCCTGGTGCAAACTATATCTTATAGTTCCTGGGTGGAACCGGACCGTGCCATTTCAGGACCCACGTGTGAGGCTGAACATATTGGGCCTGATTCTGCCTTCAACATGGAGTGAAGTCACTGAGTCACAATGGTGAAAAATTAGTGTGGGATCACAGCAAGCCAATGCCTACACAGTGCTCCCAGACGCAGCCTGGCCTGGGGTCAAACACAGAGTCCTCCCCTTTGGTAGCTATTCCTGTTACCTCAGCTACTTGGGGGTGCTGGGTTTTGGGGGGTATTTTTGGTGAAGGCCTGTTAGGTGAGGGAGCGGAGCATGCTGACGGAGTGCTAAAAATGCCAACAGGGCCCTCTAAAAAGAATCTACCTATAACAAGGAAGGTGTGGAAGTAGAGGTGTGAAACACACACACAGAGGCAACCGAAATGCACAGCGATGGGCAGATTGAACAGTTGCAGGTGCTTTCTAATTTCAAACTTTATGAGATTTACTCTACAGTGCAGCAGTATTTAATAGGTCTTTTGAGGATGCTGATAATGCCAGAGGAATGAACCAGCCTTTAAAAAGTTTATCCTCATCCGCACTGAGATTTTCTTCTGGAAATAACCCTACAGTAGGCAACAGCCAATCTTGTCATTGCAGGAGAAAAGGTGCTCTATGAGTTGTTCCCTAACAGGGAGCAGTATGAAAGAGGTAACAGTAATCTACTTAGAGAAGATTAAGGGGTGACATTTTAATGGTGAGAGTAACTAGCCACTGGAACAATTTATCAAGGGTCATGGTGGATTCTCTGTTAAATCTAGATGGGATGTTCTCCGAAAAGATCTGCTCTAGGAGGCATTGTGGGGGAAGTTCTAAGGTCTGTGTTATACAGGACTTCAGACTCAGCGATCATACTGTTCCATTCTGGCCTTGGAATCTATGAAGCCCAGGTAAGATTCTCCTGAGTAGTCTTGTCTCCTTTTTCTACCTCTTCTGAAATCCTTTGTTCCTCTTTTTTTTATAAACAGCCCAGAAAAAAAGCCTACCCTGATCCATGCTAGAAGCAAATCCATTCCTGGAAGATTTCTGCTTCCTTAGATGAAACTCAGCTTTGCTCTTTTATAATGCAAGGCCTAATCCTGCAGCTCTCACGCTGAGAAAACACCCACTGCCATCTGTATGAATAAAGACTGCAGAATCAGCCCCTTAACCTGGAATCCTCCCAGCCCGCGTAGTAACAAGTTGCTTCTTGCTGGTGTAATGTAATCAGCGCTCCATTTCCCTCCAGTGGCCAGGATCTGGGCAGGTCCTTATTGGTGACACTAGGCCACACCAGATGTTAGTCAGACTGGCGCTAGAGAGCCAGGAAGAACTACAGGATCTGTCTGGGTTCAACATCCTGAACAAAGAATCCTCTTTGGAGTCATCACAACCAAGCTCTACCTTTCCTCTGCCACAAGGGTCACTGCAAGTACCTACCTGCTTATATGACTGCTATCACCACAGCAGCTGGGCAGGTATCTATGCTGTGTGTGCAGAAGCGGGTCCAGTAAAAGATATCACCTCACCCATCTCGTCCCATTGATTTCAATAGCAGTTGCACCCACTTACTCCAGAGCTGGATTTGGCTCTCAGGGACAGTAACATTTTGATGAGAACTCTGCCATCTCTGTCCCAGATGCGTTTAATTTTCTCATGCCAGAGAAGGGCAGAAAGAACGGTGTATAATAAAACTCCAGATCCAGACACAGGAAAAACATGAGGCTAGATTCTCCACTGCCCTGTGCCTTTGTAGTTACTGACCCCCATACAAAGTGGGTGTAAAATGCCACCAAAGCAGAAATCTCCACTCACTTACCACTGGGCCTCATCACTTACACCCCCTTTGCACAAGTGTAAGTGGAAGGCGATGGTGACTCAGGATGGAGATTCCGTGGATTTCAAAAGCATGCCCCACAAAGGACAAGCAGCTACTCCCAAGCACCACATTGATGAATACCCCTTTGATTTATTACATTCCATAAAGCTATTTGATTTTTTTTTGCTTATCTACTACGTGACGTCCCCCCTTCTCTTTGATAAGAACCCCAAAGCTACCTACCCTCATTTTTCTCCACAGAATATTTTCTACATTTCTCCTTACATAGACTCATAAACTTAAAAGGTCAGAAGGGACCATTATGATCGTTTAGTCTGACCTCCTGCACAACGCAGGCCACAGACTCTCACCCACCCACTCCTGTATTAAACCCCTAACCTATGTCTGAGCTATTGAAGTCCTCAAATCATGGTTTAAAGACTTCAAGGTGCAGAGAATCCTCCAGCAAGTGACCCGTGCCCCACGCTGCAGAGGAAGGCGAAAAAACCCCAGGGCCTCTGCCAATCTGCCCTGGAGGAAAATTCCTTCCAGACCCCAAATATGGAGATCAGCTAAACCCTGAGCATGTGGCCAAGATTCACCAGCCAGACACCCAGGAAAGAATTCTCTGTAGTAACTCAGATCCCACCCCATCTAACATCCCATCACAGGCCATTGGGCATATTTACCGCTAATAGTCAAAGATCAATTAATTGCCAAAATTAGGCTATCCCATCATACCATCCCCTCCATAAACTTATCAAGCTTAGTCTTGAAGCCAGATATGTCTTTTGCCCCCACTGCTCCCCTTGGAACGCTATTCCAGAACTTCACTCCTCTGATGGTTTGAAACCTTCATCTAATTTCAAGTCTAAACTTCCTGATGGTCAGTTTATATCCATTTGTTCTTGTGTCCACATTGGTACTGAGCTTAAATAATTCCTCTCGCTCCCTGGTATTTATCCCTCTGATATATTTATAGAGTGCAATCATATCTCCCCTCAGCCTTCTTTTGGTTAGGCTAAACAAGCCAAGCTCTTTGAGTCTCCTTTCATAAGACAGGGTTTCCATTCCTCGGATCATCCTAGTAACCCTTCTCTGTACCTGTTCCAGTTTGAATTCATTCTTCTTAAACATGGGAGACGAGAACTGCACACAGTATTCCAGATGAGGTCTCACCAATGCCTTGTATAACGGTACTAACACCTCCTTATCTCTTCTGGAAATACCTTGCCTGATGCATCCCAAGACCGCTTTAGCTTTTTTCACGGACATATCACATTGGCAGCTCATAGTCATCCTGTGATCAACCAATACTCCGAGGTCCTTCTCCTCCTCTGTTACTTCCAACTGATGTGTCCCCAGCTTATAACAAAAATTCTTGTTATTAATCCCTAAATGCATGACCTTGCACTGTTCACTATTAAATTTCATCCTATTACTATTACTCCAGTTTACAAGGTCATCCAGATCTTCCTGTATGATATCCCAGTCCTTCTCTGTATTGGCAATACCTCCCAGCTTTGTGTCATCCGCAAACTTTATTAGCACATTCCCACTTTTTGTGCCAAGGTCAGTAATAAAAAGATTAAATAAGATTGGTCCCAAAACCGATTCCGGAGAAACTCCACTAGTAACCTCCCTCCAGCCTGACAGTTCACCTTTCCGTATGACCCGTTGTAGTCTCCCCTTTAACCAGTTCCTTATCCATCTTTCAATTTTCATATTGATCCCCATCTTTTCCAATTTAGCTAATAATTCCCCATGTGGAACGTATCAAATACCTTACTGAAATCGAGGTAAATTAGATCCACTGCGTTTCCTTTGTCTAAGAAATCTGTTACCTTCTCAAAGAAGGAGATCAGGTTGGTTTGGCATGATCTACCTTTTCTAAAACCATGTTGTATTTTGTCCCAATTACCATTGACCTCAATGTTCTTTACTACTTTCTCCTTCAAAAATTTTTCCAAGACCTTGCATGCTACAGATGTCAAACTAACAGGCCTGTAGCCGGATCACTTTTTTTTCCTTTCTTAAAAATAGGAACTATGTTAGCAATTCTCCAGTCATACGGTACAACCCCTGAGTTTACAGATTCATTAAAAATTCTTGCAAATGGGCTTGCAATTTCATGTGCCAGTTCCTTTAATATTCTTGGATGAAGATTATCTGGGCCCCCCAATTTAGTCCCATTAAGCTGGTCGAGTTTGGCTTCTACCTCGGATGTGGTAATATCTACCTCCATCTCCTCATTCCCATTTGTCATCCTACCATTATCCCTAAGCTCCTCGTTAGCCTCATTAAAGACTGAGGCAAAGTATTTGTTTAGATATTGGTCCATGCCTAGATTATCCTTAACCTCCACTCCATCCTCAGTGTTTAGCAGTCCCACTTCTTCTTTCTTTGTTTTCTTCTTATTTATATGGCTATAGAACCTTTTACTACTGGTTTTAATTCCCTTTGCAAGGTCCAACTCTACATGGCTTTTGGCCTTTCTCACTTTATCCCTACATGTTCTGACCTCAATAAGGTAGCTTTCCTTGCTGATCCCTCCCATCTTCCACTCCTTGTAGGCTTTCTGCTTTTTCTTAATCACCTCTCTGAGATGCTTGCTCATATGGCTTGGTCCTGCCTATGAATTTTTTCCCCTTTCTTGGGATGCAGGCTTCTGATAGTTTCTTCAACTTTGACTTGAAGTAATTCCAGGCCTCCTACGCCTTTAGATCCCCAAGTTCTTCAGTCCAATCCACTTCCCTAACTAATTTCCTTAATTTTTTAAAGTTAGCCCTTGTGAAATCAAAAACCCTAGTCACAGATCTAATTTTGTTTATCCTTCCATTTAGTTTGAACTGAATTAGCTCATGATCGCTCGAACTAAGGTTGTCCCCTACAACCATTTCTTCTATGAAGTCCTCACTACTCACCAAAACCAAATCTAAAATGGCATCCCCTCTTGTTGGTTCAGCAACTACTTGGTGAAGGAATCCATCAGCTATCGCATCCAGGAAAATCTGAGCCCTATTATTACTACTAGCATTTGTCCTCCAGTCTATATCTGGGAAGTCAGTCTCCCATGATCACACAATTCCCATTAGTGTTTACTTCATTAAAAAAATTAAAGAGGTCTCTATCCATATCCAAATCAGATCCCGGTGGTCTGTAGAACACCCCAAGCACTATCCCAGGGGAGGCTCTAGTAGCTTTCTTCCCCAATGTGATTTTGGCCCAGACAGACTCTATCTTATCCATTCCATCACTTCTTATTTCTTTACAGTCTACCTCCTCATTGATATACAATGCTACTCCACCACCTTTGCCTTTATTTCTGTCTTTTCTAAACAGCACATGCTCTTCAATACCTGTACTCCAGTCATGACTACAATTCCACCACGTTTCTGGTATCCCTATAATATCTGGTTTCACTTCCTGCACCAGTAACTCTAGTTCCTCCATTTTGTTACCTAGGCTCCTCGCATTAGTGTACAAACATCTTAATTTTTGCTGTTTGGCTTCGCTCACATTCTTTACCCGATTAGGCGCAGACATTCTACCGCCAGTATCACCTATTAGACTGGTATCTACACTACCCTTCCTCCTTATGTCCATTCTCCTACCCACGGCTGTATCCTTTCTTACTTCGTTTTCTTCCCTCTCAATGTTAAAATCCAGCGTGGAGATTATCTGGACATCTCCCAACCATCTCCCCCAAATTCCTAGTTTAAAGCTCTCTTAATCAGTTTATAATTTATGCCTCATTCTGCAGTGCCCAGTAACCTCACAGAGATCAAGACTGAATTCTGTAATAATCCTTAGCTAGTTTAAATGCTTCAATCGAGGCATCTCAATGCTGGTCTCAACTCAGTTACATCTGAATGAAAATATTTATTTTCAGAAGTGTTGCAAAGAAAAGGGAATCTCTGAAAAAACAAACGAAGAAAAATGCATTAAGATGCAAGGAGGGCTGGAGTGCCTTAATGAACTGCTCTATCACCAGGAGATCACTTCGAGTTCCTCTCAAAAAACATGCAAAGAGATTTCGGGATTGTGCACAGAGCTTCCGCACAGCCATCTGGCTGCAGCAACTAATACAAAAAGCAGCGAGAGGTAAATCTCCCAAGGTTCAAAGGTTTCGTTCACATAAATACCCAGCACTTTCAATCCCTATCTGAACTATCTGACACTCGGGGTTTGTAAAACTGGGCTGGAAGTTTCACAAGAACAGATTTTCTCAAGAGACTTACAATATCTCTTCCCTTATTAAAAACAAATATACTGTTCTACACAATGGTCCAAATTCAGGTGGATTCTCCTCTTCACAAACCCACAGGCCAATCTGAGCAAGTTACTGCAGAGTTTGCATATTCCCCCTCTAGGGGCAATAGGAAACAAACAAGAACTGGGCAGCGAGGCCTCTGTGCAGATGTTCCTTGCCCCTGGAAGATCCACATACATCTCATGAGATCCATAGGTTTCAAAACCCCCGGTCCTCTTCCACAGGATCCCAGCAGGGGCAGCTACTCTGTTGCCTCGTACCATAAAGCCTATGATCCCACAGGAGTCTCCAAGGCAGCTGCAGGAATTCACTGAACAGCCCAGCCATGACAGTACAGGGACGTTGTTGTAGTGCCCAATTCTGAGAGGTGCTGGCTACACACACAGAGCTCCTGCTGAAGTGGTTCCAGTGCTTAGCACCCCTCATGATCATCCCCTTAGGGCTTTCCAGGCCAACCCCCACAGTGATGGAAGAATTAGCAGGATGTAAAAGAATCAGGCCCTTGCTGTTTAGGAGGCTGATATGTAGGCACGAGAGTCAAGGCATTCTAGGCTTTCAGGATTTATTTATTCAGGGGCAGGAGTCATGGTGCCCTATGACAAATCTCCCCATCCCTGTCCCAGTTTGTTACACAAGAGCATCCTCACACTTAATACCAATATGTGTTATTAATACACAAGATAACCCCGTCTCACTAGGGTATACAGAGAAACTATTTTCTCAGTCCCGTCTCCCACCTGTCCCAGCTGCTATTTGTCTTCTTGCATGTTTACTAAAAGCCAGGTTTCTGTAAGACTTTGACTCAGAACCAGCAAATCACACTCTCTAGTTAGCGAGTCATGTCAGATAAAGGCTGCAGTAAATCCCTCATGGCCCCAAAGGGGTTTTTTTCCATATACCGAATCTCCCAGAGGGAATCTGACCCTGCACTGCAGCCACTTTGCTCAGTCATGCCCTTGCAAAGAGGCCAAAAGTCCCTTCTCCAGCACAGGGGACATTCCAGTTTGGGCCGGCGCTTGCTTTCAGGTTGCGGTAATCTGTGCCAGGGTGAGGGATGTGCAAATTATATTCCCTCAGTCCCTGGGCCATGTGCTGCACCAGCGCAGGGATGAACTCAGCCTCCAGTCTGTCTTAGGGAGACTCGCTGAAACTTGGACAGAAGCAAGGAAACTGCAGCATTTGACTGTTGGAGTCGCTATAACGCCGAGTATAAAAGATCTTCTCTCAATTCTTGAGTTAAGCATGGATCCTAATCCACATTTTTGCAGAGTGCATAGGCATGTGGACCTGGCCCAGCTCTTATACTACTATTCAGAAGGCAGAAATGGAGGAAGTCCCATTACTTAGGTCATCTAACACTGGCTTGAAAAAGCACCGGGGAATACATTGGTCAGAACAGGCCTCAGAGATGGAGCAAATGACCGAAGGGGCCAGCTTCTCTGCCAATTGACACCTCACGCATGGTAATTGTGGATTTTGACCCAATTTTTTACTGGCCCTGATGCCGCAGTTCTTACTCAGGCAAACCATCCATTGTTTTGAATGGGCATATTGTCTAAGAGCTGCAGGATCTAGCCCGCTCCCTCTATCTAACTGCTATGAATCTATGAAAATACCATCTCTTTCCCTGTGATGCATCAAGGGGGGAATGGGGGAAGAGTGCCCCATTGTTTCATACCGTGGGACCCTTTGTGGAACATTTATGTTTAAGTTTGACTTTAGACCCTAGGGCTGGTGACTTCTATGGAGCGGTGCTCACTTCTACCCTAAAATCTAAAGAGGGAAACAAGTCCTGTCCTCATTTAAACCTCCGCAAACCTACCTGCTTTCATCAGGTTTGCACAGGTGTGAATGAGTGCAGAATTCAGCCTAGTCCCTTCGATAACGGGAATGAAACTTTGCCATGATGACACCTTCCTAACGCTCCGTCCAGCAATGAGCCACTGCCAGAGAAAACGAGCATGACAAAAATGGTAAAGCCACTTATAGCATCAACTCTATTAACATGTCATTGAAATGGTCGGCAGCTACTGAGCGAGAGAGGAGATCTCACATGGTAATTGGGCTCGGCTGTAACTTGAAGCATTACACCCATGTCATTTTGCTAATAGAGGCTTTGCTGACGCATATTCGATAGCTTTATTGTGTAATATGTAACAATTTGCTGGGATAAGAATTCAGTAGCTGATAAACCCAGCTAAGCAGGACCTTGGAATGAACTGTTTAGAACATTAGCTCATTTGCCACTAGCCTAATTCATCCAGCAAAACAATGAATGATAGTGGAGGGTCTCATTTTATCCCTCGTGTTAATAATTAGCCCTTGCATAGGTCTTTTCACTTCCACCGCACTGTAGAAATAAATAGTAACTCATTAAACCCCACAAACACTCCTGGGAGGTAGGTGTGACGGTACCTCCCATAAGGCATTGTGGGAATATGACATAACTGGAATATGTTTTGTGTTGCCCGTGCCAGGTACATATCTCTGTAAAGGTTATGGTCTACTATATCTATTCATCTCTTTTGTACACATATATCATTTTATACTTGAGGTTAAGAAGATGGATTGTATACTTGCTTGCTTAAGGTTTGGGAGGCATTTGGTCAGCCTCTTTAGGAAGGAATTCACTAGGTTAAGTACCCGGTCGGGGAACAATACATCTTGGAATGCTCCAATCCACATAAGAAGTCTTCCTGGAGACATGCAAGATACCATGTGGGTAATGGCTGCTACCTGCAAGTCCTGTGTCATGCATAGGCATGTGACCTGCCCATGTGATTCCGAATCTCCCTTCTGTGACTGGATTCTACAGAGGGTGAGGAGGGGGTCTCCACCCACAAGAGACAGTCTATATAAACCCGGGGGAGACCCCTCCATTTTGTCTTCAGCTGGCTAAAGAAGAAGCCTCTCCACCCTCCCAGGATACTTGAAGGAAAGGACTGTAACTACAGGGGGTGTGAGTGATTGCTGGACCCAGGCTAAAAGAAGATTAGCCTGTAAAAGGGAACATTTTGGAACTGGTGAGGATCTTATCTGTATTTAGTGCAATTAGACATAGATTTGCGCATTTTATTTTACTGGGTAACTTACTTTGTTCTGTCTGTTACTACTTGAAATCACTTAAATCCTACTATCTGTATTTAATAAAATCACTTTCTACTTATTAATTAACTCAGAGTATGTATTAATACCTGGGGGAGCAAACAGCTGTGCATATCTCTCTATCAGTGTTATAGAGGGCGAACAATTTATGAGTTTACCCTGTATAAAGCTTATACAGGGTAAAACGGATTTATTTGGGTTTAGACCCCATTGGGAATTGGGCATCTGAGTGCTAAGGGCAAGCAGACTTCTGTGAGCTGTTCTCAGGTAAACCTGCAGCTTTGGGACAGGTGGTTCAGACTCTGGGTCTGGGTCTGAAGCAGACAGGTGTGTCTGGCTTCAGCAAGACAGAGTGCTGAAACCACTGAGCTAGCAGGGAGAATAGAAACAGAAGTAGTCTTTGCACATCAGCTGGCAGCTCCCAAGTGGGTTTCTGTGGTCCAACCCGTCACAGTAGGTAAGGGGGCATTTTTACAGACAGGGAAACTGAGTCAGAGAGTCGAAGCCGTGTGCCCAAAGTTACACAGCAAGTCAAAGCAGAGATAGGATGGAATTAAAGGGCAGGGCCTCCACCCCGAAGCAATCTGCTACATCATGCTGCTGCTCTTGTTATAATCACTTGAGCTTAAAATGTAGCTTCCAATAGCACTTTGTATTCTCGCTTTACTACAACTGGCTTTTTTCTCACCTTAAATGGGATAGAATGTGTGTGTGATTTCTCAAGTGCTTTCTTCTGTCTCGCTCATTTGGCAACATGTCTAGAGAGAAGGGAAAAACAAGGACAGCACCACAACGGCCACTCCAGTGTCACCTAAAGAGGAGCTTTTTTCTCCCCGTGACCACCTCAGAATTCAAGTGCTTTCACCTGATACGTCTGTCTTTATTCCCAATGATCTAATGCTACAGGATCACCAGTGGCTTCCCAAGAGTTTAATTTATCCGCAATTTGGCTAAATGGTCAGGGCCATTCAAAATAAGATTTTTACAAACAATGGTCTCGGTTCCCCCACTGTTTTGCACATTGTGGAATCTTTTACACCTGAGCGTAGTGGGCGAGGTTCTAGGATACACCAGAGGTATGCTCAGTTCAGCCTCCTTGGAGGAGCAGAAGACACCTTTATGATCCCCCCCAATACTGGCCCTCCTGATGCTGGTTCTATCCCGCAGTGCAACTTAAAGCTGCCTCAGGGCTGCTCTAAATTATGCCACAGCCACAAGGGTTTGTCCCAGCTGCCAAAGCTCACCGCAGCACAGGGACACTGGCCCTGTCTCCTTTCCTCAGCCATGCTCTCTTCACTAGAAATCAAAAGGGCGGTGTTCTAGAAGCTGCTACACAAGCTCTACACAAGGGCAATCCTCATGGGACTCCGTAGGGCTTTCCTCCAGTCCAATGCAAGCTAGAGCAACACAAAGCAGTTAGAGTACAGGGCAGAATCTGGGCCAGCGAGTGCAAAGCGGATGTAAAATGCTACCATTCTGACTGGGCTGCAGTTTACTCTCACTTTGCATAGGTGTAAATAAATACACAAGGGTCAAGTCAGTGGAGAATTATGCCCAGGCTTTCTCACCTGGAAGGCATGGGTTGGGGCAGGAAGGAGTAAAAATAGGAGAGATTCTTTAACAAAAGGAGAAGAACATATAATTGAGCTGCAAATTGACGAGAGTACAGATTAGTCAAAGGATAGCTCCCAGATCCATCAGAAAGTTGAGGTTATACCAGGGCCGGCGCAACCCATTAGGCGACCTAGGTGGTCGCCTAGGGCGCTGCTATTTTGGGGGCGCCGGCGCCCTGGCCGGCCGTGGAAATTTGGGGGCGGGACCTTCCGCCGCCGCTGTTGGGGGCGGCATTTCGGGGGCGGGACCTTCTGCCGCCTAGGGCGCCGGAAGAGCTGGCGCCGCTACTGGGTTATACTCATTGTTCCAAAGTGAAGAATGGTTGGCCTTCGGAGTTTCCAAAGTCTATAGACAAAACTCATAACAGCATCTGTATCTCTTTACTTTTCAGTTCTGTATCTACAGATGATTTGGATCCCCCAGGCTCCCAACAAAATTCCAGGGTCAGCAATTCCATCGGGTTCTAACCTCTGACATGAACTCGTACGGTATAATTTTGAGTATAATGTTTAACTATTTCGGTGACAGTAGCAACTAGAGGCCTGTGGAAGGAGCAGGGCCCCATTGTGCTAGGTTCTGCATAAATGTTACCAAAAAGGCAGTCCCCTGCCTTAGAGAATTCCCAATCCAGGTTTATGACAAGATACAACAGGTGGATGGCACAGACAAATGGAGAGTATGAGGTAACAGTAAAAGCAGCACAATTCTGTATAATAAGCAGTACTCTCAACTTAGGTACTTATATGGCCACTATTACCATAGCAGCTGAGCACCTCATAATCTTTTCAATGTATTGATCCTCACAACACCCCTGCAAGGCAAGGAAGGGCTAGTATTGCTATTGTACAGATGGGGAATTCAGGCACAGAGAAGCTAAGTGACTTGGCCAGGGTCACAAAGGCAGTCTGTGATGTAGCAGGAACTTGAGCCCAAGTCTCCAAAGCCCTTGGCTAGCGCCCTAACCAGTGACTCATCCGTCCCCATAATGGGGCCATCCTTCCTCCCGCTCAGCACGTGTCAGATGACAGGGTTTTATAGCCACCAAAGCAGAGGTGAGTCTGAAAGAATGATGTAGAAGGAATCAATGCTGGCTATATGGATTTTAACTGAGAGTTTTTCCTCACATATAACGGGCAGCATAGGAAAAAGCACAAAGATGGTGGCTGTGCGACAAGTGAACGGAGGGGTAATAAAGACTGGCATCATTGACAACATGAGTCTTCTTTAGATCGTGACGGATTGATGCCCGTGGCTTGGCGAGTGGAAGATAACTGTTGTTATAAAACAAATAAGATAAACAAATCCATCTTTTCCCCCACACATGTCTAGTCCTACCCAAGCTAGAAGGAAAATGAATTCTTATGTTTATCTGGACTAGGATTTTCTATTTCATTTCATTTCCCTGCTGAATATCATCTTGTTAAAGACGTTAAAATGCTCTCTTTTATGTTCATGACAAAGAGGTGGCATTTTTGAATAGTCAAATCAAGGGGAAAGAGAGGAGAAATGAGTCTGCTAATGAAAAGTTGAATGATTTAGATAAAAAGATCAGTTATTTGAGTCAATTCCATCAGACTTTGAATTATATTGTTTTTCTTAAGTTTTTTGGTTTTTTTTTATTGAGGCCTAATGATCTGGAAAGTAGCATAATTCATTCACTTACCATAACATCAATAAGGGGCTAATTCTGAAGGCTTTTTTGTTGAATAATTCGACCAGACTGAATGCATATTTGATTGATATTAAGAAAAGAACAGTTTGGACTACGTTTTCTACTGAATTTTTGTATTAAAACATTTTAACTGAAAAATAATAAGTTTGTACATCAATAGTAGCCTTTTCTGATTAATTATATGGCAAATATAAGAGCAGTTTGGGCTTAGCTCCTTATTGTATTAAAATTCTACTATCCAGAGGGTAATATGTTTGTATTTACTCATTGTGATATTAATCAGTTTTAACCACATAGGTGTTTCATATTCAGTAAACAGGTCTAATTTAACTGGATATTGGTTAAATTGATAAATAACGCAATTTGGGCTTCATTTTTTATTACCATCTCATAAACTGAAATGAAATGAACTAGTATAATTAGCCTTTATATCCAATAGGTTCTTATTACCCAAGGCATTTTGTGGACGTGGACACAAACTTCTATTTATTTCTTGTACATCTGCTTTAAAAATTCAAGGAATGTGCTCATCATTTTTTTTAAACAATTCATCTAAAATATTGAAATTATTAATATAATTTTGAAAAAAAACACATTAACTCAGATTCCCTCTCCACCAAATCTTGTGGTTACAAAGAGAAAGGAAGGTCTGCAGTAAAACATCCCAGACTGGCTAGATTTGGGGTTAAATAGGCTCCAGTTCAATAAAGCACTCAAGCTTGTGCTTAATTTTAAGCATGTGCTGAAGTCAACCTGACTTCAATGGGACTTAGGTATATGCTTAAGTGTTTTGCTGAACTGCAGCCTATATGACCCTGGGGCTTGAATCCACAGGGAACTCCCATTGATGTCAAACATAGCTAATGCTATACATTTAACATTCAAACCATCAACAGAAAAAGAAGCCACTTTCTAAATAAAGCCTGTTATTTATCAACAAACAGATTTTTTTTAAACTGTATATTGTCCAGTTCAATAATACTGTCCTACCTTTATTTGCTGTCATTGCTTATTATTATTGCTTGTATTACAATAATGCCTAGAGGTCTATTCTGCTAAGCATAGTACAATCTAAGGGCTTGTCTATACTTCTGGATAAATTGGCACAGCTGCAATCGATGCAGCAGTGTCAATTTAGCAGGTCTGATGAAGACAACTAAGTCGATGGCAGAGTGCTCCCCAGTTGATGTCTGTACTCCACCTCCCCCAAGAGCCTGAAGGTAAGTCAGGGGGAGAGCATCTCCCGTTGACATAGCGTGGTGTAGACATCGCTGTAAGTACACCTAAATTATGCTGACTTCAGTTATGTAACTGAGGTCGACTTACAGCTTTAGTGTAGACTAGCCCACAGAGTAAGAGACTGCTACTGCTCCAAAGAACTTACAATCTATATAGACAAGACGGGCAAAGGGTGTGGAAAGAGGAATATTATCATCCCCATTTTACAGATGAGGAACTGAGGCACAAAGAGAGCCAGAAATTGTACCCAGATCTCCTAAGTCCCAGCCTTAACCACAAGGCTATCAGTCACCTACAGCTTTTAAATCTGCATTATTGCAGGTAGGGAACTGAGAGTCTGCAGAGTAAACTGATTGATGAAAAAATACCTGAGAATAATGTCTAGTAAGTATATAACCCATTATAATAACTGAGTGCATATGCCAAAAAGAAATCCAATAGAAAAATAAATCAGTCTGCGCAAATCCCAGCTGAGTACACAAAAAATCTAAAGAGAAAAAAGAGTGTGTCTATGCTTAATGTCATATTAAACATATACAGGCTGAGAATGGCAATCTAAAAAGTCACGCTTCCCAAATCTGAACTCACAACCAATAAATAACAAGCATCCCATAATTCCACAAATGCACCTCACTTTCCAGTTCACTGCTTATTTGGAGCTGGTCCAAAGCCTCACTGACAATACCAAGATCCATGTCTCTCCTTTTCCTCTCAGAAAGCAGTCCAACGGGGCACCAAGACGTCATTTTAACAATAACCTATTTACTTCACCACAGGTCCATGTGGTACATACAAGCAAAATGCAAATTCCCCCTCCCCCCCCAAGGGAATTTCTTGTGCCATCTCCATGTAATTGTCCCTACAAATAACCAACAATAAACACACCAAATGAAAACCCTTGCCCTTCTACAGCGGAGGATCTCAAAGCACTTTGCAAACATTAATGCACGACACCTCACAACAACACAGTGAGTTTGAGAGTATAATCTCTATTTCACAGGTAATGCTATGACGTGTTATCAGCATGACGTCAGTAAGTTTCCCAGAGTTTCCAACCACTCCAGCATCCCCGTCAAACACACACAGACAAGACTTGAGTAGCCACTGCAACTTTTACAGCCTACCCCAGCACTGCCCCATGTTGGCACGGCTTCTCTGAACCCCAAAGCACTGACTTTGCTGCCAGGTTGGGAAGTGAATCATGGCATAATGTCCCAAGTGCCCCAACCACATGAGGGGGAAACAAATGCATCAAGAACAAGTCCCAAGAAGCTGTGGGGGGTCAAGATGACTTAGCTGGAAACAGAGCCATTTGGGTAGAGTCAAACCAAATGAAAGACTAACTGGACAGAAAGTCCCTAAAGTAAGCCTGGCCAAATGGGGCAACAACATCCTTCCAATAGGAGTAGTGGGGGCAAATAACCTAACTAGTTTTAAGATGGATCTTGATAAGTTTATGAACAGTATTGTATTATGGGGTTGCTTGAGATAGCAGGTGACTGGACTCAGTGACCCAGGAAGTCTCTTCTAGGCCTATGTCCTATGTTCCTAAGTGTATCAAGGACAAGGCCGAAAGCACACAATTTTATGAGAAGCCCCATTCCTTACAGTAGCTATGAACCAATGCTATCTAAGGCTAGAACCCAGTGTACCTAAAGGAATAGGCTAGACATGATATGTCTCGGGCATTCCAAAGATTATGTAGCAGTTTTAACCTGAAATAGTCTCTAGAAAGCTAATGCCAAAAATAAATATGTTAAAAGAAATTGTTTGGGGTTTTTGTTAGCATGGAGTTCATAAATGGTGATTAATGGTTTATCAACTTCTAATAATGCTCATGTTAGTCTAGCAGATGGTGGTGGGGACGTGCACAATTCTAGAAATAAAATGCATCCACCAGGAAGGAAAGAAAAGCGTTTCTGCAGAGAAGCAGAGATGCTTTACTATCTAAATCTTTCTTAGGAAAAAAGATCACTTTGAAACATTGCTCCAGCTTGTTTGATTCCCTGCAGCAGCCCGCATCCAATGTTCTCCATTAAAAGCTAAAGTACACATTAGAACCATGATAAGAGACTCTCTTTGTTTTTCCATTTTCTGACCAGGTGTACGTGTAGGTCAGCTCAGTTCTGCCAGCTCTCCTTGAAGCCTCTAGGGGGAGCTCTGAAATCACAGTTCTTCCCCCAAGTGGCCTTTATATTTTGTGCTTTATTTTGAAAGGAGGATACTGTTAAATTATAAAAAGAAAATTCTTCCCCCCCTTTATTGTTATTTTTAAAACTAAGCATTGTCTCCCTTTGGAAAATTCAGAGGGAGCAATGTCAGCCCTAAAATAATATTTTATGGCCCACTTTGTTGGATAGTTCAAGTGAACAAGCACAGAAATACAAGGGGGCTAACCAAAAAAACATTGGGGTGGAAATCAAAAAGGTGCTAGAATGTTACTCTCAATGACAATGTTTCTTTGGGGCAGGGAACAATTTATATGTTTGTAGAGTGATTAGCAAAATGGGGCCCTGATTAAGGCATCTAAGTCCTACCATAATAAATAAATAATAATAATACATAAAATATTTTCTGCCTTTTCCCAGGTATCTATTTTCCACATGTTCCTTTGCATCTGTAGGAACTTTAGCTCCATGAATTCTGAATGGCTCTATTAATATCAACAGTATATTCTGCTCTGACCATCTAACTGCCCTTCCCAACAGCATTCATCCTTAGTATATTTATTAGTAAAATTACATCTTTAGTGAAACACATTTCTTAAAGGACCCTTTGGGATGCAAACAACATCAGGATGTGAGTGTACAGGACAAAGAGGAAGAGGTATCACTCTACCTTAAGCATATGTACTATAAAAAAAATCAACACCAATAATTTCCAGTGAGTCTGAAGATTCCCCAGTGGCTGTCCCACTCATTCTTGAAGAGAGTAAATGGTGCATTACATTGACGATATGCCAACATTTCTAATTCAATATTATAATGTTAAAATTCCCCTGCAAAAAAGGACCAGGAGTTGTCATGTTGCTTCAGAGGAGGATCTTTCACTGGTTGTTTGTGTAACCTACTGGTCAGTATCAATATATGTTATGCATTCCCCCTCTGCCCACGGGGCATGTGAGTCTGTGGTAGACCCCGCTACAGATAGTCCCCACTATCTTTACCTTAAGAGCTAGAGGACTTGTGCTTTTAGCTCTGGAGGTCCCTCGTTGAATTCTTGCTGTTAGACAAGATGGTGCTATGGGCATCGTAGTCTCATGACACACTTCCTCTGTACACAGGAAATATGTAACCTGCTGGTCAGTCTGTATTCTGCCTTCCTCTCTGTGCCTTATCCACAGATAATGTGTCTGTTACAGAAACTGTCCCTTTGGGCTGGTCCACACTAGGGGCGGGATCGAACTAAGGTACTTCGACTTCAGCTACGCGAATAGCGTAGCTGAAGTCGAAGTACCTTAGTTCGAACTAACGCGACTTACCTCGCGTCCGCGCGGCGCCGCGATCGAAGTTCGCGGCTCCTACTTCGAACTCCGGTACTCCGCTCGCCCTGCAGGAGTACCGGAGTTCGAAGTAGCGCGTTCGGGGATCGATCTATCGCGTCCAGACGAGACGCGATAGATCGATCCCCGATACTTCGATGGCTACCCGCCGATCCGGGCGGGTAGTCTGGACGGGGCC
>QXTE01000150.1:168369-195097 GCA_003942145.1 Platysternon megacephalum | reverse complement strand
CCCATCCTGCTCCTTGTCCCCTCACCGCCCCCCCCCAACCACCACCCCAGGACCCCACCCCCCACCAGCCCCCCCGCTCCCTGTCCCCTGACTGCCCCGACCCCTATCCACCCCCCAGTCGAGTCCTGAGAGACCCCCAGAACACCCACGATCCAACCCCCTGTTCCCCGTCCCGACGCACACCCCCAGCAATGCTGCCCAGGGCCGCTCCTGGGTTACCGCCGCCTCTCCCCTCTCTCAGAGCCTCAGCGCACCGCGTCCAGGAGCTGCCCCGCCTCCTTACCATGCAGCTCTGACTCAGTGGGAGGAGCTCAGGCCCCACTGGAGCCACGCCACTGCAGCACTGTCCAGGGCCACTTTGACACGGCGCGCTGAGGCGCCGGGGTATGGGGGAAGGCGGAGGCGGGGCTGGGGGCAAATTGCCCCACTTGCTCCCCCCCACCCCCCGGCAGCCCTGAATGAAACACATCAAGCGCCCTGAGACAATATACCACCGGTACAATACACATCTGTGCTGGTGATGTCCAGATTCATGCTTTCAATCAGTATTTTAACTACAGTTGATAATTGCTAAATTGTAATTACAATCACTTAGAAAGAGTACATAAATGTACCTTTATTAAGCAGATATCCCTTTTCTCTATGTTTTTCCTTATAAACAAACAAAAAAAAGAGTTTAAATGTCAAATTCTGTCTCCCATCTTATACCAGCAGCAACATATTTTACAAGCCATTATATTTTGACTTGCAGCCCAAGGCTAGATCAACTGGATGCACATTGTTAGGGTCTAAATTAACTGTAACCACTCAGGAAAATGACCTGGGTGTAATTATGGAACATTCAAAGAAAACATCTGTTCAATGTGAAGTGACAGTCAAAAAGGCAAACAAAAATGTTAGAATGCATAAAAAAATGGAACAGAAAATAATAATGAAAATATTATGTCATTATAAAGTCAATATTATTGTCTCATATATAGTGCATTCCATCTCAAAAGAGATATAGGAGAAAAACAAGGGATCCTGAGTGATCCCAGCTGATAGAGACCAGAGGAAACTCATCCTTTGGAGAAAGATATACATATTGGGACAGTTTGGTGTAGAGAGCAGAAAAATAAGAGGGGACATGATGGAAGTATAAAGAATAATGTATGGTACAGAGATAGCTGATCAGTTGCCTTATATACCTTCTTTCATAATACAATACAGTAACTCCTCAATTAACGTCGTTTCATTGTTTCGTTGTTACGTTGCTGATCAATTAGAGAACATGCTCATTTAAAGTTGTGCAATGCTCCCTTATAACATTGTTTGGCAGCCGCCAACTTTGTCCACTGATTGGAGAAAGAGCAGCCCACTGGAGCTAGCTGATGGGGGCTTGGAACCAGGGTGGACTGGCAGCCCCCCATCAGCCCAGGCTATCAATTGCCCGTCAGTTCAGCTGTCCATCCCCGAACTGCCCTTTGCTGCTCCTGCCCCCTGCCTTGGCGCTGCTCCCAGGAGCCTCCTGCTTGCTGTACGGGGGGGAAGATGGGTGCTAATGTCAGGGTGTCTCCCTCCCCCTGCTCCTGCACCCCATCTCACCAGAGTGGGGGGGGGAACAGGACAGAGGGAGCTTGCTGGCAGCAGCTGCTGTCTCAACTTGCTGATCTACTAAAAAGGGCAGTGTACTTAGAGTGGGGTCAGCGTACTTAAAGGAGTAATGCACATCTCTCTCCCACACACACTGTCTCTCTCTCTGACACTCTCTCTCTCACACACACACACACACACACACAGTGTGTGTCTCTGTCTCTCTCTGTCATGCTTTGTCTCCTCCTTCCATTCTTGCTGCCTTGTAGAGTGTGAGGCTACATTAACAACGTGTTAACCCTTGAGGGCTCAGCCGAGTACTAGTTCATCATTTAGCAGTAAGACATTCCCTGGAAAATATCCCACCATCTTCCACCCTCTTACTCCACCACCTCAACCAAGCTTCACAATCATCATTGCTGTGTACAGTATTAAATTGTTTGTTTAAAACGTATACTGTATATACAGGTGTTAGAGTGTGTGTGTGTATATATATATATATATATCATAGAATATTAGGGTTGGAAGAGACCTCAGGAGGTCATCTAGTCCGATCCCCTGCTCAAAGCAGGACCAACACCAACTAAATCATCCCAGCCAGGGCTTTGTCAAGACGGGCCTTTTTGTCTGGCAAAAAAAATTTCCCTGGAACCTAAGCCCCCCCTATTTACATAAATTTTTATGGGGAAATTGGATTCACTTAAGATCGTTTCTTTTAAAGTAGCATTTTTCAAGAACATAACTACAGCATTAAGCAAGGAGTTACTGTACTTAGAGCACAATAGAGTTGACAGGTATCACATTTAAAGAGAGAAAAAGAAACTTTTTGTACAGCACATAGTTTACCTGCAGAATTCATTACCACAAGTCACCTTCTTTTTTGAACAATCACTGATTAAATACTTCATTTTCACAATAACTGGTAGAACCTTTCCTCCACCTCCAAAAACAATTTTGTCAGTGAAAGAGTCTCATAAAAATGTCCATCACTTAGGAGTGTTTCATTAACTGCTGTGCTTTCTTACAAATGTCCAGAAAGGATTTATTAGGAATTCATGAGGGAAGCTTTAATGAGGCTAACAGGGTAATCTTAGAGCTCAGTTATTACAGAGTTCGGGGACTTCTTCAACTTATGGCACGTTGTGAGAAAGGGATTGATTTTAAAAATACAATAATAATGGTCTGGAGACCTTAAAGACACATAGGGCACTAAGCTAAAATCAGAATACTATGGTTCAAGAAATGAGAGATTGATTCCTCCCTGCATTCCACATCCTCTTGCTTTCTCTCAGTGCTTGAGGAAATACTGCTTGTCCTGCTCGATGGACAAGATGGGAGCTCACATGGGGACTAGCATCCCATGCTGCTGCAGTTACTCAGGGTACATCTACACTACCCGCCAGATTGGCGGGTAGTGATTGATCGGGGATTGATTTATCGCGTGTAGTGTAGACGCGATAAAATTGATCCCCGATCGCTCTCCCGTCGACTGCTGAACTCCAGCTCGGCGAGAGGCGGAAGCAAAGTCGACGGGGGAGCCGCAGCAATTGACCCCGTGCCGTGAGGATGCGAGGTAAGTCGAACTAAGATCTGTCGACTTCAGCTACGCTATTCTCGTAGCTGAAGTTGCGTATCTTAGGTCGATCCTCCCCCCCCTAGTGTAGACCAGGCCTCAGAGACTTAAAGTAACAATAATCCTGAGGACCGAAGGACTGAACCATTCCAATGTACTTCATTTGTAGCAGTGTCCATAGTTCTGTAAAAACCTGAACTCAGTCTAGACTCCATTTTTATTGCATTTACCAGTGAAAAAAGATAGGAAAACTGTATTAGTTGGGAAGCAACATGTTCTGTGATTTCAATTATCAATGCTGCTATATCACAGGATGCGTAAAACCAACAAAGAAACAACCTTTATGTACTTGCTGGAATCACTCCACCCGATATTAGGAGAGCAGTCATAAGCAGACTGGAATGATTAAGACATGTCAAAGATACCAGCCACTCACCATGTAGCTACACCACAGCAGTTAGCAGCCTGATATCACAGAAATGCTTCCTAGCTGCAATGGAACTGCTAAAGAATATCACCGACAGCTATACAACTGGAAATGTGGTGCCCACAGCTTGAAATATTCAACAAGGACATGAAAATGCACATCGACATTGCTAAAGGCCTTCCCACAGGTGCAGAAAAGGATTGATCGACCTTGAGAGCTTTAAGTCGCCTCTGAACAGGAGTTGGCTGGTCAAAAGTCTGTATGCGGAAATGGGTCTATTCCAACAACCCAGAGACACATGACTATGGTGAAACACAAATCACTGCACATCTGTCAGTCTGCAGCACTAGGAAGGCACTATGGAAGATCTCACCAGGACTACAGACTGAGCCATATCATGTGCCCAGCATTGGAAAAACCTCTGATTGTGGTGGAGGGACGTGAGAAGAAGTAATTATTGATCAAACTTGACAACAGTGCCCCAAAGCCTATTCATCTATGCAGGGGATTCCACACCACTAAAGCAGTGGTTTGTGTGAGAGGGCTATTGACAGAGCAGATGCAGAGAGGAAGGGCTAGGAACTCCCTTGTAACACTGCAAGAGTCCCTACCATGCCCCCCAATACACTGTCCCCCAACTAGTGGCAAGGAAGGTAGTACTAGGGACAGACTGGGGCAGAAACCACCACAAGTAACTGAACGGCCCTGATACTCATAGCAAATGGCTCAGAAACGTTCAAAGTTAATGAATCAAGATCAGTAACAACAAAATCTGACTTCTGCATCATGCAAGGACGAAGAAGTTGTTCTTCCCCATTCATGCTCCTGCTGAGTCAGGCCCTTAATTTATTTTGCCCTACGATGTGGTGGTGGGTTTTCTGCAATTTGCTATTACACTTCTCTAGTTAAAACAAAAAGTTCACTCCAATTAGGTTAGCACACAGACTACTGTATTTATTTTTGTTGAATTTAGGACTCAAATCGTTACAGTATACTAAAGAGGGCTTCGGCTGTATGAATAGAACCCTAGTGTTACTATAGTGACATCAGGAGACAGTCATAAGAGAATGAAGACAACATTTCAAACATATTTCTAAAGAAACATATGGGAATAAGACAATGGAAATTCTGTAATAAAGCAGACTTTCTACAGTACTGCTGTGTATACAGGATCTTTCACTATTATCCTTCAGATCAAAAGACCTGAACTATACAGTACCATAATAGCTATTACCCTGCTCAATTAATGGAGAGAGAAGAAAATGCATTTTAATATTAAAGAATGGATTCAAAGTGCTGAAGCAGTGATCTTAAATGACTGTCTTCCTTGGAAGAAAGTCATACAACTATTAATACTAAAGCTATTTAAATTACTTTTTTAATCACTCTGTAAAATAACATGATTTGGATATTTTTGTCTGTAGTTGCAGGAAATCTACAATATAACATCATGATCTTTTTACAAGAGATCAGTATTTAAGAATGGAGTGAAATGGGTGTGGTGTGGAAGTGTCAGCCTTAATAAACCCTCTGGGCATTAAACCAGGCATAAATGGCATCAACTCAAGACAATCATCTTTATAATATATATGGAGATATACCTATCTCATAGAGCTGGAAGGGACCCCGAAGGATCATCGAGTCCAGCCCCCTGCCTTCACTAGCAGGACCAATTTTGCCCCAGATCCCTAAGTGGCCCCCTCAAGGATTGAACTCACAACCCTGGGTTTAGTAGGCCAATGCTCAAACCACTGAGCTATCCCTCCCCCTTAAAGATTTAATGGAATCTTTCTTTCCATTAAATAGCGACAGTGCTTCCACACCAGCAACATAGTGTGAGCATCCCTAAGTACAGATAGCTCTAGAGGCTGAAGTCATCTGTTTATCCACAGAACAATTACAACACAGTAAGCAACAATGCAAGCTTCCCCACATTCAATCCTGATCTGGAATGACACCTACGCCCATTCAGCTTTTGATGTCTTGCTGACAGTGTCAACAACAGTGCCCAGTTGTGGGGTGGTGGTGTTTTGTTTTGTTTTGAATAAAGACATTTGTCAACTGGCAATTGGACTGATACCACCAAAATCATTTCACAATTTGAACTTACAACCTGGAAGTGAAAGGTTCTATATCCAGTTACTCATCCCCTGAGCAATCAATCCCCCAGTATTGAAGGTTCTCAGATTTAATTAGGTGACATATATGAAAAATTAGACTCCACAGGAAAATATTTTGTTTTAGAACCAGTTGGTACAGTGCTAAAAAAAGTGTGTATTTTTTAATATCTGGTAATTAAGAGCAAACGGGTTCTTGAGCCCAGGTTTGCACCTAGTAAAAATATAGCTAGGAAAGGAGATTGTGTGTTTGAAGCTTGCCTAACTGCCACCTAAGCAGTAACTGAGATTGCAGAAAAGAGTGGGGAGGAAGGCAAAAGAAGAGGCAGTGTACCTCTGAAGAGGAATATGGAGACAGAACACCATGGGAGCTTTTATGGAAGGCGGCTCAATACTTATCTTAGATGGGAGGCTGGGAGTCAGGAGCACTATGCTGAAACTGCCATTGATAGACAAGTAGGCCGGAGTGGGTGTCACAGTTCAGAGAGGGGGAGGGGAAGATAGGGATTCTTAGAGCACATAGGAGAATGCTACAGATAGGAGGGGAGCTAAACCAAGTTAAATTATGTTGATGGATGTGGAGAAGGGAACAGAAGGTGTCTGGCTTTGGGAAGACTGGATGAGCCTGGCAGAGAGGTGGAGTAATTCATGCAAAGAAGGAGAGATTGTAAGACACTTATTTCTACTAACAAAGATCCACAGCTGCAGTACAGTAGCAGATTCTTAGTACCTATCCTTGTCCATCCTCCCTTTCCTACATTTTTTAAAACAATCATGAATCTTTGTCTTCCTCAATAATATCAAGCCTCTTAATAAGCAGAACATCCTCAGTGGAGAGCTGGTAATGTGAGATCTTGACTTCCTCCTCTATGTTTATAATCTACCAATGCCAGAATTTCATGATTCTGAACACAGAATGCCTTACTCTAACATGCATATATATATATATATATATATATATATGTGAATTTAAAGAGAGTCTGCAATATATGTGTGTGTGTGTGTGAATTTAAAGAGAGTCTGCATTTTAATTTCAACAATGGCTTTTTTCAAGGAATGACAGTTGTGGTACGACCCAACTACAGAAAAAAATTGCTTCATTTACTTCTCTCACCTAATGTCCAACAGAGAAAAAGAAATAAAACAGCAAACATCTAAAAGGACTGGAACTTTGCCCAGTGTATCATTTTTGTTTGTACTTTATTTTATTTGTCAATTTAGACTGTTAGTTTCTTGGGACAAGGACCTGTTTTCCTCCAGGTTTGTCCAGCATCAAAATCATTGACAGCACTCAATAAAAAGTAGTAAACCATCTTTCCCAAGTGTTCTGAGAGGGAAGAAGGGACCGTATGGGCCTTTTTCATAGAAAGCTTTTTATTATCACTAACTATGGGTTCTGATAATGTCAGAATGCAAATACTCTGTTATATTGATCTTTGAGCCCTGAACAGCCTGCAGCCATTGTATACTCTATGATTTAGGGCAACTATAAATGTGATGATGAATCTCAGATTTTATTGAAGACAAAAATATGTTTCTAATCATTTACAAAACCAATGTAAACTAACCTGGGGTTGAAGGAAAAATATCTGAGTTCCAGTTTTGACGGAGAACAGATAAATGTCCTAACAGAAAAGCACAAGATGGGGTACGGTTGGTGACTGTTACAGACCATCAAATCATACTAGGGAACAGGATTACTGGCTCCTTAAGCAGCTATCTATAATATATAGGAAAAAAAGCTATGTGATCATGGGGAACTTCAATCTGAGTAACATGCCGGCAGTCTCATGCTGCTAGCTAGTACTAAAATATCCTTGGAATATCAAAATATTATAGATAATTTCCTAATTCCAAATTTTGAATCAAACACAGAGGAATTCTATATTAGACCTTGTCTTGACAGATAATCAGGAACTGATCATAAAACTAAAAAAATTAGTAGTGGCTTAGGTACAAGTATGAAAATTACATTCGTTTTGTGCAAACAGATTAAAGCCCAAACAAGTTATATATACATTTGGTGCTTTAAAAGGGCCAATTTCACAAAACTGAAAACAATTACGAGTCATGTCATATTTGAACATAAGCTCCCAAAGTGAAGCTGTGGCCAAAAGGGCTAATACAATCTTGTATGCATAAACAGGGGAATATCGAGTAGAAGTAGAGAGGGTATATTACCTCTGAATTTGGTACTGGTGCGATTGCTACTGGAATACCGTGTCCATTTCTGGTGTCCACTAGTCAGAAAGGATGTTGATAAACTGAAGAGGGTTCAGAGAAGAGCCACAAGAATGACTAAAGGATTAGAAAACATGCTATATAGTGAGACTCAAAGAGCTCGATCTATTTAGCATAACAAACAGAAGGTTAAAGAATAATTTAATCACAGTGTATAAGCACTTACATGGGGAACAAATATTTGATAATGGGATCTTCAGTCTATCAGACAAAGGTATAACAAGTTCCAATGGCTGGAAGTTAAAGCCAGACAAATTCAGACAGGAAATAAGGTGTAAGTTTTAATAATGAGTCTAATCAACCATTGACCCAACTTAGCAAGCATTGTGGTGGATTCTCCATCACTGGCAATTTTTACATCAAGAACATGTTTTCTAAAAGATATGTTCTAATTCAAACAAAAATTAGTTCAGGAAAGTCCTATGCACTGTGTTACACAGGTTGGATTAGATGATCACAGTGATGTCTTCCGACCTTAGAATCTGTGTGGGAAGGATAAGGAGAACAGAGGAATTTATCATAACATCTAGTCCAGCATCTTACTCCTGACAGTGGCCAGCAACAGGTCCTTCTGAAGAAGGCAAAAGAAACCCTGCAGCAGACATCTATAAGAAAAACTGCCCCTAGTGAAAGTCTTTCCCCAAACCCATTAATTAGAGCAGTATTTCTCAACGACCAGTCTGTGGACTGGTGTCGGTCCCCGAGATCTCCCCAACACAGTTTAGAAAGGAAGCAAGCCGATCCCTGGTATCAAAAAGGTTGAGAAACACTGAATTAGAGGATTGCTTATGCCCTGAAACAAAGTTTTATGGGTCTTCTAAAATATTTATACTTATTTTTCCTTTTTCTTATTTTTAATTCTTGCAATTGTAACTTTGGATGTTCTTGCTAGCCATATACTTTTAAGCAGTTTACCTCAATAATCCCCAAAAGATCCTCTTCCATATACACTCTTGTTATTTAAGGGTCAGTTAACTTTTGGTGTACCCAAATGATCATCTCTCCAACTCCTCCCAAAAATCTTAGGCTGTCTACGCGCACAGAAGGAGGACAAGATATAGTTACCATTTTGGGCACCAGGAGGGCAAAAATGTTTCACATGCCCACCCAAAATTGCTATCCCTTTCCCAATGGTTCCTAACATTGTTAGCTTTTTTGACTACTGCTGCACACTGAGCGAATGTTTTCAGAGAACTATACACAATGACCTCAAGATCTCTTTCTTGAATGGTAACAGGTATAGGCCTTCCTGGAGCTCCAAGGCATAACTAACAGTATGCACCAAAGGCTGTGAACAAGAGTAGGCCAGGCATTGGCAGAATAGCAACACATTAGGTATTAGTAACACTAAGTAACCTCATTCCTGACCTGATAGGATGGCACAGGAACACCCAGAGTTCTCAAGTAGCTGCATAAACACATTCCTAGGAGATGGAACAGGGACACAGACCCCTTGCAAGATAAGGAAGGAATGACAGGATAAGGGATGAAGATGTTTTGTTTGAACTCGCAGGTACAAGGTGTAGGATAATGAAGAAAAGCATATGGAATGTAATATGTAACTTGCTTATATCAATATATAAAAGCAGAATTCATAGGAGGGACATCTTGTGCTAGCTTAGGGGACAGCATCCTGGTATGCTGATTGCATGGGCATACACGTGTTAGTGTACCTGTAGCTCCTATGGGGCACTAGGACCAGGCTTTGTCGACAATAAACCTGGCCCAGCACCTTTGCCACTGAACCGAGACTTTGGTCTTCCTTTATGAACAAAATTGAGATCTGCTGAATTGCAAGCTGCACTCTCTGCAAGGGCAGCTAACACTGGAACTCCAGAAACAGCAGCACTAGCAGTATTAACTTATCAGCCTGAACAACACTCTGCGGCACAAACAACAGCAGCTAATTTAGACCTCATCATTTTGTATGTATAGTTGGGATTATGTATTCCAATGCACTTATCAACATTGAATTTCATCTGTCATTTTCTTGCCCAGTCATCCGGTTTTGAGAGACCCCTTTGTAACTCTTCGCAGTCCGCTTTGGACCCAACTATAGTAATTTTGTACAATCTGTAAACAACCTTGCCACCTCACTGTTCTCCCGTTTTTCCAGATCATATATGAATATGTTGAACACCCTCCTGGTCTGGTGTCCCTAAGCACACACTTGTGGTGCAAATCCTCTCTATCACTCTTTCCTGAGAATTTAGACTATGCAGCCCAATGCCTAGCACCTTGGAACCGGTACTGACTCCTCAGACTCTCCCCATAGCTTAAATGCACCCACTCTCCCAGTACTCCACCCAAAGGCATGAGCCTTCTGGTTTACGTCTTTGAGGGGCATATGATAAGGTGTAGCACAAAACACATACAGACACTTTGCACAGGGTTCTACAGTGTTATTGCTCTCTTTCTTTAATAGGACAAGAAATACAAAGATCTATACAAAAACAAACATCTATGCATTCCTGTGCCTCAGTTTCCTCTGCTATGCAGAGCGTTCTTTGGGCTGGGGTCTGGTCTCCTGGAATTGCCCGGTATTCATCTATTGTAGTGCATTGCTTGTGTGCTGAAACATGGAGCCTTCTCTCCCAGTTCAGCTTCTCTGCCTTGACTGATCTATCCCCTTCCCCATCAAACTTCCTCTCTCTCTCAGAATCTGACCCTGATACACACAGCCTGTTTGTTTATTTAAAGGCTACCATTGACACCTTGGTATCTTTATTCTGTGTCCGGAGAGTGTAAATACAGGAAATATGCCTATGCCACATTATAGTGCCAACTAAGTAACATCTTGGCAGTCAAGCCTCAGTTACAATATGGACTAGGACTTGGGATGAGGTGGGGGGATATTAGCTGAGAGCAGAAGAATTGTGAGATTCAGAGATCACGGGTTCCATTCCAGGCTCTGGAGGGAAGTGTTTCTAGTGGTCACTTTTGCTTATTCCTCCATAGTCTGACCACGCTGCCCCATCCACTCCAAGCTGTTCATATCCCTGTCCTATCTCTTACCCATCCCTGGCTCCTCGACCTAATCCCATTTTCTCTTCCTACACAGTCCCAGTCCTCACATCTCAGGTTTCACATCCTAGTCCCAGTCTCCTTGCCCAGCTGACCCGTGTCTCCCGATCTGATTCCCCAGAGTCCCAGTCATCCCTCTGCTCTACATCTCCCCCAACTTCCAGTCCCAGTCTCATTGCCCACCCAATCCCAACTGCCCCTCTCAGTCCCTGGTCTGATCCATCTCTCACCTCCCTCACAGCCATATGTAGTTCTCCCCTGCACACTGGCTGATAGTTCCAGACTCACTCCCCAGGTTCCTCATCCAATATCAGTCACCACTCCTGACCTAGCAACCTGTCCTAATCTCTCTACACATTGAGTCCCTGCACCAGCTACATGTCAGACCTGCCTCCGCACTCACTCCACCTCCCGTCCCCTCCCCATCTGGTTCCCAATCTTCTCTCCCTTCACCCATTTTCCTCAATGGCTCTCAGTCTCCCCCCTTCACCTGTCTCGCAGTCCCTGTCTCCTTCCAGTCTCCTTGCCCAACAAGTCCCAGTCTTCTCCCACCCCCCAGCTCTAAAGCACAGTTTCAGTCTCCTTGCCCAACAAGTCACAGTTTGTCCTCTACCCCCTTACTTCTAGTCCCAATCCTTGCCCAACAACTCCCAGTCCCCTATCCCAGTCTTACCAAACTCCTTGTCCCAATCTATTTCTTTCTCACAGTCATGTTCTGGTCCTCTGTGCATTCAAGTCATGTGGCTTCCTCCTCCACAGTGCCTGGGTGCCAACAGGGGGATTGTCATTCAGAGCACAGGAGAGACAGGCTTACTGATCATACTTGCTCTCAGAAGCTAGGAGCTGCACCTTGGGCAGCAGCATGCTCAGTGGGGAGATGGTGCATGAGCAGTTCAATCACACACAGGAGCTGTGAGGGGAAGTAGCATGGTCTCCGTGGATGGAATCTTCAAGGGTTTTAACTGTTCAACTGTAAGAAGTCTCTATTGAGCATGTGTAATCTGCGATTTTTCAAAGGATTATAATCAAGCCAAATTTTGGCAGATATTGATGGATACAGCAAAAGCCATCTGACACAAAGGCTAGGTCCACACTACCCGCCCGGATCGGCGGGTAGCCATCGATGTAGCGGGGATCGATCTATCGCGTCTCGTCTGGACGCGATACATCGATCCCCGAACGCGCTCACATCGACTCCGTAACTCCAGCAGGGCGAGCGGAGTTCGCGGAGTCGACGGGGGAGCCGCGGACGTCGATCCCGCGCTGCGAGGACGCGAGGTAAGCGTGCCAAATTCGAAATAAGATACTTCGACTTCAGCTACGCTATTCTCGTAGCTGAAGTCGCGTATCTTATTTCGATCCCCGCCCCTAGTGTGGACCAGCCCAAAGGCACCCCCTTACTAAATTTCAATTCCTTTCTCCAAAGCATGGGGATGCTAGAGCTTTTCAAAGAAAAGGTGGCCAGAAATTTTTTAAATGGGAAAACAATGTATTTTCCCATGACCTTGTTCTCTGAAACAGCTGAACCATTTTGGCTGAAATTTTCCAGAAGAATTCATCCTGCAACAGACACAGAGCATGGAAAAATTCAGCCCAAACTGTTAAATTTGGCAAAGTTAAAAGCAACTGAAAAAAGATCTTATGATGGCAATTGTTGGGCATTAATTACAGGTGTTGCTATCAGCCCCACCTCTAAGAATGTTTAGCACACTCTTGCTGACTTTTTGTAAATGCACAGGAAAACTGTTTCCCTCTAGAAGCATCACATTTAGTCAAGTGTTTCTGATGCTATGTACTGTAACCAAACTACACCCTTTTCTCATTGTGTCTTTTCTTCTCTCTTTATAAACCAGGTAAGTCCTTATATACCTGCCATAGAGTAACACTGACCCTTTATGAGGGAAGAGGCCAGTACACTTGAGATTCATTAGCTCACTCCAACTGAACTTAAAAGAAGACACTTGAGCCGCACTGGGGGGCAAACTGGGAGAGTTGGAGAACTGGGAAGTCACTGTGAGAGTCAGGAAGTGGCAGCTGAGAGCTGCCGGAGACCCAGAGGAGAGAGAAGCAGCAGGAAGAGCTGGCAGGAGTTGCTTGGAAAGAGCTGAGTTTGGAAGGCAAGCAGTAACTGTGAGCTGCCCAGTGAGGAGCTTGGAGGAAAACTGTTGGTGAAAACAGATCAAAGTTGGAGACCCCGACAAGTGGAAGGCTCACACAGGCCCCTAGGAAAAGTGTAAGATCTAGGTTGGTATGGGGAAGCCAAGCCCAGAAGCAAGATGGTTGTTGTGACAGGCTGCATCCCCTGAGCAGGGACAGGAGTGACAGGCTGCGAGACCTGGAGGATGGAACCCTGCAAGAGGAGAAGCCCTCAGGGCAAAGACCTGAATGAAGGGCAGCAGGAAGACCAGTCACTCTTAGGCAGTAAGGTCTGGAGAGTGGGGCCCTGGAACAGGGGCCAAAGTCACTGAGAACACAGACCTGCTATTGAGTTTCAGGTGGCTGACTTGCTGATATCATCCCTGGAAAGGGATTTGGGAGACACCTGCCGTATGTTTATTGTGTAAATTTAAAAATAGTTTTCTAAAAGGTTTGGGGGAAGTATTGCACTGGCGTATATGAATAAATTATGCCCAGAGCTGGGCTTTATATTAGACAATGGGAGACTATGTTCCTTTCATGGGCAGAAGGAGGAGGGAAATTGAGGGAGGCATTCCTGTCTTGCTGCAGCCTGCTGCTGGAGGGCATTTCAGATGGGGCCACCCTATAACATGTTATAAATGTTATTCTATCTTCATCTCAGCTTTCACCCCTTGTATTCTGAAAGTAAGAGTGATTCTTTGTATGATGACAACTTCTTTAGGAAAGGAACAGGCAATTCATATAATGGGGAAATCTCTAACAGTTTAAGTAGTTTCAGATTTTCACATTCTTTACACTTGGAAAGACATTCTTTCATAGGAAGATGTCGCTTGGTCAGCAACAGTGTATGGATCTCCTTATTGCCAGTCATTTAATCAACTAAACCATTCTTAGCGTCTGCAAGTATTATGACATCTGCAGCTATTGACTGTAGAATCTTTGTTTATCTCATATGCATGAAAGACTTTCATAACTCAGTTATGGTGCACCACAAAGACAGATGACAGGATTGAGCTACTGAGATCATCACCATGATAAATATCTTTCCACTGATTATGTTGTTTGAGATTCTTCAATGCCAGACATGCTGTGCACAGAATGTAAATTCAAAGGCAATGCATGATATGCTGTACAAAACTAGATATCTTGAGGCATGTAATGAGATAACATCTATTACCATAAATTATGAAGTGATTTACGCGTAAACGAGGGTTGTCATGAAATTTAATTTTAATGGCTTGATAATCAAGTAAGAAACACAATAATTACCATAACTAAGTTTTTCAATAAATTAAAATCACTGCTGCTGGCAATACATTATTTTTGTTAACATGCATAATACAGCTCCTTTCAAGAGCTCTGTCTGATACATTCTGCTATTTTAATTTTGTAGTAACCACCAAACCACTATGACAAATAAGTTGTTACTACCGATTACATTCATCACATTTCAACACTCCCTCAATAGTCTCCTGTAGAGATGAGCAGCAGCTTCTCCTACATTAAACAAAACTAATGTAACAGCTAAAGAGCATTAGGGGAGGCAGAAAGACTACAAAATGATACTACTAATGTTATAGCCAAGTGTGGAATTTTCCTGCAGATACAGTGTCACGCACTTTAAATGCTAAAGTTAGAATCTAATGTACAAGTGATTTTATCAAAAAACTTTGCAAATGGGGGGCTCCGGTAACATAGAAAAGTGATTTAAGACAAATTTGCCCAATACCATATATAATAAAGCTCATCTCTCTCATTATCATGAGCTGTGTATTCAACTGTAGGTTAGCAAAATACACGCACATTATTCTAGTACAACAAACATATTTTAATTAACTGAGGCTACTGTACACATCACTCAATCTACCCAGAAGGTCACCAGCATCAATTACAACTCCCTCACACAAGCCACCAATGACGTAAACAATAACTTCCAATGTATATATTAGAGCTGGAAGAAACTCAGCTATTAAAGTTTGATGAGCTGCAAAATGTGTTTTGTGTTCTTTTGCAGCACTTGAGAGTATCTTTCCAATGAATCCAAAACATTATCAACTGAAATTGTAAGCCAAGACTCTCTCCTCTCCCAAAGATCCCACCGCTTTCATCTATTGGATGGTTTGGTGGCCAGCAATCCAGGCCCCCCCAACTCATATTTTCTAAAGGGGTCAGCGAGCACAGAACTCTTCAGTAAAACAGTATATTCTAAGTGCACCAGACCTCCAAATGGATAAAGTGGCCATCATAGTAGCAGGACCCACAGGAGCATTTTGAATCCCTCAGCTACTGAAAAGGGAAGTATGAAGTGCACTCCCATGAAGATATCTTGGGGATTTGGGCAAAGGATAAAAGCATATCCCTGCCAGCGCCCCAGACACAAAGATGAACATTAAGAACATAAGAATGGCCACAGTGGATCAGACCAATTGTCCACCTAGCCCAGAGTCCTGTCTTCCGAGAGTGGCCAGTGCCAGAAGCTTCAGATGAACAGGGTGCTTTATCAATCCACCCTGTCATTCAATCCCAGCTTGTAGTAGTCAGAGGTTTAGGGAAACCCAGATCATGGAGTTGTGTCCCTGACCATCTTGGCTACTAGCCACTGATGGACCTATCCTCCATAAACTTATCTAATTCCTTTTTGAACCCAGTTACACTTTTGGCCTTCACAACATCCCCTGGCAACAAGTTCCAGAGGTGGACTGTGTGTTGTGTGAAGTAGTACTTCCTTATGTTTGTTTTAAACCTGCTGCCTATTAATTTCATTGAGTGAACCCTGATTCACGTGTTATGTGAAGGGGTAAATAACACTTCCTTCACACCATTCATGATTTTATAAACTTCTATCGTATCCCCCTTATTATCACTTTTCCAAGCTGAATAGTCCCTGTCTTCTTAATCTCTCCTCGTATGGAAGCTGTTCCAGACCCCTAATCATTTTTGTTGCTCTTCTCTATACCTCTTCCAATTTTTATATACCTTTTTTGAGATGAGGCAACCAGAACTGCATGCAGTATACAAAGTGTGGGTATGCTATGGATTTATATACTGGCATTATGATATTTTCTGTCTTATCTATCCCTTTCCTAATGGTTCCTAACACTGTTAGCTTTTTTAACTGCTGCTGCACACCGAGCTGTTTTCAGAGAACTATCCACAATGACCCCAAGATCTCTTTCTTGAACGGTAACAGCTAATTTAGATCCCATCATTTTGTATGTTTAGTTGGGATTATGTTTTCCAGTGTGCATTACTTTGCACTTTGAATTTCATCTGCCATTTTCTTGCTCAGTCACCCAGTTTTGTGAGATCCCCTTAGTAATTCTTCGCACTCTGCTTTGGACTTAACTATCTTGAGTAATTTTGCATGGTCTGCAAACTTTGACACGTCACTGTTTACCCCCTTTTCCAGATCATTTATGAATATGTTGAACAGCACTGGTCCCAGTACAGATCCTTAGGGGACCCTGCTATTTTCTTCTCTCCACTGTGAAAACTGACCATTTATTCCAATCCTCTGTTTCCTATCTTTTAACCAGTTACAGATCAATGAGAGGACCTTTCCTCTTATCCCATAACTGCTTACTTTGCTTACGAGCCTTTGCTGTGGGACCTGGTCAAAGGCTTTCTGAAAGTTCAAGTACATTATATCTACTAGATCACCCTTGTCCACATGCTTGTTGTCACCTTCAAAGAATTCGAATAATTGGTAAGGTATAATTTCCCTTTACAAAAGCTCTGTTGGCTCTTCCCCAACATGTTTTCTTCATCTACGGGTCTGATAATTGTGTTCTTTACTATAGTTTCAACCAATTTTCCTAGTAATGAAGTTAGGCTTACTGGCCTATAATTGCCAGGATCGCTTCTGGAACCTCTTTTAAAAATCGGTGTTACATTAGCTACACACCAGTCATGTAGTACAGAGGCTGATTTAAGCGATAGGTTATATACCACAGTTAGTAGTTCTGCAATTTCATATTTGAGTTCCTTCAGAACTCTTTGGTGAATATGATCTGGTCCTGATGATTTATTACTGTTAAATTTATCGCTTTGTTCCAAACCCTCCTCTAGTGAAACCTCAATCTGGGACCATTCCTCAGATTTTGTCATCTAAAAACAATGGCTCAGTTGTGGGAATCTCTCTCACGTCGTCTGCAGTGAAGACCAATGGAAAGAATTCATTTAGATTTTCCGCAATGGCCTTGTCTTCTTTGAGTGCTCCTTTAGCGTCTTGATCATTCAGTGGCTGCACTGTTTGGCAAGTTTTCTGCTTCTTATGTACTTACACAAAAATGAACAGCAATTTTTTTTTCTTTTACTAGTTGCTCTTCTAATTCTTTTTGGCCTGCCTAATTTACTCCTGCGGGAATTCTGTGCCACTGTGCAATGCGCAATTTTGCAGAAATTAACGCTGTGAGCGCAGAATTTCCTTTCCCTCACAGAAATGGGCTGCAGTGCTGCTAGCAGCCACTAAGGGCTGTGGACCCGGCACAGCCCAACTTCCACATAGAAGACACTGCTTGGGGAAGGGGGAGGGAGCTAGAGGGTTCCTGGCAGCTGCAGTTTCTCAGCATGCCTTGACGGAAGGAGAGGGCAGTGCACAGGAAACTCTGTGCAAGCCTGGGACCGAGCATCAAGCTGTTTCTCCCTCTGGATCCTGGGCTCTGTGGGAGGAGGGGGTGGGTGCCTGGGAAAGGGGGGCTCCACAGTTGGGATCTCGGGGGTAGGGGGGTGGGTATCTGAGCCAGGGGCACCCACTGATGGGCTCAGGGGGGGGTACAGCTATCTGGGCCACGGGGGGGCACTGCTGGGCTCTGGGGGGTAGGTGGTGCGTGTATCTAGGCTGGGGAGGCCCAGTGGCTGGGCTCTTGGGGGGAGGGGTTGTGGGTGTCTGGCCCCCTGGCTGGGCTCTGGGGCGGGGGGGGAGGGAGGGGACAGAGAAACAGGAACTGGGTTGTCATAGGGGTTTCTTTAACTCTACTCCTGGGGAAATTTTTTGTGTGCGTCTGTATTATTACAGACATATTTGCTGACAGGTATTTTGAAATAAATTACCAAACTAATTGAAACTGGCATGATTATGTACTGTTATTTTGACAAATAAAATTTGCAGAATTTTAAAATATTGTGTGCAGAATTTTTAATTTTTTGGCGCAGAATACCCCCAGGAGTACTAATTATACTTTTACACTTGATTTGCCAGAATTTGTGTTTCTTTCTATGTTCCTCAGATAGAAGAAGCACGCTAACTGGTCACCCCTGAACTGCTGGTTATTTCTCCAAGACAAAGGGGATAAGGAATAGAAATTGATGAGGCAAATATATTCCTCATATTTCCTTATTCTACATATAAGAAAAAAGGAACATGCTCTCACAGATGCTATTGTTATGTAACTCTTAAATACTTATTTAATGGTAACCACTGAACATTCCATATACAAATGTATGTTTTTTCAAACTACAATGGCTGTCCTGTAACCTTCATTAGTTACTCAGAGAATGATTATCAGTAGTAGTAGTATTGTAGCACTAAGGAGCCCCCGTGATTGCTTATTTTGCAGGATAAGACAATTGTTGCAGTCAGTGTTTTAATGTATTACAGCGGTGGTTGGGAAGGGAGGGAACTGCACACTTTTCTTAACACACCAGATAAATAAAGCTTTACTATGTTGAGTGGAATGATACAGGAGTGCTTATGCTTTCCACAGCCTATTTCAAACAGTAGTATGTCACAGTGCACCACAGAACTTTTAGTGCATTATAACAGGGGCCACATGACCAGTTAGTGTGTCAGGCTAGTACACTGTAGATTTATACCCTGGCTGGCCATGCAATAAGTCTCTATATAGACAAGCCCTGAAGGAGGGGCTGGAGAGTGAGGGGAATGGGTAGGGATAAAACAGAAGAGAAATGAGGGAAATATTAATGATGGGTGACAAAGGAAATAATGGAGATACTGGGGATGGAGAAAGAACAAGGAATTAAAAACTGACTGGAGGTGAACATGTTAAACACCTAATCAGATATTAACAAAGGGTAGTCCAGAAGATAGGAAAAAAGGGGCAAGTGAGAATCCAGTGGCAAGGCTCTGTTGGGAAGACCAGTGCACCCTGTCCCTGAACAGCAAGGAAGATTGAAAAAGGCTAATTTCTGCATTTTTCATATTGGCCTCTGGGTAGTAAAATCACTCTTCTCACGGAAGGGGTTTGGTAATCTTCTCAGAGCCTTCTTAAATGCAACTTAAGTTTGTCTAGATGTTCAATTATACTAACTGTAGAACTATGGAGGCAAAGTAGGAGCTATGCAGTAATGCTTACATTAAAAGTACTTATTATAACTGTAAAACAGAAGATAAATTAATACAAAATACACATAGTAAAGTGCATTTATAACCCAGATTACAACATTCAAATATTTTATGCTGGAACTAAAATCACATTATTGTGATAGGAGCACATAATATGAAAATGTAAATGTGAAACAAGCTGTGAAGTTCTTCCTTGATAAATAACCCTACTGGAGGAGTAAAGTACTTGGAAATGTTTACATCTGTTTTGATATTGGCATTTCAGACTATTTAAATTAAAGTTATTAAACCTGAATAAAAATAAAAAGAGCCACTTATTCAAACTTATCGACCCAATAAAGGGTCACTGTGCTGTAGGCCTATTTTTAAAAAGTGTTTGTAGTATTATAGTTTATAGTATTCACAGTCAAGCAGGACGGGGATACCAAAGGGAGGGCCCACAAGGATCAGTTCTGGGTCCAATTCTGTTCAATATCTTCATCAATGATTTAGATAATAGCATAGAGTGTACACTTGTAAAGTTTGTGGATGATACCAAGTTGGCAGAGGCTGCAAGTGCTTTGGAGGGTATAATTAAAATTAAAAATGATCTGGACCATTCAGAAATGGTCTGAAGTAAATAGGATGAAATTCAATAAGGACAAATGCAAAGTATTCCACTTAGGAAGGAACAATCAGTTGCACACATACAAAATGGGAAATGACTGCCTAGGAAGGAATACTGCAGAAAGGGATCTGGAGGTCATAGTGGATCACAAGCCAAATAGGAGTCAACAGAGTAACACTGTTGCAAAAAAAAAAAAAAAAGGGGGGGGGAAGAGAGAAGAGGAAGACACATCAGTCTGGGATGTATTAGCAGGAGTGTTGTAAGCAAGACATGAGAAGTAATTCTTCTACTCTACTCTGCACTGGTTAGACCTCAACTGGAGTATTGTGACCTGTTCTGGGCACCACATTTCAGGATAGATGTGGACAAATTGGAGAAAGTCCAGAGAAGAGCAACAAAGGATTAAAGGTCTAGAAAACATGACCTATGAGGGAAGATTGAAAAAATTGGGTTTGTTTAGTCTGTCAGAGAAGACAGAGGGGACATGGTTACAGTTTTCAAGTACATAACAGATTGTTAGAAGGAGAAGGGGGGAAAATGTTCTTCTTAACCTCTGAGGACAGGACAAGAAGCAATGACCTTAAATTGCAGCAAGGGAGGTTTAGGTTGGACATTAGGAAAAACTCCTTAACTGTAAGGGTGGTTAAGCACTGGAATAAATTGCCCAGGGAGGTTGTGGAATCTCCATCTCCAGAGATTTCTAAGTACAGGTTAGACAAACACCTGTCAGGGATGGTCTGGATAATACTTAGTCCTTCCATGAGTGCAGGGGATTGGACTGGATGACCTCTCGAGGTCCCTTCCAGTCCTATGATTCTATTACTCCTATTTATTATTTTATACCACCCAAATCTGTGCTGGCTCTTCACAAAAGATATACTCCTTACTCCAAAGAGCTTACAGGTTTTTTTAAAATATGACTGAGGTTCAGAAACAATATGGAAAGGATGTGACACGGAAGGGCAAGGGACACAGCAGCACAATCACACATTTACTATGGTTAGGCATGGCACATCTTGGTGATTGTTAAAGTTTTTCTTTTTTTATCTTTTTAATTAAACATAAGGAACACAAGACTGCATATTATTGTCTTATTTAATCCAGGGATCATGGAAGAGGTGAATTCTATAACAAACAAATGGCAAAAGTGCAGCTTCAATTTGAGACAATGAATTTCCTGAATGCTGTGGCTCTGGAGTCACTAAGTCTGACAGTGCCCAGTAATTTCAACACTGGCATACGATGATGAATCTTCACATTCAGTTCAGGATTTTGTGGCCAATATGAGGGTTATAAGGACTGTCCCAGGTAGCTGCAGACTCAGCTTTGGATCTAGTGTTTGGGTTAGAATTAAAGGGCTGGATAAAGTACTCCTCTCATGGAAAATCATTGGCTCCAATGGCTTAAAAATGTAATACTATTCTCCTGGAGGAGTGAGGAACTTACTTTGATGATCTGCCACTATCAATGGTACTGGAGTGTTTCCCCTTTCATGGTTTCATCCTCACAAGTAACCTTGGTTTAATGATGATTTGTGAGAGATGAAGCAAGGTGTAGACGACAGCTAAAGAGCTAATGGCAGAAATCCTGGGCCAAAGATGACTTATTGGGACAAACATTTCTTTAGGTCTTGAGGTATAGTTGTGTGCCTCTTGAGAAGAACCACCATTCCATATGGTAGAGAAACTGTTTAATGAAGTTTTCCTTCTCACGGGGGCTGATCTGACTACCCCTCACTGAGAGCAAATTTCTGGTTATTTTGCAGAGAAAATTACTTGGATTAAGACTAAGTTGTCCACATCAATGACAGTAAAGCAGGATATTGAGTTGAAAGCCAAAATTCATCTGGCTTTAGAACTGTGGTGTTCACTGAGGTTCTGAATGTGATCAGAAAATTCTATTCCACACCCTGTTTGGACATAAGGCCTTCTTGGCTGATGAAAGCTTAAAGGGAAGTGCCAGGTCATTTGGAGGCAGACTGTCAATCCCACCTTTAAGAAGGGCAGAATCTGAGAGCTCTTAAGGAAGTAAGTGCATATCTTAACTGAAGAAACCATCACTTGATGTTGACACTTGTCAGTTATCAACCAGCATCTCATCTTCAATTTTTGTTTCAGAGTATGGAGAAGATGGCAATGAAACACCTTTCAGAGAGAGCAAAGGAGCTAGATTCCCCTACCATCAACCCAGGAAACCTTTTTCTGCCTAAATTTCTGAAGTACAGGTCTGTCGCATCTTAGGCGCATTTAACATGTGCGATTTCAGCTTTATGCAGTCGGCAAAAACAAGAACAAAACAAAAACAAAAAGAGAAAAATAACAATTTAAATACTGTTTCTGTAGGGCGGGCAGTTCTGCCCACCATTACACTCTATGTAATTTTGACTATACGCGGTTTTCGCTTTAGGCTCTGACCGCGGAACGTAACCCCAGCGTAAGATGAGACAGACCTG
The DNA here is from genome assembly GCA_003942145.1 of Platysternon megacephalum. Taxonomy (NCBI): domain Eukaryota; kingdom Metazoa; phylum Chordata; order Testudines; family Platysternidae; genus Platysternon; species Platysternon megacephalum. The sequence goes on along the minus strand of QXTE01000150.1, from coordinate 172,641 downwards.
TACTCTGTGTAGACTCATTCCTCCAACCCACACCAACTCACCTCTCCCCACAACCTGGACGGGGGGAAAGNGGGGGGGGGGGGGGGGGGGGGGGGGGGGGGGGGGGGGGGGGGCCTGGATATTTTACCCAGAGAATATAATGTTTAGTTGTATGTGAGGCATAAACTTTTTGAGGAAGCCTCTTGTTAATATTTTGGCATCCCAACACTGATTTTCCCCCCGTGATAAAATAAATTCACTTCTTATAAGCACCACAGAAGAAGTGGGGTCTTAGGAAGGATTTGATTGATAGGGTAATGGTCTCAACACTATTTATTAATTGTTTAGGACTGTGTCCACTATGTTCCATGCACTTTCCAGATATTAAAGAAGGATGGTACCTGTCCATATGAACAAACAGTCTAACAACTGTGAAGTGGACAGGTTAGGAAAGGGGATGGGAATACCTCCAAGAGCTCCTGCCTAGATAAGTGCCCAAGGAGATGAATGAAGGGAACAGACTACAGAGCTAACCTACTGTAATTGCTCCTGTTTTCTTTTTCTCTGTTTCCATTTTCTTTGGTCTATTTCTCCTTTTCACAGAATGGTTGTTATGGCAGAAGTGAACTGAATGAAGAAAGGTCTATTCTGTGCAAAGATTATATATCAGTGAATTCAATCTATTTCAATGAATAAAAACTGAGGTTTCAACATCAAAATAAGCTCTGTTTAAAGTGCATCAAGAGCCATTATATTATAAAAGTTTTAGGAAAACATAGCCAGTCAATCCAACAGTCCATGTCATTTGTACAATGTTGAACCCATTCTTTCGCTCCACAAGTAACAATCACCTTGTGCTCTGCAATTAATTTTACTGGAAGAAAACTGCAGACAAAATAAATTACACCGATAAATTCTTAGCACTCAAAGATGTATCTTCAGAGAAACAAAAATAGACTACAGTCTCTGAAACTGTACAACAATTTTTAAAAAATGAATAGCTCACAAAAGTTGAGAGAATAAAGCTATAGCAGTATCTTTTTAATGCCAAAAGCACTTACCGCTGACATTCCCCCGCATGCAGAACTAGGTCTTCGTTGTTTTTAGCACTAACGGTCAGCTCATGTTCAGTTGAATTGAAGACATCAAGGAGTAGATGGCATTGTCGGGTGCTGTTTGGAAATGAAAAATAAATTAATACTGTAGCTTTAGTAACACATAATAGAGTATTTGAATTACATATATTATGGAATCTAAAATTATATTTACCCTCATCTATTCCAATTATAGTATCTTAATTTTTCCTCTAAAACTAACTCTGATTAAACCTTGTTGAAATTTAAATAGAGCATGCATAGTTGAACAAGAGCAGAATTTAATTATACTTATGATCTGCACATGTCTACGTAACCTATCTAGTGGGATCACTTCTAAGTATCCTCAAAAGTACCAAGTACAATCCAGCACCACCTTTATTAGCAGACTGCCGCCGTTAAACAATGGATTTTTTGTCAATTCTTTGAATGCTCATTTAAGACAGTTTTAATATACACGACTTTGTTGACAAAGTCCTTTTAAGACCCAAACTACTAAGATCGGTGTTGTTTCAGAGAAAATGAAGACAGCAGAATCAGCTGGAAACAAGGAGGAAAGCCAACAGCATGTTATAAACCCACCCAATTTTCTACAAACCACTAGCAAGCACTTCATGAACAACTGATTCAGAGACCAAACTGGGAACCATTTATCTAGAACATTGTTCATTACTGTACATTTACTAGAATTTTGTTCAGTTGAGTTTTTAGAAGTCTTAAGAAATGGAGCTTCCAAATTTAACTTTTGATCTTCACTGAAAAATCAGTCCCTGCAGGCTGCAAACTATTTTTGTTGCTCTTCTCTCTGAACCCCCTGCAAGTTGTCTCTGTGTCTAGTAATTAGGGGTCCAGAACTGCACTGTTTGTAGAAGCTTTAGTTATTTTCATTTTTAAAACTGTCCCTCTGAAGTACTTACATGAACATAATATGAAATTTCTTCATAATAAAAACATTAGGCTCCAATTTCAATCTGTAAATGAAAACCTAAACTGTTTGAGAAAGGTAGAAGGGAAGTAACGAAAACACTAGGTCTACACTACCTTATATAGGTATAACTACATCGCTCAGGGGTGTGGATTTTCCACATGCCTGAGCAATGTAGTTATATTGACCAAACCTCAAATGTAGACAGCGCTGTGTTGGCGGGAGAGCTTCTCCCGTCACCATAGCTACCACCTCTCGCGGAGGTACATTAACTACACTGACAGAAGCAGCTCTCCCCCCACTGGCGTAGTGGCATCTTCACTACAGTGCTATGGTGGCACAGCTGCACTGGTGCAGCTTTTTAAATGTAACCAGCCCTAAGATTCTTGTTATGTCTACTATGACTAATGAGAGAAAAAAATATTATATAACTGTTTAGAATCCTACGGACGAAGGGGAATGGATGGAGCTTTGACATTACCAAGAGTCAGTCTGGACTGATGGACAGCTGTGGTCCCCTCAATTCCCCAACTTGGGGTGCCGTTTACACTGTTTCGGTGTGAGAGCAACCACTCCTGGTCTACTCACACACAGCCACCAGCATGTAAATCAGTCCCAGCTATACTGTATGAGTGCTATAGCCAGCCACTATTGAATTACACTGCAGGGCAATATCAGCAAACTCCCAATCCCAGACATTCCCTCAGAAATATCTGTCTTGTACTACCCAGAAGCCTCCTGCACTATACAAGCTCATACAAAGTCCATCATTTCATTAATAGAAAATGATATGTATAAATCTTGTTACCCCAAATGGAGTTTCCCAAACACTTCAATCCAAACAAGCTGGTTTAGAATAAACAACAAAACAAATTTATTAACGATAAAAAGATTTTAAGTGACAAAAGTAATGAGGCATATAAGTCAGAATTGGTTATAAGGAAATAAAAGGTGAAAGGCAACTAACACCTCACTTAACAAGCTAAGTGAATACAAAGCAAAAAGGTCTCTCTCGTCACATGTTCCAACAGTCTTACTGCCTGAACCTCTTTCATTCAGGATCTCCCCCCCTTCCCCAGTGCAATGCTGCTTCCTTTGCTCTTCAGGGGTTGATGCTGCCATGGGTAGAGAGCAAGAGTGAGATATTTGGGACATATGTCCTTTCCTCTTATAGCCCTCTCTCTTGTGCAAGAATCATCTCCAGCTGATAATTCAGGAGACAGACATAGTCAGGACCATTAAGCTACTTTGTCAAAATGTAGATCTTTTGCCCACACCCTCACTGCTGCCGAAGAGTGGCCACTTAATCAGGTGATAGTGCATTTGATCTCGTTGACACCTGGCTGAGGCGTTGGTTAGCCTTTTGTCTCTGGGGAACTTGTTTGTCACTGCCCTTCAGAACATGTCCTGGTAACATCGTACAGTGGAATCTTGTCTCTTTGCATACAATGTTCCCACACATTTTACCAGGACAACAATGATCAGCAAATCATGAGTTTTTAAATGACACCACGCACAGTATACTTTATACAAAATGTAGCATAATCTTGTAAAAGGGGTGAACATGGGGTACAGACTGTCACAGGAGTCATTGGGGATTGAAGGGAATGGCTAGTGAGTAAAATTGACCTTAACTGGTCCCTGAAAAGATAAGAGTGGGTGGAGTTCTGAACTGTCAAGGGGGAGTGGGATTGGTTGACAGAAATTTCTGGAAGGTGGGTGGGGCATCTGACATGGTTCTACATAAATAGGGCCCTACCAAATTCACAGCCATGAAAAACACATCACAGACCATGAAATATGGTCTTCCTTCCCCTGTGAAATCTGGTCTTGTGTACTTTTACCCTATATCAGGGGTCGGTGACCGGCGGCACGCGAGCCGATTTTGCCTGGCACGTGGCTGCCAGCCAGGGTCCCGGCCCCGCTCAGCCGAGGCTGAGCAGGGCCGGCGGCCGGGACCCCAGACCGGCGGCAGGCGCGCCCCCCAGCTCCCCCCTTCACCGCGCTCAGGTTCTGCGGCGCCCGGAAGTGTGAGCCGCCGGGGCGCGGAGCCCTGAGCCTGCTCCAGGAGGGGCAGCGGCGGCGGTGGCTCACACTCCCGGGAGCCGCAGAGCCTGAGCGCGGCGAAGGGGAAGCTGGGGGGCACACGGGGACAACTGCCCACATGCATCCGCTGCAGGAGTTCCCCCCCCCGTGGGGCACCGGGCTGCAGCCCTGGCAGGCGCCCCCCGGCTCCCCCCTCACTGCACTCAGGTTCTGCGGCTCCCGGGAGTG
>QXTE01000150.1:0-168095 GCA_003942145.1 Platysternon megacephalum | reverse complement strand
CCGGGCCGCAGCCTGGGCAGGAGGGGCGGGGGGACGCGGCTGCTCCCCGCTAGCGGCGCTGCCACCTTTGCAGGGCTGCTGCCCCCTGCACCGCGCCAGCTCCTCCATGGCTGGGGCTCGCTGCCGCCACAAGCGGGACGCTCTGGCGCCTCCAGGGGAGTTCAGGGGGCGGGGAGGGGGGAACCTGGTCTGGGGAGCAGCCCCTGGGCACGGCTGGCCCCTGGGGTCTATAAAGGCTCATTGGGATTTGCCCCTCAATGAACCTATGTGCAGGGGGTGGGGGAGGTGGAAGTTTCACCTAGGGCGCTAAATATTCTTGCACCGGCCCTGCCCCAGGGGGTGCGTGCACCCCAGGTTAAGAACCACTGCACTAAACTGATAAGATCTGAATTTTAATTTAATTTTAAATGAAGCTTCTTAAACATTTTTAAAAACTTGTTTACTTTACATACAACAATAGTTTATAGACTTATAGAGAGAACTTCTAAAAACGTTAAAATGTATTACCGGCACGTGAAACCTTAAATTAGAGTGAATAAATGAAGACTCGGCACACCACTTCTGAAAGGTTGCCGACCCCTGCCCTATATTATAGGGATTTCATGGGGGAGATCAGCCTCTCTCAAATTGGGGGTCCTGACCCAAAAGGGAGTTGCAGGGGGGTCGCAAAGTTATTTTAGGGGGGTCACGGTATTGCTACCCTTACCATACCATGCCACCCTTACTTCTGCGCTGCTGCCTTCAGAGCTGGATGGCCAGAGAGTGGAGGCTGCTGATTGAGGGCCCAGGTCTGCAGGCAGCAGTGCAGAAGTAAGGGTGGCAATACCATTCCATGTCATCCTTACTTCTGTGCTGCTGCTGGCAGCGGCTTTGCCGTCAAAGCTGGGCTCCCGGCCAGCCATCACCGCTCTCCAGCTGCCCAGCTCTGAAGGCAGCATCATAGAATCATAGAATATCAGGGTTGGAAGGGACCTCAGGAGGTCATCTAGTCCAACCCCCTGCTCAAAGCAGGACCTAATCCCAACTAAATCATCACAGCCAGGGCTTTGTCAAGCCTGACCTTAAAAACCTCTAAGGAAGGAGATTCCACCACCTCCCTAGGTAACCCATTCCAGTGCTTCACCACCCTCCTAGTGAAAAAGTTTTTCCTAATATCCAATCTAAACCTCCCCCACTGCAACTTGAGACCATTACTCCTTGTTCTGTCATCTGGTACCACTGTGAACAGTCTAGATCCATCCTCTTTGGAACCCCCTTTCAGGTAGTTGAAAGCAGCTATCAAATCCCCCCTCATTCTTCTCTTCTGCAGACTAAACAATCCCAGTTCCCTCAGCCTCTCCTCATAACTCATGTGCTCCAGCCCCCTAATCATTTTTGTTGCCCTCCGCTGGACTCTTTCCAATTTTTCCACATCCTTCTTGTAGTGTGGGGCCCAAAACTGGACACAGTACTCCAGGTGAGGCCTCACCAATGTCGAATAGAGGGGAACGATCACGTCCCTCGATCTGCTGGCAATGCCCCTACTTATACAGCCCAAAATGCCGTTAGCCTTCTTGGCAACAAGGGCACACTGTTGACTCATATCCAGCTTCTCGTCCACCGTAACCCCTAGGTCCTTTTCTGCAGAACTGCTGCCTAGCCACTCGGTCCCTAGTCTGTAACAGTGCATGGGATTCTTCCGTCCTAAGTGCAGGACTCTGCACTTGTCCTTGTTGAACCTCATCAGGTTTCTTTTGGCCCAATCCTCTAATTTGTCTAGGTCCCTCTGTATCCTATCCCTACCCTCCAGCGTATCTACCACTCCTCCCAGTTTAGTGTCATCTGCAAATTTGCTGAGAGTGCAGTCCACGCCATCCTCCAGATCATTAATGAAGATATTGAACAAAACCGGCCCCAGGACCGACCCTTGGGGCACTCCACTTGAAACCGGCTGCCAACTAGACATGGAGCCGTTGATCACTACCCGTTGAGCCCGACGATCTAGCCAGCTTTCTATCCACCTTATAGTCCATTCATCCAGCCCATACTTCTTTAACTTGCCGGCAAGAATACTGTGGGAGACCGTATCAAAAGCTTTGCTAAAGTCAAGGAATAACACATCCACTGCTTTCCCCTCATCCACAGACCCAGTTATCTCCTCATAGAAGGCAATTAGGTTAGTCAGGCATGACTTGCCCTTGGTGAATCCATGCTGACTGTTCCTGATCACTTTCCTCTCCTCTAAGTGCTTCAGAATTGATTCCTTGAGGACCTGCTCCATGATTTTTCCAGGGACTGAGGTGAGGCTGACTGGCCTGTAGTTCCCCGGATCCTCCTTCTTCCCTTTTTTAAAGATGGGCACTACATTAGCCTTTTTCCAGTCATCCGGGACCTCCCCCGATCGCCATGAGTTTTCAAAGATAATGGCCAATGGCTCTGCAATCACATCCGCCAACTCCTTTAGCACCCTCGGATGCAGCGCATCCGGCCCCATGGACTTGTGCTCGTCCAGTTTTTCTAAATAGTCCCGAACCACTTCTTTCTCCACAGAGGGCTGGTCACCTTCTCCCCATACTGTGCTGCCCAGTGCAGCAGTCTGGGAGCTGACCTTGTTCGTGAAGACAGAGGCAAAAAAAGCATTGAGTACATTAGCTTTTTCCACATCCTCGGTCACTAGGTTGCCTCGGTCACTAGGTTGCCTTACTTCTAGCAGCAACATAGAAGTAAGGGTGGCACTACCGCAAACCCCCTCGCCCCCTACAATAACCTTGTGACCACTCCACAACTCCTTTTTGGGTCAGAATCCCTACAATTACAACACCGTGAAATTTCAGATTTAAATAGCTGAAATCATGAAATTTACTATTTTTAAAATCCTATGACCGTGAAATTGACCAAAATGCACTGTGAATTTGGTAGGGCCCTATATATAAAACTAGTTAGCTCATCACATTTTTAAGTCTTCACAGTGTCGAATTCACTCGGTGGTTATTTCTCATTCTAACTGTAGTAAATGTGAAAGCTGCTAATCAATTCCATTGTCACAGTTTCAGTGGAAATCTAGTTTGAAATAATTAACAAAGAACTGGAGCCACACAAGGACAAAATCAAAAATGACTCAAAGAAGCTACTGAACTTTTCCATTATTTAGCCAAGAACACTGTAAAGAAGAGGCTGAAATGTCGCTGATGGAAAATAAACATCAGTTTATTCCCTCTCTTCTATATTTTAAAAATTATCATTTAGATTTTTCACCCCAAATCTTTATTTGCAAAGGAGGCTGTGTCACAGTTTGTTGCAGTGAAATAGTGGGAAATTGTGTAAATACAATGAAGCAGAAAACAATTCGAATTTTGAATTATCACATTTTACAAAGACCAGAAGTCCCATCCAGCAAACTCAGTATCAATCAAGGTTGTTTAACATATTCAGATTGGTTCAGCAACATTTTAATAGAACGCAAAAGTATAAATTTGGTAAAAGTTTATCATTAGCCAATATAAGATACCACACAGTGGTAGGCCTAACTAGTTAGTAGACTGGATTTTCAATTATTATCCTTTGATGTCTCACTTACAGAATTGTAGACTTTTCATTTTGGACAGTACACCTATCTCCAGGCCACACTGCAGGAACAGCTGGATTAGCACCTTGTCCTAATCCTCCGGGCAGGGAAGGAAAGGAGAGTACAAGCTAGGCAGCGTCCACAAAAGGCCCCTTATGGTAAGTATTAACCTTTTACGATTTTGTATATTACACAACATAAAAAAGACTTTGGTTATCTATAAATTTAATCCCCTGTACCTAGGAAGCAGAAAAGTTCTGTCCTTAAATTGAATGTAGGTCTGGTCTACACTTGGGGGGAGGGGGAGAGGAGGGGAATCAAAGTTACGATTTAAGTGAATAACATAGCTGAAGTCAACGTACTTAGATCTACTGACCGCGGTGTCTTCACTGCAGTCTGCCTGCGCCTCTCGCTCCGGTGGAGTACTGGAGTCAACGGGAGAGCGCTCGGCAGTCCATTTATCGCGTCTTCACTAGACGCGATAAATCAACCCCTGCTGGATCGATTGCTGCCCGTCAATCCAGCAGGTAATATAGACAAGCCCTTAGTGTGTGATCAATGCTCAGGAATCCAGGTAACTAAGGGCTCGTCTACACTAACGCTGTAAGTCAATATAAGTTAGGCAACTTCACTTATGTAAATTATGTAACTGAAGTCAATGTAACTTAGATTGAATTACAGCGGTGTCTACTTCTGCCTCTTGGGGAGATGGAGTACAGACGTCGACAGGAAAGCGCTCTCCCATCGACTTAGCGTGTTCACCAGACCCGCTAAATCAACACAGCTGCATCGATGACAGCAGTGTCGATTTAGCCGGTAGTGTACACATGGCCTAAATATTGGGCTGTACCTTTATTCTCAGAGTCTCTCAGTCTGCTAAAGTCCAGAACATCAGGAAGGTATTCCTCAAAACTAATGAAGGGACCCTACAGAAATACGTTATAATAAACAGTGAGTAATTAATAACAGATGCCTATGATCCACTTACGTTCTGCAACTGATACATAGTTATTGCACATATTTTTTGAAATGAATGAAATAATGACCTATTGAAAGTTGTTTTAGCTCATTAAGAACTGTCTGTTGCCACAGCTGTCAGTAATAATGACCGGATTAAAAATCCCTTTATAGTTTATCAGCTAAACTGAGATACCACAAAATAAATTCCTTAAGTAATGAGGTAAACTGAGATATCAAAAACAGTATACATTGTGGGAAAGTAATTTTTCCCTCCAAAAGGGAAACGTTATAGGGTCTCTCACCCTATAGAAGGAAAGAAGTTTTGGAAGTTAGAGTGGGAATGAACACTGCTAGCATGCCACCAGTTACAGATGAAGGAAACGGGGTCAGCTTTTTACTCGTCACAAAAAGTGGTTAAGTATACTTTCTTTATGTATTCTGTATAGTGCTGTATTAGCCTTTGACTAATAACCTTTGATTAAATAATTCCATTTGAGCTTGTTACTTTGACTTCTCACATTGTTATTATTGTTATTAAATTCAAACACGCAACACCTCCAGACAGTAAGGGGGGCGGAGAGGGGAAGGGGGGTTCAGTCAAGTCAATCACTTGTTCCCCCAGTGGACAGTGCAGATAAAGGCTAAAAGGGCCAGCTCCCAGAGGTAAGTGAGACTAACTGTGATACCTGGACAAATTATTAAACAAACAATTTGTATGCACCTAAAGGATAACAGTGTGGTAAGCAATAAGCAACATGGATTTGTCAAGAACAAATCATGCCAAGCCAACCTATTTTCCTTCTTTGAGTGGAAACTGGCTACTCTGCTAGGAGCAGACAGGATGAAGCCCGTGTGACTCGCTGCCCTGAACAGGGCATGGTCACATGGAAAAGCTGAACCAATGGAATGAGACACAAGGAGGAAAGGAGCCACAGACACCGTTAACAATTCTTTCAGACATCTGCTGTGACATAAGTTACAGCTGCAATATCTTTATTGGCAGGACAGTGTACAAGCACAGCAGAGTGATCATCTCATCAGGGATGCAACGTAAGGATGCAGTTAGAACAGCATGTGGTCCAGCAGGGCTGGGTGCACTGCGAGACACCACTGCCCTGTTGTGCCATTCAATGGGAGCACCTGTCAGGGGGACTAGTCCTCCCCGCCAGCACAAGAGACAGACAGGCAGAAGTTAAGAGCTGCTGCTGAGTGCTCTGTTTCCCAAGGCCTTTGGGCTCCAGGCATGTTGCCTGTGTGTTCCTGTGTTGGACGCTCTTGCTGTAAGTCAATCAATTCTATAATAGGGACTGTTCTCTGTTTCAGTTAGTTGGTCCAGTTACTCTCACACTAATGTACTTGTCTCTTGCTTTTTTATGGGCTGATGCCATTCATTTTAGCCCTCTGTCACTTTTACAGTCACTATCACCAGTTTTATTTTAGCTACTGCAATCTGTACTCTTGATGAGCAGATAACATGAAAGGTGCTTTATGAAATAAAATTAGTACTTTTGACATTCACACTCTTATAGCTGCACTGATCAAAACCCTTTTACTTTATTACTCATTCTTGCAAAATATAGGATTTTAAGTTCTTTGTGTTGTCCTAGTAAACTACGGGAGGCACAATTTTTTTCTTAACTTAGGGAGGCTCACTATGACAAAGTTTGAGAAACCCGGGGTTAGACAAACACCTGTCTTGGATGGTCTAGATATACTTAGTCCTGCCTCCAGGCAGGAGGGGCTGGATTAGATGACTTCTTAAGATACCTTCCAGCACTACATTTCTAAGATTAAATATGGACTCAAGCTTGTGAAAGAAGAATAGTAGATGTAAATTGGTGCATTTTAATTAGCTTTTTCGATGTAACGTACAGGATGTGTTAGCACATACATATGAAAGAGTAAGAGTAGATAGTAAGCTTACATTTTAGTTGGCTATTTGAACCCTCAAATTAAATCTGGTGGAAATGTTATCACTATCTTACGCGGTGTTGTTGTAGCCCTGTCGGTCCCAGGATACTAGAGAGACAAGGTGGGTGAGGTAATATCTTTTATTAGACCAACTGTTGGTGAGAGAGAAGTTGGTCCAATTAAAGATCTTTCACCTACCTTGCATCACTATCTTAAGTACTCCTAAGGCACCAATCACCTTGGTATCTAAGACATCATACAGGAAAGATCATTTCCCAAATTTAAGTCTATTTGAACCACAAGGGAACTGAGGGAAAAAAGTCTGCATGGTATTTTTCCAATTGATCACTTGGGTAGCATTGTTCTCTCATAAGAACGGCCATACTGGGTCAGACCAAAGGTCCATCTAGCCCAGTATCCTGTCTTCCGACAGTGGCCAATGCCAGGTGCCCCAGAGGGAAAGAACAGAACAGATAATCATCAAGTGATCCATCCCATCGCCCATTCCCAGCTTCTGGCAAACAGAGGCTAGGGACACCATCCCTGTCCATCTTGGCTAATAGCCATTGACGGACCTATCCTTCATGAATTTATCTAGTTCTTTTTTGAACCCTGTTATAGTCTTGGCCTTCACAACATCCTCTGGCAAGGGGTTCCACAGGTTGACTGTGCGTTGTGTAAAAAATACTTCCTTTTGTTTGTTTTAAACCTGCTGCCTATTAATTTCATTTAGTGACCTCTTGTTCTTGTGTTATGAGAAGGAGTAAATAACACTTCCTTATTTACTTTCTCCACACCAGTCATGATTTTATAGACCTCTATCATATCCCCCCTTAGTTGCCTCTTTTCCAAGCTGAAAAATCCCAGTCTTATTAATCTCTCCTCATATGGCAGCCGTTGCATACCCCTAATACTTTTTGTTGCCCTTTTCTGAACCTTTTCTAAGTCCAGTATGTGGGGCGACCACATCTGCACACAGGTCCTTTTTCCGAACTTTTTCCAATTACAATATATCTTTTTTGAGATGGGGCGACCACATCTGCACGCAGTATTCAAGATGTGGGCATGCCATGGATTTATATAGAGAAAATATGATATTTTCTGTCTTATCATCGATCTCTTTCTTAATGATTCCCAACATTCTGTTCGCTTTTTTGACTGCCGCTGCACAGAGAACTATCCACAATGCCTCCAAAATCTCTTTGTCGAGTGGTAACAGCCAATTTAGACCCCATCATTTTATATTTATAGTTTGGATATTTTCCAATGTGCATTACTTTGCATTTATCAACACTGAATTTCATCTGCCATTTTATTGATCAGTCACCCAGTTTTGAGAGATCCTTTTGTAGCTCTTCGCAATCTGCCTGGGACTTGTCTATCTTGAGCAATTTTGTATCAACAACTCTCTCATCAACAACTAAAGGTAACTGATAAGTAAGTGGGGAACATCATCTCTTAGGCTAGGTCTACACTACCCGCCCGGATCGGCGGGTAGAAATCGATGTAGTGGGGATCGATGCATCGCGTCTCGTCTGGACGCGATACATCGATCCCCGAACGCGCTCACATCGACTCCGTAACTCCAGCAGGGCGAGCGGAGTTAGCGGAGTCGGTGGGGGAGCCGCGGACGTCGATCCCGCGCTGCGAGGACGCGAGGTAAGCGCGCGTAATTCGAAATAGGATACTTCGACGTCAGCTACGCTATTCTCGTAGCTGAAGTCGCGTATCTTATTTCGATCCCCGCCCCTAGTGTGGACCAGCCCTTAGTAAATTAAAAAAAATACTGTGGGGTTTCAATGTATAGGTCACATTGCTAGCTTTAATAAGAAGATGCATTTCCCAGCTGCATTCAAATTCCTCAGGAACACTTTGATGGCATATTTTTGGAACCCAGGGAAACTAGACCAATAATATTTTATGTTGTGAATTGCCAACTGAAACTCTGAAGCTATAAAAGAATAGCCTGTCTCATAAAAACTAAATAAAAGCAGTTTAACATCTCTCATAAACCTAAGCAACAAAATCTGATACAAGTTCAAGGCAAATTAATTTAAAAAGTTAAATAAGGAGAGAAAGCGTAAATGCAAACTTTGACTTGTAATTCACAGCATCTAAGTATTTGGATTCAGCAGAGAAAAGATCAATAAATCAAGAAAAAGTGTGTTTTACTTAATGAGAAACATTTATTCACAGGTGTTTTGAAAATGATAAATTTCTACTATTTTTCACTTTAAAATGTAATATAGTATGATAAACGACGGGGCTTGGTGCTGGGAAATCAATATTATGAAGCACAAGAAATAAACAGCTTTGTTGATCACCAAAACCATTAGCATAGAATAAATACAGAGACATGATGAGCACATGAAAATAATAAAGTGCATTTATGAACACGCAGTCAACTCATGTATGTAAAAATAAAGGGACAATAAGAACCTTTCGGCAGTGGCTGCAGGAAAAAAAGCTGCATACAAAGAAAGATTGAAATATGTATATTATTTTTGGCCCTTTTTCAGCAAAGCACTTATGCATCATCTTAGTTACTTCAGCATGTGCTGAAGTCCATCCCCATTCTGCAATCACTTGAGTACACGCTTCGCTTCCATTGACTTTACATGCTGATGTGTATGTTGAACACATATGGACTAAAGCTAATGAATATAGTTAAGCATATGCTGAAGTGCTTTGCTGAATTGGAACTATCCAGCACCTGCTACTATGCAGAGAAAGTATACATAAGAACATAATTGGACTCCATGGAAGCCTTAACTACAAAACAAGTCAGCACTATAATAAAAGTGTTTTTTTTTAGGGTAAAATATTTGCTATATGCAGTAAAACACTGGCAACAGAATGACAATTAAGGAATAGGAATAAGGAAAATGGTCATTACCTAACACAAAAAATAATAAATTTGTGAGTTTCTCAATACTACATTGTTAAACACAATAATCACCTAGAGATCAGAACATAAAGAACTAACTTTAGACCCTAATGAGTGTTGTGAAAGTGGTTATGGTACCTAGCATTTAGAGCAGGTGACTTGTAGTTGGCTGGGTTCCTAGCTTTGCCTCAGACTCGCTTCATGACTGTGGGTCAGTCATTTCAAAGAACTTTAATTTTCATCTACAAACCTTGGGCAGGGTAGACATAAATAACACGTGGAAAATGCTTTTTGAGATTGTTGGTGAAAGAAAAAGCAGGGAAAAAACCCATAAAGAATAAAATACGTATAAAATAAGAAGTACTGAAATATGTTTCCATATTAAAATTACATAATCCAGTCATAGTGTTGTTTATTTTTAAGGAGTGGTATGGGGAGGTTGTTTATAAAAGCTTAACAGCCTTATGGTTACACAGGAAAGATAACAGATTTACCATACAATGAGCCAGCAGAGTGAATGAGTTGTGGATCCCCTTCGAGAGGTTTGTAGAATTTTTCTAGGTTCTGTGGAATTTTTGTAAAACAGTGTAGATGTTTTGCTCAGCATTTACAGAGTCCCCAAAGTAAACACCCCCACAACTGGATTAGAAGCATTTACACAATCCCTGAAGTATATACCCATACAATTTGATTATATTTACCATATTTTTCAGTTAGCACCATGTATGAACTTAGCGCAACCGAAAAAAAAGAGTAAAATTATCCCCATTGTGTAACACATCAATTTTTAACACAGTATTCAGTAAATCAGCCTAGCACTAAAATTGCATGATTTGACTATGTAAATGTATAAGACATGTATGTACAAAATTAAACCTTAATCACAAAAAGTTAAATCTGTGGTTTATTTCACTCCTGAACATGTTTGCATCAAATAGGATGAGAGGGATGTATTGCAGAAAATAAACACAAATAAGGAACTTCTAAAGGTAAATTATAAACTTTAAACCTGCAATCTTTATTGAAGTTTAGAAAGTATTAATGAAGTTATTACATCTCTCAAGTAAAGAACGGTTACTCACCTTTTTGTAAACTGTTGTTCTTCGAGATGTGGTGTTCATGTCCATTCCAAGCAGGTGTGTGTGTGCCACGTGCACGCCAGCCGGAAGATTTTCCCCTAGCAGTGCCGTAGGGTCGGCCTGTGCACCCCCTGGAGTGGCGCTTCCATGGCGCCCTATATAGGGGCCCGCCGACCCTCCACCCCCTCAGTTCCTTCTTGCCAGCACTCAAACAGAGGGGCAGAAGGGTGGGTATTAGAATGGACATGAACAACACATCTGGAAGAACAACAGTTACAAAAAGGTGAGTAACCGTTTTTTCTTCTTCGAGTGATTGGTCATGTCCATTCCAAGCAGGTGACTCACAAGCCTGAGTTCACTGCGGATTGGAGCACTGCACGGCCGAAGGCTACATCGTCTCTGGCCTGGAGCGTGATGGCGTAGTGCGACGTGAATGTATGGATTGAAGACCACGTGGCAGCTCTGCATATTTCCTGTGTCGGGACCTTTAGAAGGGCTCGGCCGAGGCTCGTCCCTCTGCGGGGCTGTGGGGTATCCCACCGCCTCGCTACAGTTCGCTATGGGCCCAGGCCCTAGGTCAGGGCGGGGCAGCAAACACAGAGTCAGGAGCTCAGGCCCTTAGGCAGGGGCTGAGCCAATAGTTCAAATAGAAGCCCAGGCCCTAAGTCAGGGTGGGGCAGCAATCACAGAGTCAGGAGCTCAGGCAGGGGCTAAGCGTCTGGTGCGAGGGGGAGACTGCCACCCGTGAGGGAGGGTGGCAGGGGGGACGCAGGCCCACCCACTCCACTGCGTCCCAGCCCAGGGCCCTAGCAGCGGCCGAAGACTTGCTGCTGTCAGTGGGGATCCTGACCGCAACACACTGACATTGGTTCTGGCAGTGCTGCGGCCAGACCAGGGTCGGCTGCCCCCGGGCTACTTCCGGACTCCCCCTTGTACAGTACCTGGATTAGGGTGGTGTCCTCGAAGGTTTCCAGGACCATCGGTTCCTCCGGGTAACTGGCGAGGGGTAGGTTCGGCTGCTCCTCAGGGTAGCTGGCGAGAGGCAGGCCCGGCTGGCCCATCCAGTCCTCGGGTTGGCCGTGGCCTGCCGGTGTTCCCCAACCCGGAGCTAGGCCACAGGCATCTGGCCTCTCCGGCGGCTGGCGTTCAACTGAGCTCTGCAGCGGAGCTTTTCTACTTCCTGTCCTGTGCCGTGACCTCTGGGGAGCGGGCACAGGATCCTCTGGCTCCGCCCACGTTGGTGCTAGGGGAGGCTCGTCCCTTCGCGGGGCTGTGGGGTATTCCACCGCCTCGCTACAGGACCTGAGCCAGGAACGCCATGGAGGAGGCCTGAGCCCTTGTGGAGTAGGCTGTGATCAGCGGGGCAGGAACCTTAGCCTGATAGTAGCATTCGCGGATGCAAGCCGCGATCCATGATGAGATACGCTGAGATGAGACGGGGAGCCCCGCATCCTGTCGGCCACAGCAACAAAGAGTTGGACTGATTTCCTGAACCGTTTGGTTCTTTCAATATAGAATGCCAGGGCCCTGCGAACGTCTTGGGAATGCAGCCTATGCTCCGTGCTGGAGGAGCGTGGCTTAGGATAGAACACAGAGAGAAAAATGTCCTGACCCATGTGGAATTGGGAGACCACCTTAGGAAGGAACGCCGGGTGTGGCCTGAGTTGGACCTTGTCCTTGTGAAAAACAGTGTATGGAGGCTCGGACGTCAGGGCTCTGAGCTCCGATACCCTTCTGGCCGAGGTGATAGCCACGAGGAATGCGACCTTATAGGAGAGATCCAGTAATGAGCACGTAGCCAGGGGCTCGAAGGGGGACCCCGTGAGGGCAGAAAGGACCAAATTAAGGTCCCAAGCCGGGACAGGTTGTTGAGTATGCGGGAAAAGCCTATCCAGGCCATTGAGGAAGTGACCGACCAGTGGGTTTGCAAAGACTGAACCACCGTCAGCTCCTGGGTGGAACGCGGAGATGGCCGCCAAGTGGACCCGAACCGAAGAGAGGGTAAGACCCTGCTGTTTCAGATGAAGTAGGTAGTCAAGGATGAGTGGGATCGGGGTGAGCAATGGAGCCTGTCCCCGCTGTTCTGCCCAGATGGAAAAACTTTTCCACTTGGCCACGTATGTGGCCCTGGTGGAGGGTTTCCTGCTACCAAGGAGTACTTGTCTAACCTATTAACTATCTTACTAACACTAACTGTAAACTATGAGAAAAACAACTATATACACTTAATAGAGACATTGCTAGGCTTGCTGCGAGAGCGAGCAAAGTTCCAGCTAGCCGTCACCGGCGGTAAGAAGGAACTGAGGGGGTGGAGGGTTGGCGGGCCCCTATATGGGGCGCACAGGCCGACCCTACGGCGCTGCTAGGGGAAAATCTTCCAGCTGGCATGCACGCGGCGCGCACACACCTGCTTGGAATGGACATGAACAATCACTCGAAGAAGTTGTTAATATCAAATGCATAGAAGAATGTTGTATGACTGATAGAAACAAAGATTAGATTTTTAATCATAGGAGATTACAATTACACGCAATTATCTTTTAGCTTGTATTAACTGTTAATTTTAAATGACTGTTCTAGAACTAGTAACTGCAAGGAAAAAGATATCTTTAAAGTAATGCTGTTGATTAATCGCAGTTAACTTGCACGATTAATTTAAAAAAATTAATCACCATGAAAAATTAATCGCAGTTTTAATCGCACTGTTAAGCAACAGAATACCAATTGAAATGTATTAAATAGTTTTGGATATTTTTCTACATTTTCAAATATATTGATTTCATTTACAACACAGAATACAAAGTGTATAGTGCTCACTTTATCATTTTTACAGTGCAAATATTTGTAATAAAAATAGTAATATAAACAAAAGAAATAGTATTTTTCAATTTATCTCATACAAATACCGTAGTGCAATGGCTTTATCGTGAAAGTGCAACTTACAAAGTAGATTTTTTTTTTAAATGATTCCTAACATCCTGTTTGCTTTTTTGACTGCTGTTGCACATTGCGTGGACGTCTTCAGAGAACTATCCACGATGACTCCAAGATCTCTTTCCTGATTAGTTGTAGCTAAATTAGCCCCCGTCATATTGTATGTATAGTTGGGGTTATTTTTTCCAATGTGCATTACTTTACATTTATCCACATTAAATTTCATTTGCCATTTTGTTGCCCAATCACTTAGTTTTGCGAGATCTTTTTGAAGTTCTTCACAGTCTGCTTTGGTCTTAACTATCTTGAGCAGTGTAGTATCATCTGCAAACTTTGCCACCTCACTGTTGACCCCTTTCTCCAGATCATTTATGAATAAGTTGAATAGGATTGGTCCTAGGACTGACCCTTGGGGAACACCACTAGTTACCCCTCTCCATTCTGAAAATTTACCATTTATTCCTACCCTTTGTTCCCTGTCTTTTAACCAGTTCTCAATCCATGAAAGGATCTTCCCTCTTATCTTTTGGGATAGGGGGAGCCTATCCAGGAAGGATGGGCTCCACCTAAACCAAAGTGAATCCAGACAGCTGGCACTTAACATTAAAAAGGTTGCAGAGCAGTTTTTAAACTAAGAGGTGGGGGAAAGCCGATTGCTGCAGAGGAGCACGTGGATCGGACAGAGACTTCCCTTAGAGGAGAGTCAATTGGTAGAGATTCTCTAGGTTTTAGTCAGGATGAGAGGATGGAAGAGGATAAAGTTTGGGCCAGATCAGACGAGAAACATTCACATAAAAAAGAATCTGACACATCAGAAAAGGGCAGACAAATAAACAGTGACAAGTTTTTAAAGTGCTTGTACACAAATGCTAGAAGTCTAAATAATAAGATGGGTGAACTAGAGTGCCTCATGTTAAAGGAGGATATTGATATAATAGGCATCACAGAAACCTGGTGGAGTGAGGACAATCAATGGGACACAATCATTACGGGGTACAAAATATATCGGAAGGACAGAACAGGTCCGGGGGTGGGGAGTGGCACTATATGCGAAAGAAAATGTAGCATCAAATGAAGTAAAAATCTTAAATAAATCCACATGTTCCATAGAATCTCTGTGGATAGTAATTCCATGCTCTAATAAGAATATAACAGTAAGGATCTATTATCGATCACCTGACCAGGACAGTGATAGTGATGATGAAATGCTAAGGGAGATTAGAGAGGCTATCAAAATAAAGAACTCAATAATAGTGGGGGATTTCAATTATCCCCATATTGACTGGGTACATGTCACCTCAGGACGAAATGCAGACAAAAAATTTCTCAATACTTTAAATGACTGCTTCTTGGAGCAGCTGGTACAGGAACCCACAAGGGGATAGGCAATTCTCGATTTAGTCCTGAGTGGAGCGCAGGATCTGGTCCAAGAGGTAACTATAACAGGACCGCTTGGAAATAGTGACCATAATATAACAACATTTAACATTCCTGTGGTGGGAAGAACACCTCAACAGCCCAACACTGTGGCATTTAATTTCAGAAAGGGGAACTATGCAAAAATGAGGAGGTTAGTTAAACAGAAATTAAAAGGTACAGTGACTAGAATGAAATCCCTGCAAGCTGCATGGACACTTTTCAAAGGCACCATAATAGAGGCCCAACTTAAATGTATACCCCAAATTAAAAAACACAGTAAAAGAACTAAAAAAGAGCCACTGTGGCTTAACAACCATGTAAAAGAAGCAGTGAGAGATAAAAAGGCATCTTTTGAAAAGTGGAAGTCAAATCCTAGTGAGGTAAATAGAAAGGAGCATAAACACTGCCAAATTAAGTGTAAAAATGTAATAAGCAAAGCCAAAAATGAATTTGAAGAACAGCTAGCCAAAAATTCAAAAGGTAATAAAATGTTTTTTAAGTACATCAGAAGCAGGAAGCCTGCTAAACAACCAGTGTGGCCCCTGGACAATCGAGATACAAAAGGAGCACTTAAAGACAATAAAGTCATTGCGGAGAAACTAAATGAATTATTTGCTTCAGTCCTCACAGCTGAGGATGTTAGGGAGATTCCCAAACCTGAGCCGTCCTTTGTAGGATTGAAGGGTCACTACAGGAGGTTTTGGAATTAATTGATAAACTTAACAGTAACAAGTCACCGGGACCAGATGGCATTCACCCAAGAGTTCTGAAAGAACTCAAATGTGAAATTGCAGAACTATTAACTATTGTTTTTAACCTGTCCTTTAAATCAGCTTCTGTACCCAATGACTGGAAGATACCTAATGTAACGCCAATATTTTAAAAGGGCTCTAGAGGAGATCCCGGCAATTACAGACTGGTAAGTCTAATGTCAGTACCAGGCAAATTAGTTGAAACAATAGTAAAGAATAAAATTGTCAGACACATAGAAGAACATAAATTGTTGGGCAAAAGTCAACATGGTTTCTGTAAAGGGAAATCATGTCTTACTAATCTATTAGACTTCTTTGAAGGGGTCAACAAACATGTGGACAAGGGGGAGCCAGTGGACATAGCGTACTTAGATTTCCAGAAAGCCTTTGACAAGGTCCCTCACCAAAGGCTCTTATGTAAATTAAGTTGCGATTGTAAACAAGAGAGCAGCATTATATTCTGCAAATGTAAACAAACTTGTTTGTCTGAACGACTGGCTGAACAAGAAGTAGGACTAAGTGGATTTGTAGGCTCTAAACTTTTACATTGTTTTATTTTTGAATGCAGTTAAATTTCGTACATAATTCTACATTTGTA
Source organism: Platysternon megacephalum (assembly GCA_003942145.1). Lineage (NCBI taxonomy): Eukaryota > Metazoa > Chordata > Testudines > Platysternidae > Platysternon > Platysternon megacephalum. The sequence continues at coordinate 152,011 of QXTE01000150.1, read as the reverse complement.
AGTTCAACTTTTATGATAAAGAGATTGCATTATCACTAGGGCTGTCAAGCGATTAAAAAAATTAATTGCGATTAATCGCAATTTTAAACAATAGAATAACATTTAAATATTTTTGATGTTTCCTACATTTTCAAATATATTGATTTCAATTACACCACAGAATACAAAGTGTAGAGTGCTCACTTTATATTTATTTTTAATTATAAATATTGGCACTGTAAAAATGATAAACAAAAGAAATAGTACTTTTCAAGGTCACCTCATACAAGTACTGTAGTGCAATCTCTTTATTGTGAAAGTGCAACTTACAAATGTAGAATTATGTACAAAAAAACCCTGCATTCTAAAATAAAACAATGTAAAACGTTAGAGCCTACAAGTCCAATCAGTCCTACTTCTTGTTCAGCCATTGCTCAAACAAGTTTGTTTACATTTGCAGAATATAATGCTTCCTGCTTCTTGTTTATAATGTCACCTGAAAGTGAGAACAGGCATTTGCATGTCACTGCTATAGCTAGCATTGCAAGATATTTACATGCCAGATGTGCTAAAGATTCATATGTCCCTTCATGCTTCAACCACCATTCCCCAAAGGACATGCGTCCATGCTGATGACGGGTTCTGATCGATAACGATCCAAAGCAGTGTGGACCGACGCATGCTCATTTTCATCATCTGAGTCAGATGCCACCAGCAGTAGGCTGATTTTCTTTTTTGGTGGTTTTGGTTCTATAGTTTCCGCATCAGCGTGCTGCTCTTTTAAGACTTCTGAAAGCATGCTCCACACCTCATCCCTCTTAGATTTTGGAAGGCACTTCAGATTCTTAAATCTTGGGTCGAGTGCTGTAGCTATGTTTTGAAATTTCACATTGGTATCTTCTTTGTATTTTGTCAAATTTGCAGTGAAAGTGTTCTTAAAATGAACAACATGTGCTGGGACATCATCCGAGACTGCTATAACATGAAATATATGACAGAATGCAGGTAAAACACAGCGGGAGACAGAATTCTCCTCCAAGGAGTTCCGTCACAAATTTAATTAAGGCTTTTTTTTTTTTAAACGAGCATCATCAGCATGGAAGCATGTCCTCTGGAACGATGGCCGAAGCATGAAGAGACATACGAATTTTTAGCACATCTGGCATGTAAATATCTTGCGACGCCAGCTACAATTGTGCTATGCGAACGCCTGTTCTCACTTTCAGGTGACATTGTAAATAAGAAGTGGGCAGCATTATCTCCCCTAAATGTAAACAATCTTGTTTCTCTTGGCAATTGGCTGAACAAGAAGTAAGACTGAGTGGACTTGTAGGCTCTAAAGTTTTACATTGTTTTGTTTTTGAGTGCAGTTATGTAACAAAAAAAACCTACATTTGTCAGTTGTACTTTGATGATAAAGAGATTGCACTAAAGTACTTGTATGAGATAAAATTGAAAAATACTATTTCTTTTGTTTATCATTTTTACAATGCAAATATTTGTATTCAAAAATATAGTGAGCACTGTTCACTTTGTATCCTGTGTTGTAATTGAAATCAATACATTTGAAAATGTAGAAAAACATCCAAAAATATGTATTAAATTTCAATTGCTATTCTACTCTAACAGTGCGATTAATCGCGATTAATTTTTTTGACTTAATCACGTGAGTTAACTGCGATTGACAGCCCTAATTATCACTTGTATGTGAATAGAAAAATACTATTTCTTTTGTTTTTTACAGTGCAAATATTTGTAACAAAAAAAAAATAAAGTGAGCAGTGTACACTTTGTATTCTGTGTTGTAACTGAAATCAATATATTTGAAAATGTAGAAAACATCCAAAAGTATTTAAATAAATGGTATTCTATTATTGTTTAGCAGCGCAAATAATCGCTTGACAGCCCTACTTTAAAGATTATTCTTTAGCATCAATGGGTCCAGGAACAACTTCAAGAAAATTTTTAATAGCATTTCCCATCAAAGCCCCTTTTCAGACTATAAAAATAACACCTAAAGAAAGAGAAGAAAGGAATCTGCTTCTCTTTTGTAAAATTTACAGAAAACACATTCAGTGGAGTTATCAGTTTATGCTATATATTGACAAAAAATGGGCACCCACAGTGCTGGAAATGCTGCCTATATAGTTTATACTCCTGGGGGAATTCTGCCCCACTGCACAATGCAGAATTTGCGTAGAATGCCTTGTTTCTCCTGCAGAATTGGGGCTGCAGAGCTGCTGGCCACCTCTAGGGGCCGCTGGACCCTGCAAGCCCAGCTCGCAGTGAGTGGAGTGCCCAGTCCGGCGGAAATAGAGGCTGCATGCTCTGGCTGCCTGGTTTCATCCTCATTCTCCTGGGGATGGGAGATGGCCCCAGAGACCCAGCTCTGGCAAAGGTTAAGGAAGGGCAGGGCCACACCATACAACATTCCCCAGTGGGACAGTAAAGAAGCTGGGGAGGACTAAAGGCTCTGGGGGTGCAGGTTTCTAAGCCGGGAGCTGCCCCACAGCTGGGCTCTCGGGGGAGGGGTGTGCAGGGATCTGGGGTGTAAGGGTGCCCACAGCTGGTCTCTGGGAGGAGAGGGGTGTGGGTGTCTGGGCTATGAGGGTCCCTGAGGCTGGGCTCTGGGGGGAGGGGGATGCGGATGTCTGGGCTCTGTGGGACCATGCAGCCCCATCCAGAACCCCCCCAACTGAAACTGGGTGTTCATAGGGGTTTCTTTAACTCTCTACTCCTGGAGGAATCTTTTTTGTTGTTGTGTGTATTGTTGACATACTTGCTGACAGGTATTTTGAAATAAAATTACCAAAATAATGGAAACTGGAGTGATTATATTGTGTTATTTTGACAAATAAAATATGCAGAATTTTGCAGCATTTTTAATTTTTTGGTGCAAAATTTTTAATTTTTTAGCACAGAATCCCCCCAGGAGTAATAGACCCAGAACACTGAAGAGCAATTGGATCGTGGATAGACTGACTTCTACCTGGAGCTTGGATAGACCTTGTAAAATCCAGTCATCGAGGTAAAGAAATTATTGCATGCCTCCCTTTCCCTAGGAATGCAGGCAGCGTCACCATGCATTTTGTAAAGACTCATGAGGCAGCAAACAGGCCAAAGGGTAGGACCATAAACTAAGTGTTGTTGACCAGAAAACCTAGGAATCTCCTGTGGTTTTGATTGATATACATGGAAATACACATCCTTAAAGTCAACAGCAGCATATCAGTCACTGGGGTCCAGGGAGGGGATGATGGAGACCAGAATGACGATGTAAAACTCTCTTTTTATTTATTTATGCAAATTTTGCAAGCCTAGGATAGGTCTGACACCTCCTTTTTCTTTTGGAATTGGGAAGTAACGTAATAGAAACTCTTCCCTCAATGGAGAGGGGGAACCTCTTCTACAGGTCCCAAATGGAGAAGAGAGCACACTTCACAGAGGAGGACATCCTCGTGAGAGTGGTCCTTGAGGGACAGAGAGAGAAGTTGAGGTGGGGACTGGAAATAAACTGCAAGGTGTATCCCTGTTCCACAGTAATTAGGGGGACCAACCACACAGAAAGTGGGATAACCTGTTGGAAAAATTAGGGGAGAGAAAAACCGGTACATTGCAATCTGGTACTCTGTCCCGACAAGGCAGTCAAAGAGACTGGTTGGGATATCCCAACTGTCTTGAAGAACTCACAGAAGACGACAATTGTGGAGGAGGTCTTCTCCTGTGTTTTTTCCCTCGTTTCTAGATTGATTATGCTATTGTGGGAAAACCTGGCACTCCTATAGAGACTGAAGGTGGAACTGCTTTCTTTAAGAGAAAGGCATGTAAATTCCCAATTATTTCAGTGTGGACCATCTCATCCATCTTCTGTGAGATAGGGAGATCCTGGATCATCTGCTAGATCTTTTACGGGGGACCCAAGGACTGAAGTCATGAACATTTACATGTACTTCCTGAATCTTCCCCCATCTAAGGATGCTTGTAGAGAGGTCCAAGCCATCAGCTTGCCCTCATCTAACATGGTCTAGAACTCCTGTCTGGCATCCTCTGTCAACTTGTCGGAGATCTTCAGGGTATTGGCTCAGAGGGAGAAGTTGTATATGGCCAATAAGGTTTATTGGTTAGAGACACAAAACCATAGACAAGATGTGGTACAAAGTTTTCCACTGACAAGGCCTAGTTTCTGTGTGTCTTTGTTCTTTGGTAGAAGGAAATCATCCCTGACACACACTTTCATTCACTGCAGACACAACTGGGAAACCTGGTGAAGGATGTGCTTGAAAATAGCAGACATGGTATCTTTTCTCAATTTTCTTAGCTGTCAGAGGCAGACAGCATGGTTTTCCACAAAGATTTTGTAGGTTCTAGGATGGCCTCATTGATAAGTAGAGCCACTCTAGAAGGTCCTGCTGAACCCAGAATGTCCACCAGCCTGTGAGAACTCTCTTGAACTACTTCAACAGGAATATCAAGAGAAGTAGATACTCTCTTTTAAAGCTCTTGATAAGCCCTGTAGTCATCCTGGACAGGTGAGAAATCCTAGCAGACAAGAGTCTCTGCAGATGATGAATAGGAAGAATGCAGAGGAGGCTGAGGTTGATCCTCCTGTAGTGAGATGGGTCAAGGTTCCAAACCCTGAGTCTGGTCTTCAGGGTCTTGGCTCAGAACCAACCTCAGTATTGACAATAACCTCCTAGATCTACTCGCGTGAGCTAGCCTGTCATCTGCTAGATCTGTAAGTCTTAAGAACCAGGGAGGATCTGGAAGTGGGAGGCATGTCCCACAGGTTCTAGAAAGACCATGGGTATGGCATAGAACCTCAGCAATCACTGCTCCATGGATCCATGTCTCTGGAACTCCAGTGGGTACCAAGAATAGAATTCCCACAATTAAGGTGAAGGGGAGTGTCATCAGGAACAAGGGGCATAAGTGTGTAGAATCATAGAAGATTATGGTTGGAAGAGACCTCAGGTCATCTAGTCCAATCCCCTGCTCAAAGCAGGACCAACACCAACTAAAACATCCCAGCCAGGGCTTTGTCAAGACGGGCCTTAAAAACCTCTAAGTGGACGGAGATTCCACCACCTCCCTAGGTAACCCATTCCAGTGCTTCACCACCCTCCTAGTGAAAAAGTTTTTCCTAATATCCAACCTAGACCTCCCCCACTGCAACTTGAGACTATTACTTTTTGTTCTGTCATCTGCCACCACTGAGAACAGCCCAGCTCCATCCTCTTTGGAACCCCCCTTCAGGTAGTTGAAGGCCGCTATCAAATCCCACCTCACTCTTCTCTTCTGCAGACTAAACAAGCCCAGTTATCTCAGCCTCTCCTCATAAGTCATGTGCCCCAGCCCCCTCATCATTTTTGTTGCCCTCTGCTGGACTCTCTCCAGTTTGTCCACATGCTTTCTGTAGTGTGGGGCCCAAAACTGGATGCAATACTCCAAATGTGGCCTCACCAATGCCAAATAGAGGGAAATAATCACTTCCCTGGATCTGCTAGCAATGCTCCTACTAATGCAGCCCAATATGCCGTTAGCCTTCTTGGCAACAAGGGCACACTGCTGACTCATATCCAGCTTCTCATACACTGTAATCCCCAGGTCCTTTTCTGCAGAACTGCTGCTTAGCCAGTCGGTCCCCCGCCTGCAGCGGTGCATGGGATTCTTCTGTCCTAAGTGCAGGACTCTGCACTTGTCCTTGTTGAATCTCATCAGATTTATTTTGGCCCAATCCTCCAATTTGTCTAGATCACTCGGTGTACACTAGGTGTACCTCAGACTCTGAGGAGGACCTTGAATTGCTTGACCACACTGGTGATGTGCCAGGTGGTGCCAAGATCCAGGAACCTATCTCCAGATATACCAGAACCTGGGACAGCATGCTAGATTTACTTCTGGACTGCATGCTTCATAGATCTAGCCTCCACAGTATCAAGTACTGATCTGGTCTCTGAGACTTTGTGTAGCCAGGGCCTAACTTCCACTGGTACCTGCCAACTTGTCTCCTGGACAATCAGAGAACCCAGTATCGAGAGGCAGAGTAGGTCCTGTGCTTCTGCATAGGCCTCTGGCACCAGTGGTATCAAGAGATTTTCCTGGTGCTGTTCTTGTTGCACCAAAGGAGTTGGCACTGCAACATCAATAGCACAGGCACCGGTGCCGGAGCTGAAAACCCTTGATGAAAATAGGTCACTGCTGGGGAATCTCTCTTTCCATAGGACACTCTACCTTGTCCTCCAGATTGCTTACTGTTTACTGATCTGGTCTGAACTTTTGTGCTCCTTTCTCAGCACCGGAGAAGGGGATTGGTGCTGAGTTTCAGAAGCAACATCTGCAGGATTGCTCCTCACCGATGTTGAAATACTTGGTGCCTGCCCTGAGTGGGAAGGGTCAGAAGGTGGACACAAGGCGGTAACAGTGTCTCACCTCTCTGACCCTCACCAAGGCATTTGAGGCAGGTGGAATACAAGTCACTCACCAGCACAGATTTCTTGCAAGCCAGCAAAAGGCTTAAAACCCAGAGACCGAGGCATACTCTGGCACTGTGAATAAGAGGGAACCCCTGTTCCAAGAAAAACAACAAAGAAGAGCTACACTAATCTTAACACTAGCAAAGGCCACGAACTTACCTATGTACAGAAAGGAAGATAATTTCCCTCTAAAAATAAACTTGCAGAAGCAAGGCAATGCAATCTATCGATCGTGGGTGGTAAGGAGAAATTGAGTGTGGTTTGGGACGACGCTGCCTTTTATACCATCATGCAGCAATCATTAGAAGAACTACTTTAACATGCAGAATTCATTTTCATAAAATAGCTGTTGGCTCAAGAAATACCTCAAATAAAAAGAAGATAATGAAACTGACTATACAGAATTGAGGTTTTAGTATTTATCAGGTAATTATAATAGCAGCAAATATAATTACTACAAGAACTTTCCGTTCAGTATTGTTGATTAACTTTAGGCACCCAAAATTTGAAAATTTTGACCTTTGACTATATTCTATATACTATCCTTGGGATGAAAGTCACTATAAATAGAAAACTTTATTTTATCACCTATGAGAAACAGGTAAAAATCCACTCAGGAAAGAATGACCAAAACTTACTTTTCATTGGTATCCAGTAGCATGCAGAACACAGTCTAAAACAGCAAACAACACTAAAACCTTCACAGTTTCAGTCAAGATACATGGAAGAAGGTTACCCATTATAAAAGGAAATGTTTTATTTTCAAGCTATAGCAAGGTGAAAATATATGAACTATAGAAATTTTGCAATGCACATGGACTGTTTAACCACAAAGTCAGGTTTTCTAAGTAAAAGGTAAGTTACAGTTGGTATCTTATAAAATATCCAGCAGTTCCACACATCTCTCCATACATCTTATTAATTCCATTCAGCAGCTTTTGTCTGCATGTTGCTGTGGATATCTTGGGTTGCAAGGATGACTGGAAGACTTACCTTGTTGCAGGAAGGGTACTGACGTGCGTAAAGAAGACAGATGGCTCCACTTCCACATGAAGGCCCAGAGAGAGGGTCCTGTAATAGCCATCAGCATGTCCTGGTCCCCCAGAGTATTTGAAATTCAAAATGGCTTCCAGTGTCTGGAAAAATAATGGTAAATAAGTTATTAACTACAGCTCATTTCTGTGCATCATAATTGCTCAATCAAATTAGGTCATGGAAAATGTGCATCAGTGGTGAAATTTCTAAACCAGTCTTAATAGAAATTATTATAGACACATGAAAATTGATTTGTAACATGTCAAAAAAATTCTGGTAGCTTTTGAAGCAAAGTTGTCATGCATACATTACACACAAAAATCTCTTCCTTTCTTAAAGCCTGTTTTACAGTAGCATCTTACCGGTTAACAGATATTACAATGGTGGGTGTATCTATGGTAGTGGTTCCCAACCACTAATATATTGCTTTTATTGGCGCTAATTCAGAATTTCATGAGCGCTACTCTAGACTCCCCACTTTTTCCTTAATGAGCTGCCTCTGCTGGCTCCCATCACACCATTTCCCATTCCACTGTGTGCCCTCCAACACACAATGGAGCTTTGATGGATCCAAATCCAAGTTACACTGGCTGTTGCAACAGAGGCCTTAGAGTGGAAAACCAGCTGTTGCCAAAAAAGGTTTAGAAGCACTGGCATATGGTATAACTTCAACCACCAACACAAAAAAGAATAAAAAAGCAATATCACACCAACTAGATGCCAACACTTTTCAGAGGGTTCCACTTCAAGCTCCAGAAAGCATTTTACAGGATCTGCAAATATTTGGTGCTATTGCTTACTCAGAAACCACTCAGGAACAATCAGAGACCAGAAGTAACTCGAAATGTCCTAGTTATGAAGGAACTTGTTGTGAAGTGCTCTGACACTGTTCTATTTTCAGGTCATATTGAGGGAATGGAAACTGAGGATTTATGTTAGTTAGCAATTCACTGATCTGCAATAAGTTTGTGTCTGGGTACCATATTAACCGATTCACAATGCATCCAGAACAGTGCAGCTTAACTTTGCTTCCTAATATAGCCCTAAACCAGAATTTACAATATCAACAGAAGTAGCCACTGGGCACTCTGTGCAGTTACTTCTATTGCTTTTAAAATAATTTCTCATTGAAAGTTAATGAAGCTAAGCGTATGTCACTTCACGAGTTGATCAATAGCAAGTACAAAAATAAAAAATGCAGACCCACTATAAACAATTTCATTCTGCTTTTCCAGATGGCTTAATTAACAAACAACAGAGCTGGAATCATCAAGTCCAGAAAGCTGCTACTGCTTGAGACTAAGTCGTAACTTGAGACAGAACCTCAACATTTAATTAGGAATTCTGCAATGAAAAGCATGGATCTCTATGCTTTATTTTATTGCTGTAATATTCATGGCATGCTGTCATATAAAGTTGATGGGATAGGGTTTTCATTGTCCTCTATAATCAGACGGATATTGCAAGCATTTATATATGAAAACCCCTCAGTATATTCAAATACCTACAACGGGGAAAACCTGAGCTCTTTAGAAGGCTCTTTACTGAGAATGGAAAATAGGTAAAATGTACTTTTTATTCATCATATGAACCAAGAGCCCTCAAAGTCAAAAATTAAAAGTGCAATTCAACTTTGAATAGCAACAGTGTAAAAATGGCTCCTTCAAAGCTGAACTGCTTGTTGGGTGCATTCAAGTAAAATCTATTCAGTTTCATGGTAAAAATTCACAAACAAAAAACTTAATTTAACATTAAGTAAGGCTGCTCTCATCAATAAACAAAACCATAAGTTAGGAAATATGTTAAGGATTAAAAGGTTAGAGAGTCACGCATTCTCAAGTTCGGTGTTGAACTGGCAAATTTGTAGAGCGGGGCCTACAGTTCTCTTAAAGTGGCTATGAAAATGTAACTATTTCCATTGTTGTTTCCTCTGGGACCTTGCAGAGCAACATTTGAATGATGATTTAATAACTCTGGTTGTGCCTTAGCATGTAACAGAGCAAACCATGGGAAGGTTGTCATCACCAGCCTCACTCTCAAATTAGGAAATTCCAGCATGAACATTGCCCATGCACCCTTGCCTCAGCCCCTTGTGCATATGCATTACGATACAGCCTTTAATTACATGCAGAAATGACCGTGAAAAGTTGTGTGTAACTTGCCCAGTTTCGCATAAGAACTCTATGGAAGAGGCAAAGATAGAATCCAGGTCTCCAGATGAGTGACATTCAACTTCCCTAGCCATAAGACCATCCTTTCTCTTCCCGCAGTCCACTACCTCATTCACTACAAAACTTCCAACTTCTGCAACAAATGAGGCAGGAGACAGTCAACAGACTCCTTCCCTATACATCCCTATTAATCCCCAGAAAAGATCCATCCTGTGCATGGAATAAACAAGGCATCCTGTGTAAAAAATAATATGCAATCATGTAGCTGAAGACTTTGTATTGCCTAATTTTTTATTATTTTGTTTATTCGTGAGAACAACCTTAACATTAAACTTTTTGTGTGTGAATTACCTTAGTTTTTAATCAAAAAAATCTTTTCATACATATGCTATTTAAATAATAAAGCATTTACACAATTGTTGTCTTCACTGTATATTTAATTGCTACTGTTATCTCTGTGAAGCTCCATGTTTCACCACTCAGTGCCATGTTGATCAACATATTGGAAATAATTTAACTAAACTGTATTCAAACAAAACATGTTTTTGTTTTTCTTGCAACTTTTAAATTACTTCTTTTTAAATTGTGTAATAGAAAACTGAGTAGGGACTCCGATCTATAATTTCCTGCTTTTTGAAAAAGGTAAATATTCAGAAAGCCATAGATTTGTAAGTATATAAAAATATACAATACAAGGAGCTTTAATTTTATATCTTATTTTCATGTAACCCTTTTGAGGAAAGTAACAATTACCCTTTGAAAAGAACCAGTGTAACTTACACAGCACAAACCCCAAGGAGCACAGCAGGAGCTCCTTAAAACTCATTACAATTCTTCCTGTGACCCTTCATTATAATGTTATGATAGTCTGTGGTAAACGAGTTTTCAAAGGCAGCCATTGCAATGACTACCAGGTAAGCAATCAGTGTTCTCCCAAGTATGCAAACAAAATGGAGGGCATGAGAGACGAGTGGCTGATTATTTCTGATGTCACAATGTTACTGCTCAGGGAGCAGCAGCAGCTTTTAAATCTGCAGTGCTGTGTGGAAAAGACATCAGGCTTTTCCAGTGTTCCAGTTTCCCCAAATTTCCTTTAAAACCACCACCACAGAAACACTCAAACTCATACGAGTTTATTCCACATGCACATTAGTGGCTGAAATTTGGTACAAGTTCCCTGTAGCATGTTTCAGATTTAAAATATGAGAGACAGACCCTGTATAACAGAAAATTCCAATGCAAAGTTAACTATGGTCTTACTACTGCAAGAGCATAATTAGCACGGTCAGCTATTTACAACTGTTAGCCCTGCAGAACCAACATCTAAACGAGACTGAGGTGCAGATTCTATTCATCTTGAGATCAATAGAATCACTTACCAAGTGTCTATAAATTAAATCATTCCAAGCCTACAGTAAGCAATGAGGTTGCACAGGTGCCACTGAGATGATAATTTTGCCTGCAGAATCTTTACTACTGATGATGATACACAAGTGGGAGGGAAATGAACTTGAGTTGTAGAGCCCATTATTAAATATTTATTCATGTAGGTACTTAAATACTGTAATCAAGTCACCCCTTAACCTTCTCTTTGTTAAGCTAAATAGACTGAGTCCTTGAGTCTATCACTCTACGGCATGTTTTCCAATCCTTTAATAGTTCTTGTGGCTCTTCTGTGAACCATCTCTAATTTATCAAAGTCCTACCAGAATTGTCGACACCAGAACTGGACATAGTAATCCAAAGGCAGTCGCACTAGTGACAAATACAGAAGTAAACAAACTTCTTTACTCCTTCTTGAGATTCCCTGTTTATTCATCCAATTAGCCTTTTGGCCACAGAGTCACATGGGTGAGGGCATGTTCAGCTGACTATCCACAATGACCCCAAAGTCTTTAACAGAGTCACTGCTTCCAATGATACAGGATTGGGGACTCTAAGTATGGCCTACATTCTTTATTCCTACATGGATACATTTACATTTAGCCATATTAAAACATATATTGTTTATTTGCACACAGTTTACCAAGCAATCCAGATCACTATCATTTACCTGTCCTCTTCATTATTTATCACTCCCCCAATTTGTAGGTCATCTGCAAACTTTATCAGATGTTTTCTTCCAAGTCATTAATAAAAATGTTAAATAGCATATGGCCAAGAACTGATCCTTGCAGAACTCCACTGGAAACACACCCATTGTTCAATGATGCTTCCTCATTTATAATTACATTTTGAGACCAGTTAGCCAGTCTTTAACCCATGCCATGTTAATTTTATTAGAGAGACAGGCGGATGAGGTAATATTTTATATTGGACCAACTTCTGTTGGTAAGAAAAAACACCAACAGAAGCTGATCAATAAAAGATATTACCTCAACAATCTTGTCTCTCTAATATACCGGAACAGACATGACTACAACACCACATTAATTTTATATCATTCAATATTTTTTTAATCAAAATGTTGTGTAATACTAAGTCAAACACCTAACAAAAGTCTAATTATATTACATCAACCTTATTGCCTTTATCATTCAAACTGGTAATCTCTCAAAAAAAATAGATCATGGTAGTTTGACAGACTTTCCATAAACCCAGGTTGACTGGCATTAATTATATTACCTTCCTTTAATTCCATATTACTCAAGTCCCATATGAACCACTCCATTATCTTGCATGGGACTGTTCTTGCTATACCAGTATAGTGTAGGAGCTTCTTTTTCAATGGGACATGTACACCAGCTACCACCAGATTATGTGTAAATAAATTTAGAATCTTTTAATTTAGTTTTCTGTGAATTCACAGAAATGAGTTATGAAGAAGCAATACCTTATAACATACACCTCTACCTCGATATAACGCTGTCCTCGGGAGCCAAAAAATCTTACCGCGTTATAGGTGAAACCGCATTATATTGAACTTGCTTTGATCCACCGGAGTGCGCAGCCCCCCGCCTTCCCCCTGGAGCACTGCTTTACTGCGTTATATCCAAATTCGTGTTATATCTGATGGCGTTATATCGAGGTAGCGGTGCATAGCTTCTATTTGTTTTTTCTTGGCAGATCAAAAAAGCCACTTACCCAGGTTCTGCACCTTAGGTCATAATTTTAATTATTTTATTTAAATATTTGAAATGTATTGATCTAAAATAAATTCAGATTCCTGAAGCTCTTCAAAGTAACGATAGTAAACAGTATTTGTATAGTTCTTTTAATCCATGAAGAACTTTGCAAACATTAACTAAGCTTCACAATACCCCTCTGAGTGGTGAGATAAATTATAGTATCCCCCATGTACAGATGGCAAAATTTCAGTGAAGTTACTCAGAATTTACATTGATGTACCTGACATCAGAATTTGAAATAGGGCACATATGCAATTTTCTCAAGTTAGTGTCAGAACCAGGTTTTGAACTTAATCCTGTGAGCTTTATAAGATGCAACATGCACACTCAGATTTAAGTGAGAAATTGTCCTCACCCACAACTATTTCACATTTGGGGACAATATATACCTACAAATCAGCGGCACTACTATAGGTACCCGCATGGCCCCACAGTATGCCAACATTTTTATGGCTGACTTAGAACAACGCTTCCTCAGCTCTCGTCCCCTAACGGCCCTACTCTACTTGCGCTACATTGATGACATCTTCATCATCTGGACCCATGGAAAAGAAGCCCTTGAGGAATTCCACCATGATTTCAACAATTTCCATCCCACCATCAACCTCAGCCTGGACCAATCCACACAAGCGGTCCATTTCCTGGACACTACTGTGCTAATAAGCGATGGTCACATAAACACCACCCTATACCGGAAACCTACTGACCGCTATACTTACCTACATACCTCCAGCTTCCGTCCAGGACACACCACACGATCCATTGTCTACAGCCAAGCTCTAAGATACAACCGCATTTGCTCCAATCCCTCAGACGGAGACAAACACCTACAAGATCTCTATCAAGCATTCTTAAAACTACAATACCCACCTGCTGAAGTGAAAAAACAGATTGACAGAGCCAGAAGAGTACCCAGAAGTCACCTACTAAAGTACAGGACCAACGAAGAAAATAACAGAACGCCACTAGCCGTCACCTTCAGCCCCCAACTAAAACCTCTCCAGCGCATCATCAAAGATCTACAACAGGGGTCAGAACCTTTCAGAAGTGTTGTGCCGAGTCTTCATTTATTCACTCTAATTTAAGGTTTCGCATGCCAGTAATACATTTGAACGTTTTTAGAAGGCCTCTTTCTACAAGGAATCTCCTTCCATAGAGGTTTTTAATGTCAGGCTTGACAAAGCCCTGGCTGTGATGATTTAGTTGGGATTAGGTCCTGCTTTGAGCAGGGGGTTGGACTAGATGAACTCCTGAGGTCCCTTCCAACCCTGATATTCTATATTCTATGATTCTATACAAGTCTATAATATATAACTAAACTATTGTTGTATGTAAAGTAAATAAGGTTTTTTAAATGTTTAAGAAGCTTCATTTAAAGTTAAATTAAAATGCAGAGCCCCCTGGACCGGTGGCCAGGACCTGGGCAGTGTGAGTGCCACTGAAAATCAGCTCGCGTGCCGCCTTTGGCACGAGTGCCATAGGTTGCCTACCCTGATCTACAACTTATCCTGAAAGATGATCCCTCACTCTCACAGATCTTGGGAGACAGACCAGTCCTTGCTTACAGACAGCCCCCCAACCTGAAGCAAATACTCACCAGCAACCACACACCACATAACAAAAACACTAACCCAGGAACCTATCCTAGCAACAAAGCCCAATGCCAGCTCTGTCCACATATCTATTCAAGTGACACCATCATAGGACCTAATCACATCAGCCTCGCCATCACGGGCTCATTCACCTGCACATCTGCCAATGTGATATATGCCATCATGTGCCAGCAATGCCCTTCTGCCATGTACATTGGCCAAACCGGACAGTCTCTACGCAAAAGAATAAATGGACACAAAACTGAAATCAGGAATCATAACATTCAAAAATCAGTAGGAGAACACTTCAACCTCTCTGGTCACTCAGTAACAGACTTAAAGGTGGCAATTTTGCAACAGAAAAAGCTTCAGAAACAGACTCCAACGAGAAACTGCTGAACCGGAATTAATTTGCAAACTAGATACCATTAACTTGGGCTTGAATTGAGACTGGGAGTGGCTGGGTCATTACACAAATTGAATCTATTTCCCCATGTTAAGTATCCTCACTCCTTCTTGTCAACTGTCTGAAATGGGCCATCCTGATTATCACTATAAAAGTTTTTTTTCTCCTGCTGATAATAGCTCACCTTAATTAATTACTCATATTACAGTTGGTATGGCAACACCCATTTTTTCATGTTCTCTGTGTGTATATATATATCTTCCTACTGTATTTTCCACTGCATGCATCCGATGAAGTGGGTTTTAGTCCATGAAAGCTTATGCTCAAATAAATGTGTTAGTCTCTAAGGTGTCACAAGTACTCCTGTTCTTTTTACCTGGGGATGGGAACTATTCTGTGTTTTTTCACCAAAGAGAAAGAGGAGAGAAATGTTTTAGGATGACATTTAAAAATCTCATACATTTGTATCACTGTCCTGTGGCAGCCACGTTAAAAATACAAGTGCCTCACATGTACTACAGGGAAGATTAGGTAAGACAAGAAGTTAACTCACCTTGTGCAGTAACAATGGTTCTTCAAGATGTGTGTCTCTATGGGTGCTCTACTATGGGCGTGTCTGCATCTCTGTACTGCTAATCGGAGAACTTTGAGAGCAGTCCATCCAGCCCAAGCATGCACTGCTCCTCACCTGCCACGAGGCTAGCCAGCACATGCGGGCAATCCCTCCTCAGTTCCTTCTCTACTCCAGTCAACTATTAGAACTCCGAAGTAGCGGGGGGGGGGAGGGGACGGGCAGGGCATGGAGCACCCATAGGAATAAACATTTTGAAGAACCATCGTTACTGCACAAGGTAACTTTTTTTTCTTTTTTGAGTAGTGTCCCTATGGGTGCTCCATTGTAGGTGACTCCCGAGCAGTGCCCACCACTGGAGTCTGGGACTTTGGAGTCAAGTCTGATATGGATGATAGTACTGTGGCACTGAATTTGGCATTTGCAGCCAAATCCCCCAGGATGGCATAGTGTTCTGCAAAGGTGTGTACAGATGCCCAGGTAGCTGCTCTGCAGATTTCTAAGATAGGGATACTCTTGGAGAAGGTGACAGATGAGGAGACTGACCTCATAGAATGCGTCTGTACTGAAGATGGGGGTTTTACGTTATGCAATTGGTAACTGAGTTTAATACAGCTTAGTCTCTGAGCTGAAATCGATGTACCTTTTGACCGATCTGAGAAGAGACTCAGGGATTTTCTGAAGACTCTTGTCCTGTCCAAACAGAAGGCCCAGGCTCTTCTCACGTCGAGTGTATGGAGGATGACTTCCCGATTATCCTGACGAGGTTTGAGATAAAAGGCTGGAAGCTGATTTATGTAGAATGTGGAAGTCACCTTGGGAGTGAACTTTGGATGTGGTCTAAGCGTGACTTTGTCAAGGAAGAACATAGTGAAAGGGGGATGCACCATCAAAGCCGCTATTTCCCCAATCCTTCTTGCAGAGGTGATGGCGATGAGGAATGCCATCTTCATGGAAAGATGAGTTATGAACAAATGGCCCCGGGTTCAAATGGTGGCCTAGTCAGACCTTTTAATACTAGGTTGAGATCCCATTGAAATGTGGGAGGTCTGGGTTGTAGGAAGAGGTTTCGCTATGCCTTTGAGAAACCTCTTTGTAGTCGGATGGAAGAAGATTGAGTATCCTTCTACTTGCTGACGGAAGGTTCCAATTGCTGCTAGATGAACCTTCAGTGAACTGATAGTCACAACTTTTTGAGAGTCAATAAGTAGTCTAGAATCACAAGTAAGGTAGATGTATTAGGGATCCCACCAGATCTGGTATGGCAAGTAGCTCCTTTCCTACTGTGCAATAACACCTGCTGGACCTCCTCAGAGTAAGATGTCTCTCTGTGCTGGAACTATGAAGGAGCCAGGCTCTGAGCTGCAGAATCCATAGGCTGGGATGGAGAGAGTGTCTCTCGTTCTGTGATAGAAGGGAAGGCGTGATTGGAATAGTCATCGGTGGTCATAGTGCCAGCTGTGATAGGTAAGGGCCTGTCTGGGCCAGATGAGAGCAATTAGGATGACGTTTGTTCTTTCAACTTTCAACAGGACCTTTGGTAATAGAGGCAATAGGGGAAAGGCTTAAAGAAGGCCCTTGTCCCATGGAAGGAGGAAAGCCTCTCCCATGGAGTGTCATCCAATCCCTGCTCTGGAACAGTACTAAGGACATTTCTTGTTCTAGTAATTAGCAAATAGGTCTATTATCGATGTCCCCAGTTGTCGGAATATGTTGTGGAGTACTACCAAATCTCTCTCCCATTTGTGGGCGTGTTGGAATTTGCGGCTAAGACTGTTCACCATCATGTTGTGTATTACTTGCAAGTAGGCCGCTGATATTAAGGTATTCTTGGAGATGCAACAGTTCCATAGTTTTAGTGCTTCTACATACAGGGAATGAGATCTGGAGCCTCCCTGATAGTTTATGTAATACATCCAGGCCATATTGTCTATCCATGACCCTTACATGTGTGTCTTTGATAAGCATTTCTGCCAGCTCTGAGTTTGAGCAGGTTGATGTGGAGGTATGTCTCTGCTGAAGACCATTTGCCTTGTATTGTGCCACCACTGAGATGTGTACCCCATCCTATGAGGGATGCATGGGTGGTCAGGAGTAGAGATGGGGAAGACTGAATAAATGGAATTCCCCCTACAGATGTTTATTGAGTATTTCCATCAGTCCCAGGATTGCTTGACCCTGGTGCACATCGATAGTAGTTTGTTTATATTCTCTCTGTTCGACCTCTAAACCAAACCACACCATGCTTGGAGGCATCTCGTCCGTAGTCTGGCTTGAGCAACCACCGATGCACCCATGGCCATATTCCCCAGGAGCTGGAGGTAATGTTTGGCTGAAATTTGGGGCTGGATTGTACTGTCTCTATCAGCAAGAAGAGACTGAGAAATCTGTGATGTGGGAGGAGCACCTTTGCCTGAATAGAGTTGGCTACTATGAATTCTAGTCTCTGTACTGGTGTTAAAGTCAATTTTTGTTTGTTGATCTATAGGCCCAAATTCTGAAACAGGTCCAGTGTAGTTTGAGTGACTCACTGGGCCTCTGCAAAGGCCCGTGCCCTGAGAAGGCAGTTGTCCATAAATCATAATGCCTTGAGATCGTAAGTGGGCTGCCACTACTGTAAGGACCTTGGAGAATACTCTGGGAGCTGATGAGAGGCCAAAATGGAGTACTCTGTGTTGGTAGTGGTCTTGACCTAGCATGAACCTGAGATAACATCTGTGGCTCAGTATGATCACGATGTGAAAATATGCATCTTGGAGGTCGAGGGCTGAGAATCAGTCTCCTTTTTCCAACTCTGGATTGATCATTGATAACGTGATCATCTTGACCTTCTGAGCTTCGATAAACTTGTTTAGTGCTCTGAAGTCTAGTATGAATCTCCAACCCCCTTTTTTCTTTGGTATCAGGAAGTAACGAGAGTAGAAGCCTCTGCCGATGAGATGTGTGGGCACTGGCTCTATGGCTCCTACGCTGAGGTCATGGTTTATCTCCTGATGTAGCAGGCTCTCATGAGAAGGGGCCCTGAAGAGGGACAGGGAAGGTGTTTGCGAGGGAAGAGGGAGGAGAAATGGATGCAGTAGTCATCTCAGATGATCTCGAGCACTCATTTGTTGGAGGTTATCCATTCCCAGGTGCTGAAGAACGGGGAGAGAGGATTTCTGAAGGGATGGGTGGGATTTTCCAGCGTGAAATGAGAAGAGTGTTCTATGGGCACTTCGGCCAACCCATCAGAACTGTCTCTTCAAGGTGGAGGGCTGAGAGGAAGTTTGCTGAGATCCTGATGTCTTTCATCTGGAGAACCTGGGCTTCTTCCTCTGGGGTTTATATGATCTCTCTGAATATTGAGATGAATATTGTGAGTGAGGCTTGAATGGTGGCTGAGGGCTGTGAATGTTTTTGTACTGAAATGTATAGATCCTGAGGGATACACGAATAGCCCTTGAATCTTTTAATGTGTGGAGTGATGTGTCAGTCTTTTCATCAAGTAATTTCGTCCACTCAAAGGTGAGGTCCTCCACCATCGTTTAGACCTCCTTGGGGAAGTCAGAGAGATGAAGCCATGAGGCCTGTCTCATCATAATGGCAGTCAAAATAGAATATGCCACCATGTCAGCTGCATCAAGTGCAGACTGGAGAGATGTTTTTGCCATCATCTGGCCCTTGTTAACCAAGGCTTTAAATTGTTCCTTGTGAGAATCGGGAAGCTGTTCAATAAAAGAACTAAGCTTCACATAGTTCTAATAGTCATATTTGGCACTACTCTGAATTGGAGGGTGGTCGATAAATAGGCCTTTCTGCCAAACAGGTCCAGGCACTTCCAGTCCCAGTCATAAGGAGTGAACTTAAAGTGGTGTTGGTGGCCTTTATAGTGAATGACATCCACAATGATCAAATTGGCAGTTGGGTGTGAGAACAGGAATTCCATGTCCTTTACTGGCACATAATATTTCTTGTCTCCTGTTACAAGTTGGTGGAACAGACGCTGGGGTATGCCATATCACCTTCGTGGGGTCCAGTAGAGCCTCATTAATAGGGAGGGCCACACTGGAGGAGGTGGAGGAATGTAGAATGTCCACCAGCTTGTAGTGCGACTCAAACCTTTTGTGAAGGTATTTGGAGTGGCGCTGCCACCCTCTGTGCCAAGTCCTGGAATAGTTTAAAGTCATCTGCCATGGCGACGATTATGAGAAGTGTACTGGAGGAGTGACTTCATCCTCAACTTCGGCCTCTGGTTCTTCCCTTGCCTGCTGGGGGAGTTGAGAAGTCCTTGAGGCAGCAGCCAAAGGAGGGTATTTCCTCAGCTGCTGGTAGGCCACACCAGAGGTGATGAAGGCCTGTTGCCTTTGGGCCTGCTGGGGTCCCTGTATGGCCACTGTGATGGGAAGGTACCGTGATTGACCGAACTGGGGAGGCTGTTACTCAGAGGGGTAGCATGTCCGGTGTCCATACTGAAACTGAGCTCCATATGGCGGGTGTGGTGAAAGTTGGGAAGAGATGTCCTCTTGCTCACTTTCTGAAAAGAGCAGTATGTGGCAGGAGGTCATTGGTGAGACAAAGACTCTGGGGGAACTCGATACCAGGGTCCTGGTACTGAGCAGAGGAGAGTCCGGTGCATCAGTGACCAAAAGATCCGTTGTGCACCAGAAATCTGGCGGTACAGAGGGCGTTGGTATCGGTGGAGACTGTCGGTGATACTGACCAAACCAGTGACAGTTTCCAGCTCAACTGGGGCTCACTATGGAGACTCAATGACCTTTTCTTAGAGGCCTTACATGAGTGGCTCGCAGGCGTTTCTCTGAGCTCACCTCACTTTGAAGTGGAGGATTGCGCTTAGAGCTCCCGACGGGACTCCAGTGGCTGAAGGGCTGACTCCATGACTAGGAGTTTGAGGCTCAGTTCTCTGTCCTTCCTGGATCTTGGCTTCAGTTGTTGACACAAGCCACACTTCTATGGAATGTGTTTCTCTGCCAAGCAGCGAATGCATTGCAAGTGTCCATCAGTCACTGGGATAGATTCCTTGCAACTGAGGCACGTTTTGAAGCCACAGGGGGTCAATGGAAGACAAAGTCCTTTTCTTTGTGTTGGTCCCTTACTGAATGAGGGAGGCAACCTAGTGACCGAGGATGTGGAAAAAGCTAATGTACTCAATGATTTTTTTGCCTCTGTCTTCACGAACAAGGTCAGCTCCCAGACTGTTGCACTGGGCAGCACAGTATGGGGAGAAGGTGACCAGCCCTCTGTGGAGAAAGAAGTGGTTCGGGACTATTTAGAAAAACTGGATGAGCACAAGTCCATGGGGCCGGATGCACTGCATCCGAGGGTGCTAAAGGAGTTGGCGGATGTGATTGCAGAGCCATTGGCCATTATCTTTGAAAATTCATGGCGAGCGGGGGAGGTCCCGGATGACTGGAAAAAGGCTAATGTAGTGCCCATCTTTAAAAAAGGGAAGAAGGAGGATCCGGGGAACTACAGGCCAGTCAGCCTCACCTCAGTCCCTGCAAAAATCATGGAGCAGGTCCTCAAGGAATCAATTCTGAAGCACTTAGAGGAGAGGAAAGTGATCAGGAACAGTCAGCATGGATTCACCAAGGGCAAGTCATGCCTGACTAACCTAATTGCCTTCTATGAGGAGATAACTGGGTCTGTGGATGAGGGGAAAGCAGTGGATGTGTTATTCCTTGACTTTAGCAAAGCTTTTGATACGGTCTCCCACAGTATTCTTGCCGGCAAGTTAAAGAAGTATGGGCTGGATGAATGGACTATAAGGTGGATAGAAAGCTGGCTAGATCGTCGGGCTCAACGGGTAGTGATCAACGGCTCCATGTCTAGTTGGCAGCCGGTTTCAAGTGGAGTGCCCCAAGGGTCGGTCCTGGGGCCGGTTTTGTTCAATATCTTCATTAATGATCTGGAGGATGGCGTGGACTGCACTCTCAGCAAATTTGCAGATGACACTAAACTGGGAGGAGTGGTAGATACGCTGGAGGGTAGGGATAGGATACAGAGGGACCTAGACAAATTAGAGGATTGGGCCAAAAGAAACCTGATGAGGTTCAACAAGGACAAGTGCAGAGTCCTGCACTTAGGACGGAAGAATCCCATGCACTGTTACAGACTAGGGACCGAGTGGCTAGGCAGCAGTTCTGCAGAAAAGGACCTAGGGGTTACGGTGGACGAGAAGCTGGATATGAGTCAACAGTGTGCCCTTGTTGCCAAGAAGGCTAACGGCATTTTGGGCTGTATAAGTAGGGGCATTGCCAGCAGATCGAGGGACGTGATCGTTCCCCTCTATTCGACATTGGTGAGGCCTCACCTGGAGTACTGTGTCCAGTTTTGGGCCCCACACTACAAGAAGGATGTGGAAAAATTGGAAAGAGTCCAGCGGAGGGCAACAAAAATGATTAGGGGGCTGGAGCACATGAGTTATGAGGAGAGGCTGAGGGAACTGGGATTGTTTAGTCTGCAGAAGAGAAGAATGAGGGGGAATTTGATAGCTGCTTTCAACTACCTGAAAGGGGGTTCCAAAGAGGATGGATCTAGACTGTTCTCAGTGGTAGCAGATGACAGAACAAGGAGTAATGGTCTCAAGTTGCAGTGGGGGAGGTTTAGATTGGATATTAGGAAAAACTTTTTCACTAGGAGGGTGGTGAAGCACTGGAATGGGTTACCTAGGGAGGTGGTGGACTAGATGACCTCCTGAGGTCCCTTCCAACCCTGATATTCTATGATTCTATGATTCTTTTCTTCTTTTCCTATATTTTTTTTAGGCGATAGACAAAATAAAATGTAAACAAAGTAAAGAAAGGAAAAAGACTTCAAAAGAAGCTAAATTAACAATTCTAAGAGTTAACGTTCCATGAGTGGACAGCTCTAGCTCTGTCTCTAGCCGGGGTGGTTGAGAAGGAACTGAGGAAGGTTGCCTGCGCACCCTGGCTACCCTCGTGGCAGACAGGGAGCAGCGCATTTGCAGGCTGAACAGACTGCTACCAAAGTTTTCCAATCAGCAGCGCAGGGACACAAACACACCTACGGTGAAGCACCCATAGGGACACTACTCAAAGAAGAATATAAGTGATTCATTAAAGAGAGAGGACAACACAAAGAATGGGGATCCTCTTGGGGGGCCATAAAATAAAATTTTCTATACTTCTAGCATACCTACACATTTACATTCTGTCACGTCCCCAAAAAACACACATTTACTGGAAGAGTTGCAGTTCAGAAGGTATTTATTAAATCAAATTTCTTTCCTTGGCAATTGTACAAAGCCCTTAATATCAAGCATTGGATTTTAGATGATTTCCAGATTAATCCCAAATTAAACAATGAGCATGTAAAACCAGAGATGGTAGAGGTGGTTCATATCTCAATGAAGATGAAAAAATATCATCTTATTTAAAATATAGGAGATCCATACTCAGAGCACGAAAATTTAGATTTCAGATCTTAAATAATCCTAGCAGCTGTTCATTTTCCATGGAATCAAATAGAACCAGTTAGAAATCTGCAGTAAGATAAATGTCTGGTTCACATAGTTTACACCAAGGAACCACACAGCTGGGTGGGTGAATTTACTCTGAAAATATCAGTCAATCGGTGAAATTCAATCACTATTGAGTGCTCCCTCCATGGCCTTTCCTCCTAACTAACCAATCCAAAAAATAAATAAAGCAAACCAATGCCCTAATGTGAAATTGCCATCTGACCACTTGCACAAGTGGTGAGATGGCCATTTGCAAAAATCAATGGACACTCTAAATATCAAGACTTCATTACACTGGGCAGAAATCTTTTAGTGATAAACCACAGAACACTAAAGAAAATCATATTTATCACAGTAATTCTCTTAAAACGTTTTGTTCACCAAGACAGCTTCCACAGACAATGGAACTTAATTCTTTAACACAATTATTTTCTCTCTGCCTGTTTTTAGAAATCCTTGTCATTACATATCTCAGGTTATAATATGTTTCAGAGAAATCAAAGTATAATTATCAAAAGAACAAACTGTCTCTCAAGCCATATAATTTATCGAATTACTTTTAATATTTGGTAATAAAGACTTCTAGTTAACAACAACAGGTGGAATTATCAAAAGTGCTTACCCTGATTTAGCCTTATTTCTAACACTCCTTAAAACAATTATGTTAGACAAGGAAAACAGATGGATAGAATGTTCAATAGCATGTCTTTTCATATTTTTTTTTTACTAGCATTTCAATCAATCACTTGTAATCAGGTAATTACATACAATAACAAAGGGTCTGCCTTGTTTTATATACTATATTCAGGAGTAAGGAGGGAATGTACACCAGCTAAGGAGGTGTATGCACATTAATTTACGGGGTATTATTATTATTTATATAGATCGTATAGTCTGCTATGGTCACTGTAGAGGGATTAGATCAGGACCCTACCCTTAACAGCTGACAATCCAAGAGAACATATAAAAGAGTGTGGAAAAGAGGAGAGATAAAAGGCAGTGTCATTGTGTTGGGAAGCTAAGCACGTGTCTTGTGGTTCAACAATTTTTGTATTCTAGTTAATTAGTTCTACTTTAAACAAAATAGAGCCCCCACTAAGTCCAATACAGTTTTTTAATGCTTAAAAACATTTTCAAGCAAACTAGCAAAAAGTCTACAGTAATTTTCAGAAAGGACTGGTCTACCTGAAAATGTTTAGTTTTAAAGCTCACCTCTGTGTACGTATAAAGTTTGAGCAACTATTTTTAGACATTTATTGTAAGAAAAACGTAAGATAACAGTCTCAGACTGCGACCAAACTTCAAACATTTCTGTAAGCAAAGAACATACGGAACTTGGATTTATAAGGAAATACCACTTGCTACTAAACACCTTCCAATAATATAATTAGAGTCGGTGATAAGAAAAATCAAAACTTAAAAGTCTGAAGCTTTTCTTTAGTAATTCAGAACATCTTTAATTGCTCAGCACCATCAAATGTGTTCTGTATAAAACCATGTCACATTGAGAGTGATATTTAGACCTATTAGTAATCAGCTGAACTGTATTTAGAATGATACACTGTTAAGGCAAACAATTAATAAAATTTCCACTTACTCCTACTTAGTAATGAAGAATGCTGTCTGTATCCCTGCATTAAGTAGCACTTTAACTGTTGCTTATGGAAAATGGCAAAGACAAACATATTAAACAACATGAAGACCAACAGGTTCTGGTCTTAATTAAATGTATTTTTCCATCCTTATAAAATCTGCAATGTGTAATTAAAGCTCTACTAAATAAAAGATACTAATGCACTGTCAAATATGAGGCTGGCTTGAAGCAGAGCAATCAAAGGAAATAACCTATTAAAACAAACCAAGGTTTCCATTAAGAGACAACATTTCCAATCAAAAAGCTAATCAATATTGAATGACCATATATTTTGTACTTATACAGAACCTTCCCATCTGAGGTTACTTTGCATTTAATAAGCCATTACTTTACAAAGAATAAGCAAACCTTTAACATCCTTCTGAAATACATAAGTGCTTTTAAATCCATTTTACCAATGGATAGACTGAGGCAGATATTAGTGCAGAGACTTTTCCAAGAACACACCACAACTTAATGGCAGACTCAGGAAGAGAATTCAGCAATCCCTATTCCCAGGGCCCTGCTATTACCATTAGTAACATTTGATCTGTCCCTACATACAGCCTACAACAAGGAGACCCTCCTGAGAAAGAAGTGCCAGACACCTCCATTGTGTTATTCTCCCCTTGCCAGGACCCTACAGAGCTCTCCATATATCTCTGAGATATCTGTGAGAAGAAAGGGCAAAGAATGACTTTGGGTGAGGACTGGGAAATGCACAACATCCACTTCTGTGCCAAGCAGATTTTCCCCAGCCTGGGACTGTATTAGCTCTCGCACTGAGAACCTTACACAATGGGGATACATCTTTAAGGGATGTTCCTGGGGCAGCTGCAGCCCAGGGAGTCCCTTGTAACATAGCTCCATTGGCACTTGCCGCCAGGCATTGGGGAGGAAAGACACCTGCCTGCGGTTTGGCCTGCAAAGGGATTGGCATCCTTTGGATCCTCTAGGTTTGGAGGTTGGGCAGATGGATTAATTTTGTAGCAGGTCTAACCCAAAACTAGAGTGTAATGATCAGGAAAGAACAGCAGAGAGAGTGATGAATAATATTAATACTCTGTGTGTGCATGTGTACATTTACTTCGCTAGCTTATACTCGTGAAGTAAGAAAGTATTGGTATTTTAATTATTTATATGTAAAGTCTCTACAATCAACAGTAATCAAAAGGAAAAATGGCACCCAGTATCACAAGGCAACTTTGGCAGTCTATGAGCAAAATCTTGAAATTGCCTGATATGCATTCTCTCTCTCTCTCAAGATGTATGCATTGCCAAAAACAACGCCAGCTATAAAACAAAATACCAGAGTGGGACTAAAGTTAGAAAGAATCTTGGAGCTCAAATGCATGCTGCAAGTGTAAGGAGAAACCTACTAGTGCTACTATTGATAGAGGAAGAGGAAGAGAAAAAAAGCAAGTACACAAGCAGGAACATAAGCACGTAAAGATACTATGAAGTACCACCACCAAGCCAGAACTAAACAAACCTCTACTTCACTCTAGTAGTGGTTGTAAATTATTACTTACTATAACTTATAGTATTAAACCTCATACTTGATGACAATTTATTCAGTTTCACAGTGACATTCACTTACAAGAATCCCCAAGCTTGTGTAGCAAACAGACTTCAACGGCCTTCTCACCTTATAGCCACACAGACCTCCACACAAACACTCCATAACTTTGGGGAAATTTGGATCTAAACTTTAAAGCTGCCTCCTTCCTCCAGCTCTATAACGGACCAAATCAAAACACTAACGCCAAATATTTACACATTTGGGGAAAATTTGAATCCGGATTCAAACCTTCAGGCCAGGGTTAATCTCTAACAACTAGGATGAAATAATTAGGACAAACTGGAGGTAATGTCATAAAATAAAAAGACAATGGCAGGAGGAAGACCATAAACTGAGTCCTCAACCCCTGGAGTTCAGTAAAGGAGGAGGAGCCAGGCCCAACACAGAAGAGTCAGCAGTTGGACTCCAACCCTGGACTGCAGTGGTGAGTGCCAGCCCAACTGGTGAGGACAGAAGAACCTGCTC
This sequence comes from Platysternon megacephalum, assembly GCA_003942145.1. Classification (NCBI taxonomy): domain Eukaryota; kingdom Metazoa; phylum Chordata; order Testudines; family Platysternidae; genus Platysternon; species Platysternon megacephalum. Next base: position 125,496 of record QXTE01000150.1, on the reverse strand, counting down.
TTTCAGCACAAGAGGATGAAAAGAATACTGCCAGCTCATATCTTGGCATAGAAAAGAAGGTATTCTGAGACCCCCACACCCAGAATTCTTGAAGAGGATGCACATCAGCATTGGTCAGTTGCAAAAAAAAAAAATACAGTGAGAAAATGACATAGGAACAAAATACCTGTGCAAATATTTTTTCTTGTATTAATTTACCAATGTAAAAACAGAATGCTGTGCTCCATACCATTATATTAATGCTCAAGATACTTTAGACTGTTTTACCTGCACCAAGCTAAAATTGCGTTGACATGTATAGGATATAGCTGTGCAATGTCCACTACCCTTAATATGGCCATGTAGGAAAAAAATTAATTCACTGTACTGAAAATATACTCAAGCATAATATATATCATAGCTATAGAAATGAGATTCATTTTATGATAGGCAGAAGCTCCCCTCAGTGTATGCTCAGAACTTCCACAAGTTAATGAAAACACAGACAAGATTTTGCTCTTTCATTTGTATAATTAGAGCTTTAATCTTGGCAAATCATATTTATTAGCCAGAATTTTTTCCATAATCAGACTAGCAACTCACGTATTGTAAAGAAAACTCCTACATGCTATTCAACTTCAATATTCAACTAAAAACAGGCAATAAGTGTGGTACCTCAAGAGTACCGTAACTGTTAAGTAAGTGACAACCTTTTACTAAATGTTGACTATGGCACTAATGGCAGCCATCATATTTGCTCTGCTGGGGAAGCATGGAAAGGAGCACTGAAATATTTAAGTTTAAAAAAAAGTTTGAGCTTTCTTTTCAAAATACAAGTTCTTAAAATGATTATGGAAAACAATCTCACTAATGAGTGTAATCTGTCATGGGATCAGGGCTTGAAATTTAAAAATTACATACGGTGGTAGCATGTAATCTTTAAATATGCCTGCAACCAAGTTTTATGCCCAGCATAAGCATCAATTTTACACAAGTCCACCATCACCACCACAACCTCTTGCACCTCCTCATTAACAGAGCTATGGGACACTTTCCAGAAAAAGATAATATATTTCTCTGATGTCAAGCTTTTACCTTTCTGCTTTTCACTATAGTTCCTGTTCTCCCATCATTTCCACATTTTTTTTTGTTTTCTGCTCCCTTTCTTTGATAGGTTTATACCAGGGGTAGGCAACCTATGGCACGGGTGCCGAAGGCGGCACGCGAGCTGATTTTCAGTGGCACTCAGACTGCCTGGGTCCTGGCCACTGGTCGGGGGGCTCTGCATTTTAATTTAATTTTAAATGAAGCTTCTTAAACGTTTAAAAAATCTTATTTACTTTACATACAACAATAGTTTAGTTATATATTATAGACTTATAGAAAGACCTTCTAAAAACGTTAAAATGTATGACTGGCACGCAAAAGCTTAAATTAGAGTGAATAAATGAAGACTCGGCACACCACTACTGAAAGGTTGCCAACCCCTGCTTTATACAGACTAGAATACCATTCCATTCCTGTTTAATGTTCTCTCTGCCTTCTCTTTCTCCCACAAGTCTCTGATATCCCTGCCAAGTTCCTTTACTCTGCTTGGCCCTTTCTCTCAGCTCAGGAGATTAAGAGGTAGAAAAGATCTATTCATTTATCTAGTCCCTCCCTCAAGGGACAACACAGAATGATTCTCCACAGTATTAATTGCTTGGTGTTCTCTTGTTGTGTTTTTCCTCACCCCTCCATTTCTGTCAGACGGTATGTCTATGCAGCAACACACACAGCTGGCTCATGCCAGCCGATTCCAGCTCACAGGGCTCAGGCTGCGGTGCTGTTTCTTGTTGAGTAGACTTCCAAGCCTTGAAGTCTACACAGCAATGAAACAGCCCTGCATAGCCTAAGCCTCATAACCTTAGTCAGCTGGCACAGGCCAGCCATGAGTTTTTCTATGCTAAACTGGGTAGCTGCTTTGATAGGTTCATTTAAGAAGTGTGTGGCCTGCGTAAACAGTACTTTAAAGGAATTCTGACCTCATGAGGGTATTTTGTTAATAAATGAAACTATACCAATAGTTACAAAAAGTGACTTTTTTTAGTTTATTCAACTACGCTATTTTCAATAGCAACATATGGGACTAACATGGTACATAGGTTACAACAGTGATCTAGAAGTCAAGAGTTCGGGGGTCTATTCATGGCTCTGCCACTAAATTGCTTTATGTTCCTGAACAAGTCACTTAACATTTTTGTACTTCAGCTCCACTTCTGTAAAACGGGGATAATAACTAGATAAATTCATGGAGGATAAGTCTATCAGTGGCTATTAGCCAGGATGGGCAGGGATGGGGTCCCTAGCCTCTGTTTGCTAGAAGCTGGGAATGGGCAACAGGGGATGGATCACTTGATGATTACCTGTTCTGTACATTCCCTCTGGGGCACCTGGCATTGGCCACTCTCGGAAGACAGGACACTAGACTAGATAGACCTTTGGTCTTACCCAGTATGGCCATTCTTATAATACATTCTGTATCTGCTTCGCAGATGTGATGCAAGGATTAGTCACTGTTTCAAAATGCTTTGAGATCCTCCAGTAAAAGGCTCTATAGAACTGCAAGTTATCATTTTGTTACTATTATTAGATATTTGTGGTTCAATCTAAACAATTAGAAAAATTTCAATATCATATTACACAGACAAAATTATCCGATAGCTAATTCAGAGGCCCTGATATACATTTCTCTCGTGTACTTTCCTACAATTCTAAGGAATGTCGTCCCATCCAATTACCAGCCTGCTTCAAAGAAGCTGTATATAAAGAACAAACACACATAGCAAGCTAGTTAATTGCAATGGGAAGTGAATCACTAGAAGTCTTTGATCTTCAGCATTAATATCAAAGATGTATTTTTTCCCTTTGTATGTAACTGCAGGGACAATGGTCTCTCAAAATATGGACTCAGAAAGGTTAAGACATGAACACAATCAGAGAAATGTAGAGCTGTAAGGGACCTCAAATAATCATCTTGCCCTCCCCCATGCGCTGAGGCATGACCATGTATACTTAGACCACTATTTCTCAAATGCGGCCACCGTGGGCGTATGTGGCCACCAGGGGGTTGGTTTCCCTGTGGCCATGGCAGATTCCTGAGCAATGGTTCGAGGGAAAGCTTCAACCCTTCCCCTTCCTCCCTGTTGCTCCTGCGTGCGCCGCCACTCTGGAGACACAGGTGGGACACACAACGCTGAAGGAGCATGGTGAGGAGGCGGGGGGGGGGGGGGGGGGGGGGGGGGGGGGGGGGGGGGGGGGTGAGGAGGCGAGCAGTGAGGTGAGTGGCGGGCAACGGCAGGGCCTGGTAGGTGAGCAAGGAGGCGAGCCAACAGCAGGGTGAAGAGGCAGGTGGGGGTGGGGGTCTGGCTGCGAAGGGGGTGTGTGAGGAGGTGAGCGGTGAGCCAGCAGCGAGTGGCGGTTCTCACGGTGGGTAGGGGGGTGAGGAGGTGAGTGGCGCGACGCAGCAACCCAGCAGCACATGGGGGGTGGGGGTGAGGAGGCCAGCGGCAGGTGCATGGATGGTGCGTGGAGCCCCCCTTAGGGGAGTCTAGCTCCTGACTCCATCCCTGGAGCCCGCCTCCCGGCAGAGCCCCAAAACCCCAACACCCATGCAGCTGGAGCCACAAGCCCCCCCGCCTGGAGAAGCCCTGAGCGCCCCACCTCCTCGGCCGGAGGAGCCCCGGGCTGGCCGGAGGACCCCCGAGACCCTCCCCCGCCCCCCCCCCCACACCTGCCTAGAGGAGCCCTGGGCTGGCCGAAGCCCGGAGCACGCCCCCTCCTCAGCCAGAGGAGTTCCGGGCCTGCCAAAGCCCTGGCCCCCTCACCCACCTGCCCAGAGGAGACCCGGTCCAGCCGCAGCTGCGCCTCTCCTCCCCAGACCAAAGCCGCCCCAGGGAGAAAAGCATCTCTTCAAAGACGCTTTTGCTATGCCCAAGACAGGTTCCGGGGCGGCTGAGGAGGCAGTACTCAGCTTCCTGGGTTCCTCAATAATCTCCCTGGAGTCCAGGCAGTTTACTGAGGAACCCAGGAAGCTGAGTAGCACATGCTGCCTCCTCAGCAGCCCCAGAACCTGTATGGGGCATAATGAAGCAAAAACTTCACCACGAAACCCAGCAACCAAGGGTTCGGCTGCCACGGAAGCACCACCTATTATACCTGCCATCCATGAGCAGGCGGGGTGGGTGAGAAGGGGAGCGGCGAGGCTAGTGGCAGGCAAGGGGAGCCCCAGGTGCAGATCTCCGGTGCCGATTGTGAGCTCCAGCGGTTGCTGGCCCTGGGCACCGACCCTCGGCCCCGGTTGCAGGAGAGGAGTCTCCAGTAGGTGCTGGCCCTGGACACCAACCCCTGGCCCTGGTCATGTGGCAGTAGGCGCAGACCCCCAGCGCCGGCCCCGGGTGCTGACCCCCAGCTGCATGGCAGTGGGCACTGACCGTGGAATCCTGCAGGTGCTGATCCAGGGCGCCGACCATCAGCCCCAACCACGTGGCGGTGGTGCCCCCGCCCCCCCCCCCAGCGCCTCATCCCCCACTCCTCCATCCAGGTCTCAATTTGCCAGGACTTGCTGTTGAAAGTGATATTTAAAAAGATACAAATGTCACTTTCCACAGCAGAATTAGCACGTCAATGCCACCCTGCCTTCAGAGCTGGGCGCCTGCCAGCAGCCACCTACCTTGAGCCCTGACACCTCTTTCATTACAAATTAAGCACTGCCTTCATCACCTCTAGTTCCTGCTTCCTCCCGGGCTCCTCACCCACCACCCCATCACTCATGGGCCCTGTTACCTCCCCCCCCCCATTGTCCCAAACTCTCTTCTGGAGCCTCGCACCCCAGGCCTGCCCCACTCTTTGCCTCCTGTCCCTGGTGCTCCCCCCACATCGCCCACCCATAAGGCCCTGTTCAGTCCTGGTTAAATCCACACCACCCTGCTCCCCCAAATATAGAAGTCAAAACACTCCTATGCACCAGACCAGAGCACCCCAACAATCAGTGAGATGTAAAGTTTTAAAGTTGCCTTGTAAACACCATAAATTATAATGCAGACTCATTCCCTTCTAAATATTGCTACAGTGCAGGCAGAGCTGAATTACGTAGCTGTGGTTTCCTTTCAAATCACAACACATATTCACACTGTTTTTACATCTCCCACTACTGTAGCTCCATAAGCAGCTATTGGTCAACCTCATCGTCGGCAAGATCACTGTGTGGTGTTTGAGTAGGCTGAGATTGTTTGTGGCAGAAGGCAAAAGAGTTAAAGACACAAATGGATATCAGAAAGTATTTCAAAAAATCAGTGCCAAATAGTGCCCCGAATGTGATACAGAGATGGTCCCACAGGAGCCACCTCCTGCTAAGAAAAGCAGAACATGGAAGGAAGAAAAACAAACATTTCAAGACCAGTGGGAAATGCAGTTTCTTGTGTTTCTGAAGCCATCTGAGTCTGTTTCTGAGCAAGTTGCAGTGTGTGCTCTTTGTAAGAGATAAATTCATCAAATCAGAATTTATGCAATGCAACATCACTATAGCACTAATGCAGGGGTACTTGAACAGAATTACCACAATGAGTTTCAGAGGTGCAAGCTGTTACATGATGCAAAAACCAAGTTTGAAAGACAACAGCGGCAGCTCAAAGATTTTTTGAATAAAGCGGATCAGATTCGAGTGGCTACTTTTAAAGTTCCACTACATTTGGGGCAAGCAAGGAAACCATTCAGCGATGGAGAACTCCTGAAAAAAATTGTTCTGGCTGAAGAACCAGAAAGTAAGCTTTTCAGAGAGATACCACTCAGCAATGACACATTACAGAGGACCACAAGAGATCTGGTGAATTTTCTACAAAATGAAATAGCTGGAAAAGTCGCAGCAAGCTCTTTCTACAGTCTGTGCTTGGATGACAGCCTTGATGTCATGAGGAATCCCAAGATAATCGTATATGTTCGCTTTTTGGACTGTGATCGCCATTGTTTTTCTGAAGGTGTTTTATGTCAGGTGAGCCTCATTGTATGTCTACACTGCAAAGTTGTCGATAAAATTTTTGTTCCCTCCCCCCGCAAGAGAGAAAAGTTTTGCCGACACAAGTGGCCGTGTGAACACAGCTTTGTCGGTAGGAGCACACTCCTGCCGACAAAGCTAATGCCGCTCGCGGGGCTGGAAGTATTTTGTGCCGACAAAGTACCAACAAAGAGCGTTTACAAATGCTGACTTTTAGCTACAAGGCTGTCTCGACACAGCCTTGTAGCTAAAAGCTGTGTGGTGTAGACAAACCCTCCGAGACAGGCCTACTGGCAAACAAACACATTTTTGAATGTGTTCAGGTGAGAATGCAGGAGTGCCGTGTTAGCTTTGACAATCTCTGCGGTTTGACAGCTGTTGGGGCAGCAGCTATCCAAAGTGCACGAGTAGGGGTGCTGAACTGCTTCCAAGAAAGGTGCACTCAGAAACTTTTTTTGTTTCACTGTTTTGCCCACCAAGAAGTACTTGCCAGCAAAGCTTCAATGAAAAGTATGAATGAGGTTGAATCCATAGTGGAAAAAATGCATCGGTGCTGTCAACACCAGCAGTGTCAATAAAGGGAGATTTGCAACTCTGTGTGAAATGGGCTGAGAGAGACACAAGGTGCTGCTGAAATACAACCCAATCCGCTGGTTTAGTTTTAATGACAGTGTACAGAGGCTGTTTGATCTCTGGGAAGAGCTTGTTGAGGTTCTGAATAAAGTTTCACCGGAACTGTCCCAAAAACTATAAGATCCAGAAATACATGGTTGCCTGCTCTTTTTGAAAGAGTTTTTACCAAAGCTTTCTTCCTTGAACCTGGAGCTTCAGAAACCTCAGCTAACAATATTTGATAGCATTGAAATGATTAATACATTTAGAATGGCAATCACTGACATAGTCCAGCACTTACAAGAGGAGCAGTCAGTTTCTCAGCTGTCAAGATGAGAAAGTGCAGCAAAAAGTTGGCTCAGCTGTAACCGAATACCTGAGTATCCTCTCGGAGGATCTTGAAAATTGTTTTAATGAGGGAAACTTTTTCCGTCAGTACACCTTTGTGACTGACCCATTCAACAATTCTGGTTCAGCTTTATTAGCTGCAATCAAACTAACTGCCTTGCAAGACAGATTAGCTTCCTTTAATTCTCTGGATTTAAGGAATCTCGAGATCCTCATGCTGAAAATGTGCAATGATTCAAGAATGAAAACATACTTCTGTCAGCCTGCTGTTACAATACAGGAGTTCTGGAGTAACGTGTACCTGTTTACGGACACCTACAAGACCCTAACTAAAGTTGCTTTGCTTTTCTTGTCCCTGTTTTCTACTACTGTGCTGTGTGAGAGGGCATTCAGTGCACTTCATTTCCTGAAAAACAAGTACCGAAACTGCCTCACTGATGCCAACCTCGAAGCTTCTCTTCTAATTTTACAGGAGACCCGAGATCCTGCAGACTTTCCTTTCAAAGAGCAGCTGAGATTTTTCAAGTAATCTGATCCACACAATGGATGTGGTAAACCCCAGAACTTTTATCATCACACTATTTCTAACATACAAAATAATAGGATTATGTTTGTTGTTGTTATCATTATTACTGGCTTGGATTGATTTTTTTTGTCTGTTTCTGAAATAAAAAAATTGAAACAATTTGCAGATATGATTTTCATTATTATTTGGACTTCTATTATGTCAAAGCATTTTTAAATTTATTTCAGAATTGTTGTACAGACAACCACTTTTACCAAAAAAGCAAAAGAAACAATCATAAAAAAGACAAGAACGTTCAAACGTTTGTGCTTCTATTCTGTTAGGTCATAAGAACATAAAAATGGTCATACCGGGTCAGACGAAAGGTCCATCTAGCCCAGTATCCTGTCTTCCAACAGGGGCCAATGCCAGGTGCCCCACAGAGAATGAACAGAACAGGAAATCAAGTGATCCATCCCCGTCGCCCATTCCCAGCTTCTGGCAAACAGAGGTTAGGGACACCATCCCTGCCCATCCTGGCTAATAGCCATTGACAGAACTATCCTCCATGAATTTATCTAGTTCTTTTTTGAACCCTGTTATAGTCTTGGCCTTCACAACATCCTCTGGCAAGGAGTTCCACAGGTTGACTGTCCATTGTATGGGAAAAAAATCCTTTTTTTTGTTTGTTTTAAACCTTCTGCCTATTAATTTCATTTGATGGTCCCTAGTTCTTGTGTTATGAGGAGTAAATAACACTTCTTTATTTACTTTCTCCACACCAGTCATGATTTTATGGACCTCTATCATATCCCCCCTTACTCGTCTCTTTTCCAAGCTGAAAAGTCCCAGTCTTATTAATCTCTCCTCATATTGCAGCTGTTCCATACCCCTAATCATTTTTTTGCCCTTTTCTGAACCTTTTCTAAGTCCAGTATGTGGGGCAACCACATCTGCACACAGGTCCAGTAAAGAATAGAGATAACTGTATATTTTTATTATTGCGTCTGCAAAAGAACCCCAAAACCTTACATAAATAAATTACAATGATTTGGATGTATATATGTGCATATTACTTTATTAACTTTAGGAAAAATAAATAATTTTAGGAAAAAGTGTCAGTGTGGCCACCAGCAAGAGTTGGTGGCCGCACTCTGAGGCCACCAAAAATTTGTTGTGAGAACCCCTTGACTAGACAAGAGTCTCCTACTAAGAAGGGGCTCTGACCACCTGACTACAGGTTCTTCAAGCTCCCTTCTGATAAATCTGTACTGAGAGATAGCCCATAGTGCTCACTTTTGAGTAAGTAACAGAGAGTAGTTGTGGGGCTTAAGTAGCAAGGGATTCTCCTTTCTCTACATGCTACTTTGTCATCAAATTAAGCATTAGTATCTATAAAATGGGGGTGATACCTCCTTTGTAAAGTGCTTTGAGATTTACTAATGAAAACGGTATATAAAAAGCTAGATATTATTACAGAGATATATTGCAGGCTCCCTAATGCATACATTCTGTAAATAATATGCAGGTAATCCTTTTTTATCATTTCCATTTATACATTTTATAGTGTATATGGGAAGAAAGAAAAAACCAACTGATGGGGAAATAAACATAGCAGCAATTCATTTCTACAGCACAGTTAACTGCATGTTAGTTACAGAATGCATATTTTAGGGAACCTGCAATATATCACTGTAATAATAATAATTGCCCAAATCAGTAATAATTTATTTGCCAATTTATTTAATTTGTAACCAAAACAACTTTAACATGTGAAAAGCAGAAACCAAATCCCAACCGAATTTTCAGTTTTCACTGCTAAACATGGCTCTCACAGTTAGTCTATTTAAAGCAACTTGACCTTTTATGAGACTTGGTGCCTCTGTGAATTAGGTGAAATTATAAGGCAGCTACAGTGTGGATCCAAATAGTCTATGAAACAAGGTCAGAAATATCTCTGTACAACGTTCAAGTTCTATCCTAGACTTTCTCAAGTCTGTGCACTGTGTGCATTTTGAATTACAGTAGAAACGTGCGGAGTACACCAAACATTTATCTAGATCATCCATCCATATTTATGTCTCGCCAAGCCACTGAGCAATGAAATTGCAGCATCCCTTTGTAAAATAATACAATGGCAGTGACAAGTAGCTGAAGATAAATATAGCTTCTGCAGATACAGCTGGGGAATTGAATAATGCAGTGCTTTTCCCCCCCCTAAATCAGTCCACTCAGCAAGGAATCCACCTCAAGCTTAGAAGGCATATTTTTAATCTGAACTGGCTAAAAATAACCTTGTTTATAATGAGTGTGGAAATGCAAGCAGAATAATATTCAGTTTAAAAGGGATAGCTGTCATGCTGTACTGCTCGCACATTAACTAATGGGGTGAATCAAGGGTCACCGTTATAGACAAATATACAGGTTGACAGATGCAAATAGAATACCCGGCAGTTTCTTATGGGACAGAGTTCATTTCAATATCAGAGTTTACTTACTAATTAGTTATTGGAGCTATATATTCCTAAATTATTGAACACAAGTTGGTGTCTCCAAAACACAAGGGTGAGGAGGAGAAAAAGAGGGTACTAACACTATACCCATAAAATTATTTTTCCACCAGTTGAACTGTTCTCGAAAAAATAGTCACAGAAAAGAAAGCAAAGTAATTTTTCTGGCAGTGTATTTGTAGTAGCCTGTTTAAATAATTGAAAACAAATTATGTACAGTCTGTTGGCATGACAGTAATGCAGCACAATGCCAAGACGACAAACCCAGTTTCATAAGTGCCTCAAGGCTTATCCCTGTAACCATGGAAGCACTTGTTATAGACCTCAGCCATCACAGAATCTCATACTGGACTGAGATTCATAGGAGGCACTAAAAAGAGAAGTTACTTACCTGTAACTACTGTTCTGCAAGAGTACCACCTCTACATATTCCCCCTTGTGGGACTGGTACCTCCTGGCATTGAGCAGCAGAATCTTCTTGAGAGCGGTGTCTGGTGGGGCCATTCACTCCTCCTCCCCTCCCCCCCAATCATGGAGGATTATAAAGGTATAAAAGTGGGAGTGGCCCCATTTGCCCCTCAGTCCTGTCCCTAATTCCAGAATCCTTGACCCAAGATGGTGAAAGTGTGGAAGTTGGGACAGAAGTGTGAATATGCAGAGGTGACACTCTTGAACAACAACAGTTAATGGTAAGTAACCTACCTCTCTTTCTTCTTCAAGTGGTCTCTACACAAGAGACCAATAACATGGGGTCTTGTTTGACCCTGAAGCAGAACTGGATACAGTGGCTTCTCCTCTTGGTGACAAAGAGATTTAGTCAGGACTTATTCCCCCTTCGATAAAACATAATGCTTGACTGAGACTTAAGTAAGACATTTGTGCTATTGTATGAAAATTCTGTTCAAATAATCTGCCCAGACATAAGTTTTTTCCCCGTTACCCAGCAGGTGAGAGTCTTTGGTCTCGAACAAAAGAAGAAAGACGTAGAAGATAGACAAAGAGCTCTCAATTCCACAACACTGATGTGGAGCTTGCATCTCCTACAGAGTTCACAAACCTTGAAAAGACTGAAGAAAAAGGTAACCATCCCAGTCCACCACCCAGAAATATTACTGTAGATGGTAAGGGAGATGAGAAAGGAATCCCCAGATGAGCATGTGTTACCATCTCCTTTTACATCTTGAGTGACCTGAGACATAAGTGGCTCAGCTGTAAGTAGTGACAAAGGAGTTGTATCTTGGCAATCAATCATATGGAGGTCACATATGTAGCATAGATAGAAGTGTCACCCAGTACACTGTTAAGGACCCTGTCTGTGGATCAAAGCCTACATAAATACATGAATGCCCTGACACCTGATACAGATGAGGTCAGAATAGTAGGATTCTGAAGGATCCAGGAACCTCTGTTGTGTGCTGAGAGTGCTGAGATTACTAGTACTAAATTAGGCTGAACTGGAGGGATTGGGAACCTTGGCGGAAAATTAGGCCTAAATGGAGAGGTCCAGGGGCCTGAGTGCCACTTCAGTAGTGCTGGAACCACAGCACTGAATTAGATTTGGATTGGTCCTTCTTTGAGCAGCGGGTTGGACTAGACCTCCTGACGTCTCTTCCAACCCTGATATTCTATTAAAAAAAAAAAAAAAAAAAAAAGCCTGGGGACCTTTGCACCACGTAGATGGTATCATGAACTTGGCTCAGCCAGATAAAACCGGGGACCTAGACTCCACATAAGTCAAGTAGAGGGCTACTTAGGCTAGCGGATCTTCAAAGTCAATCCCGGACTTACATGTTGCTAGACTTAAGCCACCTGGGCCTGAGAGGGCTCCTCTATCAGTAGAGAAATGAGAGATGACCTTCCCCGCTCCTTTGGACGAACATCATAATTTAGTTTAAGAAAAGGCAGGGAATCTGACATCCAACTGGCAAGTCTTTAAAAAGTCACTAGAATGCCTCTGTTCTTTCTAAACTTCACAGCAGTTGACTTCTGCTGTATTTACAAAATTATTAGACAATACCTTAGGCATTTCAAAACTACTTGCAAAGTAGTAATAAAAACTGGAAGCAAACAACAATTTATTTATTTATATTTATATTAACCCATAAAAACTGTGTTAAAATAATGTTATGGTTGCATGGTTAAGCACCCAAAAGTCAGAAAATGCCACAGTTCAGGTGGTGAGGATGATGCATCAAAAAAGATCACAGAAAACATACAACATCGTATTATTTGGGAAGCAATGTATGATCACATAATAAAAACTGTATTGTAATGTATATGTGCTAGAAGATAAAGTTAAACTTACATGTGCAGTCTCAGCCTTGCTATTTCTGACTTGAGGATTTAACCATGTATCTTTAATAGCCTTTTAATATTTGTTTTTAAACGGCATTTCAGACGTATTTTAGTTTCTTTGTTTCAAGAGAAAAAAAACATAAAAATGCCTAGACAGGACTGCAATACCCTATCCCACACATCTTCGGAGAGCCACTGGAGGGTGTGTTCTCTACTTTGCACCTTAACAGATTCACAGTTTTTATAGTACAAGATGTGCAGAAATTGTAGCAAGAGATCTGGAATCTACAGTTCCTTTGCACCTAAAATGCACACACTAAATAAGGAATGGGCTCCTGAAGAACCCAGCTTCATTCTGTGCTCATGCACAGCACTTCTGAACTTCTGAAAGTAAAGTACTAAAAAAATAAATCAATCACACTGTGGAATTAACAATATACCGGTATACATTTGGCAAATCAAAACTAATGTTGCCTAAAACTAACTGAGATTGTTCCCCTGCCAAATTTCAACTATCTACCATGAGATGATTCTACACCAAGTCTGCTTGTATTCAAACACAGCTGAGCTTTTCTAGCTCTAATTTTCCAGACATATTAACGCTCAGGCAGCCATCAGCCCAATTAGTGAAACTTTAAAAAAATATGAACTACTGAAAGAAGGATGGTAGAATGGAAATGCTTAGACAACTTGAACTATAATTGCTCTAGCAATCTAGCCACAGTAAATATATTTTTAGTCCTTCAGCATAGCAATTAACATACTAAAATAGAATGCTCAACATTTCAGATCCTTGAGCTGTTACTTGGATTGAGAATACAAACTCTGGTATCACACAGAAGACGACTCAAAGCATTACCAAAATATACTGAGCTACATTCAAATTCACTCCTCGTGTAACTCCACTGATTTAACCAGGGATAAAGATGAAATTACATCTGGGATCAATCTGGCATATTGCCTTTTAAGGTCTGTACCTAAGAAAAAATACATCCATCTAGTGTGATGTGAAAAACTGAAAAAGGCTAATGAAATACCTAAATCAATGGTTTTCAGGGATTCTGTGCCCCAGAAATCAATCTTATATTATAGTGTAGCCCAGCAGTTCTCAAACTGTGGGTCCCACTTTGAATGGGGTCACCAGGGCTGGCTTAGACTTGCTGGGGCCTGGGACTAAAGCCCAAGCCCCACTGCCCAGGGCTGAAGCCAAAGACTGAGGACTTCAGCCCTGAGTGGCAGGGATCAGGTTGCAGATCCTCTGCCTGGGACTGAAGTCCTTGAGCTTCAGCTTTGGCCCCCCGCCCAGAGCGGTGGGACTCAGGCTTTGGCACCCCCCGAACCCGGGGCAGCGGGGCTCAGGCGGGCTTCAGGGTCGTGAAGTAATTTTTGTTGTCAGAAGGGGTCATGGTGCAATGCAGTTTGAGAACCCCTGTAGCCAGATATACGATCATAATAGAGTCACAGAACAACGGTGCTTTAAACTATTCTAAAGCAACTTCTTCTGTCAACAGGCAAAGTGTAACTCATAATTTCCTTGAATATTTTTGTTATCAAAAACTTACACTTAGCCTCTCTCAGTCAGCACAAAGAGATAATTGTAGATCCAAATCGAGGCAATGATGACACTAAAATTCATTTCCTCCCTTCACTGTTCTCTTTTTCCTATAAATCAATCAACTAAACAGGGCTTGTCACAATGAGAATCAGTATTGTCTCTGTAGCCAATCCCAAATGCACCAACTACTCTTGCAGGCTGAGAATAAACTACAAACTGTGCAAAAGCTATTGAGACTAAAGTAGAAAAATATAATTCTTAAAGTAGATTAAATCTATCAGAAAATGTTTTCTCGGGGGGAAGAAAGGTATATAAAGAGCCAGTTGTCAACAATTTGCACACTGGACATCAGACCATTCTACCACATGAGGAGATTTGGTTTGGATTATGTTTGTTTGCCACTGATTTCTGAACATGATCTCTCAGTTCAACAGGTAACACCAAATTAGAAATAATAATTATTTTTTATAAACAGCAGCTTGGCTTCTCTCTCCGCATCCTCCATAAAGACCAGCTGTATTCTTAAAATTCCAGGATATACCATAGATAAAAGTGCCCAAAGTAAAATGATGCAGTTTTGTGCTCCCCACCCCCAATCACCATAGTATCTGAAGAGTTAACCAGAGCTCCTTAGCTGGATCCAATAGCTCATCATTAATGAGGAGAGTGAGTTTCCTTTTTCTCTTAGATGTTAGGATATTGAATTGAGGAAGTATCCAGTTGAAGTATCCATTTTCAGAGAATCTATCATATATCCTAGCAATACACCCAACAGAGTATGAAATTCTCAGGTGGTAAAGCAAGCAAAGACACTTGACCACTTCCTCAGAAGAGGATAAGGCAGAAAAATCTCCTCTTGGTGAGTACTGAGAAGCAACTTATTGTCAAGTCTCATATCCCTTTCTTCTTCCTCAGAGAGAGAGAGAGAGAGAGAGAGAGAGAGAGAGAGAGAGAGAGAGAGAGAGAGAGAGAGAATCATAGAATATCAAGGTTGGAAGGGAGCTCAGGAGGTCATCTAGTCCAGTGGTCTCCAAACTTTTTTGATCGCACATCCCTGTGACGGGTTGGATCACAGAAACCCCCTTGGGAGCTGCCACCTAATGTACCAAGACTACTTCTATTCCTGTTTTCCCTGCCAGCTCCAGACTCCAGCACCCTGTCTTGCTGAAGCCAGACACTCCCGTCTGCTCCAACATAGACCCAGGGTCTGAATTACCTGCCCCAAAGCTGCAGGTTTACCTGAAAACAGCTCACAGAAGTGTGCTTGTCTTTAGCACTCAGATGCCCAACTCCCAATGGTGTCTAAACCCAGATAAATCTGTTTTACCCTGTATAAAGCTTATACAGGGTAAACTCATAAATTGTTCGCCCTCTATAACACTGATGGGGGAGCAAACAACTGTGCATATCTCTCTAAGTATTAATACATACTCTGAGTTAATTAATAAGTAAAAAAGTGATTTTATTAAATACAGAAAGTAGGATTTAAGTGATTCCAAGTAGTAACAGACAGAACAAAGTAAGTTACCAAGCAAAATAAAATAAAATGCGCAAATCTATGTCTAATCAAACACTGAATACAGATAATCTCACCCACAGAGATGCTTCAGTAAGTTTTTTCTCAGACTGGACACCTTCCAGGCCTGGGCACAATTCTTTCCCCTGGTACGGCTCTTGTTCCAGCTCAGGTGATAGCTAGGGGATTTTTCATGATGGCTCCTCTCTCCCCTTTGTTCTGTTCCACCCCTTTAGATTATAAGCTTTGTAATATNTTCTGTCATCTGCTACCACTGAGAACAGTCTAGATCCATCCTCTTTGGAACCCCCTTTCAGGTAGTTGAAAGCAGCTATCAAATCGCCCCTCATTCTTCTCTTCTGCAGACTAAACAAGTCTAGTAAGATTAGTTTAAAGGAATACTGCCTAACAAAGGATCAATTTGTATTATATTTGGAAGTGGACAGTGTGGCAATGGAGACAACACTTTTGCTGTCCTGGGAGGCGAGAAAAGATGAGTAGCAACAGCAGGTTTTGAGCTGGTCCCTTTCACTCTCCAAGGATGACCCTGCCAGTTAAATCCACATCATCCCAGGGTTAAAATGTAGGCAAGGGAAAGGGGACAACAAACATGGTAAAAAGCTTCACAGAGAGCCCAAGGGAGAACTACAGCTCTGGATGCTGAAGCATCTGTGGTTCTAAGAGCTTTTCCACTGGCAGCCATGAAAGCACAGAGGCCAATTAGGACGACTTATGCAACTGAGGTCCGAGCTGAGACTCCTCTCCAGTTTCCAGAGGCCTGCCTCACAGAAGACCCTACACAATGAAACTAGTAGTAGAAAGGAAGTTACTGAGACACCTGGGATCTTATGGAGCTTTTAGAAACTTGGCTTTGAGCACTCAGTGTCACAAAAGAACCCTATGTTAGCCACAACAGGCACTGCCTCTCAGAAGGTTCCTGAAGCTCAGCAGTGCTGGAGGCAGATATTCCATAAACAGGTGTACGTAGAGATCATTTTAAAAAATAATGAATTATATTGTACTTGCCAATAAAAAAATTACTTGCCTCAGGCAAGTGAATAAAGAAAAGGTTTGCAGAGATGCTTTAAGCTTAGAGGGTGTCAAATGCTTTGCCACAAAAAAAGGTAAGACCTCTTGGAAGGAATCTGAGTTCTGCTCTGCTACAGACTTCGTGTGTGATCTGGGGTAAGTCTGTCACTCACTCTCTGCCTTAGATCTCTGTGTAAAATAGGGACAATAATATTTCCTTACCTCAATTTGTGACGATAAAATCACTAACGTTTTTGAGAACTCTGATACATCAGTGATGAGGCCCATATAAGTATCTACAAAGATGGAAAAGAAGTTCCTCAATGTGTCACTAGGCCAGAAGAATAATTACAGTCACGTGGCAGAAAAGAGTCACTACCTTAGATGATACATGAACCTCATCATAGAATGCTTTTAAAGCATACCTAGAAACTCCCGGTCCTTCAGTTAATATCAACTTGGTTGCCTCTGTAGTTCTGCTGGCGGGTGATCCAGAAAGGACAACTGCTTCCATCATGAGATAATTATATCAGGCCAAAATTGTCTAGTAATTAACAATTCTATTTCCCTTGCTAGCTAATGAGCACACCTACTTCCCTAAGTAATCAAATCTTTCTGTTCAGAGGAGAACAGCCAGATGTGTTACTCTTTGTATCTTCTGTAGACCAGGCACAGAATGCTAGAAAAATATACCTAAAATACTGCTATGAGACACAGTAGAATCGTTCAGTTTTTTTTGTCCCCCCCCCCCCAACAAGGTTTAAAATTGGAGTTAGCTATCGGTCCTTGGTAGGCTCAAGATGACTGATCGTGAGGGAAGGTAACTAAATAAATTCTACTCTTAAAATGCATATAATACACAACAGCATAATCACATCATCATCATCACCAGCCAACCACCACAGTATCACTGTGTCAACATAACCAAACTCGTTTAATAAGCAAAAGGGATACACAAAACTCACGGGGCATTACAATTAATTGTATTTTAAATTACTCAAGGTCAACAATTCAGAACAATTTGCTGAGGTAATCTGCCACTTCACTATTTTTCCCATTATACATGTTTGTTTCTAGTTTCCCATTATTCAAGTTTGTTTCTGTGGTTCAAATCAATCTCAGGTAAGACTGCAATACAAATTAAAAACTGAAGGAATGCTGAACCCACATCATCTCTACTTAAAGTAGGTATTTTCAATAGTATGGACAACATTTTAATACAGAGATTGTTTCCCTCTTGTTTGTAGTAGAGCAGATCATCTCACCATTAATTCACAATTAACACCTCTGCAGCAGCTACAGCAACTGTTTACACAGAAAAGTAAAATTAAGATTAGATAGAAACTGTTTATATAGAAAAGGAAGATTAATTGAATGTTTTTAGTTTTCTTTTAATGAAGATTTACAACTGGAATGAAGAACCCACGAGCTTGTAACCAGCTGAGACTCCACAGACCATCAATGATAGGTAAACTGATTACAGTTAGATTATTTTTGCACTTCAAGATTTAGAAGCTTTAAATTATTAGATCTTTGCATTTTATGTAGAAAATGTACTTCCACCAGGCCTACATATATATGCTGTATATGAAAGTGATTACTCTGTTTTGCATGCTACTTGCTTTCCAATTTAAATGGAAAACATCCATTTAAAAGCATTACAAATGCTTATTTAAGAATACACTAAGTCAGCTCGCTCTCAGAATTCCATAAATATTCTGCCTCCCAAACAATGAGTCATAACTTCAGAAATTTAAACTAGACAAGTAATCGTCCATTTAGTTGATCACACACAATTAAATCCCCAAGCAACAACTTTCTAGCTTCTCAGCATTCCATTTGATCATCCATTGAGTTCAACACAAATAACAGAACAAAATAACAGTTCTTTGCACAAAAAAAGTTATTAGATCTTTGCATCTTATGAGAAAAGCTATTTCAAACAGGCCTACATCTGTGCTGTATATTACATGATACTACTACTTTCCTTACTATTAGTGCGTGAATGTGGGTTTGTTTTCACACTGTTTAAGAATGCTTTTGAGATCCTCCGATCTGCAGGACAATGCATAGAAAAATGTCTTTTCAACAAAAATTCTTCTTTGTATGAGAAAAGTAAAGAAGATTTGAAGACAAAAAAATCTGGAGTCTCCTTCTCCAGAGCACTTCTTTTATAATTTAAGTATTCAATAGATATACTTGGACATTCCCACAGAGTTACCCACTTAGAATTTGCCCTGATATTCCCATCCATCTACTCATTTTTCTCTGTAACCATTATCATAATTATATTGGAACTCCCTTTTTTTTTTTTAAATGAAGAAGTCCTGCTAAGTACTGATCAAGTGGTCTTCTATGTTGAAACTAAGATACTCTAAGTGAAACAAAGGCGAATCTTCCAAAAATCTAAGGCAATAAAAACATTTAAATAGTTGTCCAATAAAAGATATCACCTCACCCACATTGTCTCGCTAATATCCTGGGACTGACACAGCTACAACTATGCTGCATACATATTTATAAAGCAGTAAGTGCCACCAAATTGTGTGCTTTTAGAAAAATCAATGTCCTTCTGTTCTGAGAAGATTTTTTAAGGAATGGACTGCTCTGAGCTCCATATTTATTTATATACATTTCACCATAAGAAAACCTAACATCTGTTCAGTGTAAAGAGCATGCAATGTAAACAGTGTTAAAATATATATTAACCCTAGAAAGAATTATGAAATTGATAAGAAAAAATTCATATATCATTACATACCAGGAAGTATTAGCTACTCAAAATGAACATTCTTATGTATTTTACTCTCACTTGTATCACCATTTACAAAAATATTACTAATTATTTAGTAATATTAAATGGTGGCAAATATTAAACAAAATTGGCCTGGGACAAGCACATGACAGGGGCAGAGGGATCAATCATATTTCTGAGGACCTACAAGTTGCATCTGGTAGTCTGCAATTGATTATTTACCCTAATGCAGAGGTTCTCAAACTATGGTCCGCGGACCACCAGTGGTCCATGAGCACCATGCAGGTGGTCCGCCGACAGTTCCCTGTAAGTGGAGCTGTACATGCCTTCCCAGCCCGTAAGTGGAGCTGTAGCATGCCTTCCCAGCCCGGTGGCTACCACGGGGGGGGAGGACGACACCCCCCCCCTCCCCCCCGCTTTCCAACCGCAGCTATGGCGGGGGAGAGACGCCCCCCTCCTTCCCAGCCCCAGATACGGCAGGGGAGAGACACCCACCCCCACACTTCCCATTTCAGGTTGTTCTACAAGGGATGGTGTGAGTATATGGATATGCAGGTACAGTCTGTAGATCTCTATCTACTTTACTGAGTTGGGGTGTTTGTAGCTTTGCTAAATGTATTAATAAACTATTTGTAAATATAGACAAGTTCCTATAGTGTGAGTTTTGAACCCTCAAAGTGATAACTTGGGATTTTTAAGTAATCTAATTGATTGTTTATATATATATATAATCTATAGTTCTGGCTACATATCTGGGTCTGCGATGGGCCAAGTAGCCTGAAGAGAATAAGGTGGGCTAGCATAAGGCTTGTGGTGTCATCCAGCCAAATATTCATGAGGCAAGCGATACTGGATGCTTCACTGCTGATGAAATAGAGACAGCAGGCATACACAATGCAGTTTTCATTGTATTTATATAGACAACCTATACATTTCAGGCCAAACAATAATTAAGTTGTCTCACAGGATCAGAGGAAAACAAATGTGAGTGTGTCTAATAAAGTAAATGTGTTTAACGTATGCTCAGAACCATAAATGGTCATGCAGATTTTATAAATCATACATTTGTTCTTAGGGCACATATATAAAGTGAACAAGAAGAGCCTGTGAGAGTCGGTATAGGCAAGATATTCTAGTAGTTAGGGTAGGCAGTAGTTTTTGTTTAAAAGTTATTGAAGAGTATTTCAGCGTTGCTTGCAATTGTTGTAACTGAGTACGTGATACATACATACATATTTTAAATGTCAATACTGGATTACAAAGCAAATGTATGGCATCCTGTCTTTGACAACCCCACACACTTCAATTTACCCAGGAATTTAAGGATATAATCAAATCTTTCTCCAAACAACTCCAAGAGATTCTACAAACTCATCCCCCACAAAAGCGATGCAGGGACCTTCTACATGCTTCCCAAGATACACAAACAAAGCAACCCAGACAGAGCCATCATATCTGACCACAGCACTCTTACTGAAAAAATATCAGGACTCATAGAAACCATCCTCAAACCACTCAGCACACAAAGGGACAACTTCCTCCAGGATACAACCGACTTCCTCTGCAAACTCCACAAGATTAACAACCTCCCTCAGACCACCATCCTTGCCACCATGGATGTCACTTCCCTATACACCAACATAGCATATGGCATTGCTGCAAGACTAAATCTTACAAGACAATAGCTATCTCTCAGATAACCACCCCAAACACATTGCCAAACTCATCCATTTCATCCTCACTCATAACAATTTTACATTCAACAACAAATACTTTGTCCAAATCGTGGGATCAGTCATGGATAGAAGGATGACTCCCCAGTATGCCAACCTTTTCATGGGTCACCTCAAGGAAAAATTTCTGGACAAATGCACCACAAAACCAATTATATACCTGAGCTACATCGATGATATTTTCATCCTCTGGATAGATAGCTTAAACTCCCTCCGAGATTTTCACTACAACTTCCAACAAACACTACCCATCCATTAAACTCTCTCTGCAACTCTCCCACACTAGCATCAACTTCCTGGATATCATTATCAGCTTCAACAATGGAACCCTACAGACAATTATACACAAGAAACCCACAGATTATCACACATACCTTCACAGATCCAGTAACCGTCCCAAACACAGTAAAAAATATGTTATCTACAGCCAGGCACTCAGATACCACAGAATATGCTCCAAGGAGAAAGTCCGGAATATACAACTTTAAACCCTCAAAACCGCCTTCATCAAACAAGGACATTCCACGAGAAAAGTAGATTGTATCATGAAATGGGCCATCCAAATACCCTGAGAGACTATAGAAAGAAAACCCACTTCAACCGCATACCCCTAGTTGTCACCTACCACCCCACACTGGAACCCATACAGGGTATCATACTCCAAAGGGACTCCATCCTGAAAGAAATCTTTCCTGAACAAACACTTCTGGCATTCAAACAACCCCCCAACCTCACCAAGTTCATCATCAGAAGCGTGTTCCCAGCAGACCAGGACACACCAACTTGAAGTGGCACCAGACCCTGCCAGAATAGCAGATTCAAATCGATGCTTTTGCCATCACAAGTACAAAGCAGCCTGCAAGTGAAGCATGAGTCATCTGTTTCAATGACCACCTTGTGCACCCCTTAGTGCTTGTCCTGGGAAAACTATGAAAAGGATAGAAAATAAAAATACTCAGTTTTGTTTCTGTTTGCTTTATTCTATGCTCTTCTGCCTTAGTGAACTCTACCATGCTCATTACACCTATGGTGATGAGGTAAGAGAAGGTGCTCAAATAAGGCTATATAAAAACTTAGGATGTCCAGACAGAGAGGATTTCATTCTGTAATTCTTATTTGAACTTCTGAATTCTTATAAGAGCAAGGGAGGGGAGAGAGAAAGGACAAGGGATTGGAGGTCAGAAGTTTTAATAAAGACAAGGTTGGTATCTCAACCTCTGTGGAATGCATACATTTTATATTTTACATGAGCCAACTTAGTATTCCTTACTCACAGGACTGCCAGTCACCTTGAATTTTGTCAAAGGTGACTCCTAATTTTGATAGGCCAGTCATGTGCCCTGTCATACAAGCTTGCAGGATACTAAGGCTATGTCTACACTAAGCACCTTTCAGTGACATAGCTGTGCCGCTACTGCCTGCTGCTAAAAGGTGCGCAGTGTAGCTGCTCTTTGTCGGCGGGAGAGAGCTCTCCCGCCAACAAAAAACTTCCACCCCCAACGAGCGGCAGTAGCTTTGTTGGCAGGAGAGCTCTGCCGCCGACAAAGCACTGTTCACACCAACGCTTTTTGTCGGTAAAACTTTTGTCATTCATGGGGTGTTTTTTTCACACCCCTGAACGACAGAAGTTTTACCAACGAAAATCCCATGTAGACAAAGCCTAAAATACCAGTTTGAATAGGAAAATAGCTTTGTGTTGTCAATGTGATACAGTGTTCTGAGTAAGATAATGGAAAAGGATGTTTTGTCCTACCGTGCAAATCTTAAAGTGATTGCTGTACAACCCTATACTCCTATTAATGCTCAGAATTCTGCATGTGTCAGTTGCTTGGGACTTTCCGCTTATCTTCTCCTACTTCATCTGTTAAAAACACTCTCCCTTTCCCACCTGGCTGCATGTTTTTTGTTGTTTTAAGATTGATAGCAGAATCATTATTGACTGTGAGGCTGCCTCCTTGGGAATCATCGAGTTATGATTTCTGCTGGAAGTAGGATATCTGGCTAGTTGACAAAAGGAATGACAAATCATAGACTCTTATGAAAACCTCTCCTCCTGCTTTAACTTAATATTTAAAACGCACTTCGTTTTTGCTTCTAAATTTTCACCTTTTGGGGGATACTCACAGAGATCACTTGTTAGCCTCTTTCAGAACAGCACTATCTTGTGAGAAACTCTAAGTATTGTGGTTTTATTACTACTATGTACTTGTACAGCACCTTCCATCCAAGGAACTCAAAGCACTTTACAAGCATTCTTTAATTAAGCTTCATAGATAACTATCATCATCCCTATTTTACAGATGCGGAAACAGGCAAAAAAGAGATTGAAGTGACAAACCCAAACCCGAAGCCTGGACTATACTACCGAGTTAGATCGATGCAGTTTTTGTCGACCTAATAATGTCAGCTTCTGCAGTACAGTGTCCCTCCCTCCGACATAACTTGCCTGTTACGTCGACTTAATTACTCCACCTCCACGAGAGACATCGTGCTTAGGTTGACGTAGTTAGGTCAACGCAGGGTCAGTGACACTGCGTTGCTTACACTGACTTACGTGGCCTCCACGAGGTGTACCACAAGGTCCACCGCGACCACTCTGGTCACAATTTTGAACTCCACTGCCTGCAGCCAGGTACACAGGTAAACGCCGCTCTCCTTTTGAAGCCCAGGGAAGTTTTGAACTTGCTCTTCCTGTTTGCTCAGTTTGGAGAGCTCACATAGCAACTGCCCAGCTGAGCATGCCTGCTTCATGCAGCAAATGCGCTCCTCCCTGGAGTATAGGTGAGGTGGTGGATCTCCTGGGTCTGTGGGGAGAGGAGGCTGTGCAGTCACAGCTCTGCTCCAGCTACAGGAACTTTGACATCTATGGCCAGATCGCTCGGGACATGGAGGAGAAGGGCTTGTACAAATCAAAGAGCTGTGTCAGGCATACCAGAATGCATGGGAGGCAGATAGTCGCTCTGGTGCAGAGCCACAGACATGCTGCTTCTATAAGGAGGGGCCTGGGGTCAGAGTGGTGGAATATGAGTCAGGGTGCCTAGCATCGGGCTGTAGGAAAAGAGGGAATGGATTTAAGAAAGAATGAAAAGAAACAGAATTAAAGCCTTCCCTGGACAAGTAAAAACAGATACCACTGGCATTCACTTTTTCATATAGATGTAAACTGTGCAGGGTTAAATTACTGTTGGATGGTGAGAAATTGGTACAATTATGGTATACCTACTGTAGATTACTCATTAAAGAAAAGAGATTTACTTCTCGAGGAAGATTTTTGTGTTAAAACAAAACCCAGTTTTCAAGACATCTTACTTTAGTAAACATGGTACGTTAAAATAAATTTCAGCGTTACATGGCTTTGTACAGCGTTATTAAAAGTGAGTCAGTGTCATGTGGACAGATAATTTAGTTCCATTACATTGCACATATTCAGATTTGGAATAAACTTTTGTTATCTGGACAATATGACTTGGGTCTATACCTCCACAATGATCACAGATGCACAGTGGTATCCTTTGGACTCTCACCTCTGTCAAAGGAAGGAAAGGGGTGTCTCAAAAGCAATCAGATTTTAGAAAACAACTGGACCAGTGCCTCCAATTTCAAGAATCTGTCCTTCCACTGCACCTGTAGTTATGTTTGCTCCGATATGCTCTTTGGAATCTGTTGTCTGAATTCTGTATTGGAGTAGTACTACTGAATGTATTTACAAACAGAATTCATAAGAGCTAGTAGCTGCAGAGAAATCACAAACAAAGGGGATCAAATCCTTTCCTCGTTTCACAGGTGCATACATCCTCATATAAAGAGAAATCACTGTGGGGAACCAGGGGATAGAATCACAAGGGAGTTCTCTATACGGGTCATACTGCAATGTGCTGCATGCGAGTTAAAACACACTACAACAAATCATTAGATAGAAATGTAAATAATCTCTATCTGAAACAAATTCCTATGTTTGAGGTTTATTTTAATTCTGGCTGAATTCAATCATGCAAAGCTTAATTAGAAAAGAAACAGTATTCCAGGACCTCCCTACATTCCCGCCTCCCCATCCCATATCTTATGGTGCCACAGCAGTACCCAAAACATTCCACCCCTCGGAGATTAAACTCAAGGAGAGGGACACATACACCCAGCTGTTTGTGCTTGTGAATTCCCTGTTCCTTCCCCATTAAAGATACTTTCCCTTATATGTATGATGTTTACCTCAGCATTGCATAAGTATGTTTGCATAGGTGTGGAATAAAAATCTATGTATGGAAATTGAATTTATCTTTATTATTCTCCATCATATGGTGGCTGCTGCTAACATTCGCAGACAATAGCAATAGGTGCATGTGCATTGTTATAGTCAGCGCACACAGCAATCATTACAAGGTTTATAGCACGGTGCAAGCAAACAATGCCAGGCTCAGCACAGTACAGCAACACACATTACTGTGGCTCATTGTTAAAATGCTTCAAGGCCTCCCTCAGCCAACTAGCCCCCTGCTGAGCTCCTCTTATAACCGTGCGTTCATAATGCACAGCACGATATTGAAGAGTAGTGCTGAATCCATGCTTTCTGACAGATGGCTGGCTCACAGGCTACTAGGGCAGTTGAAAAGTAGCTGGAAACCTAGTAGGATTCCCATGGAATGATGGGATTGAGAAACCTGCATCATGTGATGCTGAACCTACCCCACCCCCCACCCACCCCAGAGGCATTGCAAACCCTTCCCAAAACACCCTGCGGTCAGTTGCACAGTGGATACCTACCCACCATGCACTGCTCTCTGGGTCGATGCAAGAGCTGCTACTGTGGCTGCGCTCCATCAACACAAGCAACATAGTATGGACATGCAACAGTGATTTAATTACAGCAGTGGCTGTATGTCTGGTGCATAGACAAGCCCTGAATCAGATGCAGAGGCTGGAAAAAGACCCCAATTGTCAACATTCCCCGCCCCATTCTCTAACTACAAGAAGAAATGTCCTCTCGTTGTAAAAAAGAAACCATGTCACTATAAACAATTTAAAGTGTGGGGAAAAGGTCATGGGAAATACAGGTGTATGGATGTCTTAGTGAAATATTCAGTGATAATGTTAAAGTCGTTTTTACCTGTGCAATTGTACTGGATGTAGTCTGAACTTTCACCAGGCATCCAAATGGATACTTCCATTATACACATTTTTTCATATAATCCAAAATGTAAACAGCATGTCCAAACTATAGAGCTGCTTCAGATAAAAGATCACCTGCTTTCTACATATCTGGAGTCAAAACAGACTAATTAATCCAATCATTTTCCAGTGTGAGCAAAGTCAAATTAGTTTACCACAAACAGAAGTATTCAGGACACTTGTTCTATCCTCATTCATTATGAAGCTTCATTTGGCATGACAATCCAACTTCGTCTGATAAATTAAGTCAGTGAATATTAACTGCCTGAATTACGTATGAGCCTCACTGTATCAATGTAGGGTTGATTAATCAATCTTTGTTGCTGTATTGGATAATTCACTTTTGTGTTTCCTGTCTCTCTTCAATTACACATTTGCTAAAAAATTCAAACCAGGAAGAAATTTCATGCACATACAAACACCTATACTCTACTGCATTCTGGGTATTGGTCTAACAATTAGAATAAGAAGGATCTCATTTTCCTACAGAATCCCCATGTCTTTGGGAACATTTAAAGATTTCATGTTATTGGCTGATTTTCAATCTCTCTCTACCGTAGTTCCATAGTAGGTAGATAACAGAAGAGGCATTGCTGTATTATTAATATTATCTATTGTATTGGCATAGTGCCTAGCAGCCCTAGTAATAGACTAGGATCCCACTATGCCAGATGTGGTACAAAGAAAAGAAAAAGAAAAAAAAAAAAAAGACAGTCCCTGCCTCAAAAAGCATACATTCCAACTGTCCGTCCCTCCATCCTCAGTCCCCAGAAGACTCAGACAGACGACCACCAGTTTCCTCCCCAAAGGACGGTCCATAAGGTACCTATGGTTCTGGGAGGAGAAATGGAAACCACACAGCAGAAGCAGAAGTAGGAGGGCAAAGGGAGGACATCTTCAAATAAGGGGGAAAAAATCAAAACAACATAGCATCATCTGAATGGTCACTGTATTTAACTGAGAAAGTGCCATGTTGGGATGGTGAGTTGGAGAAAGGAGGTTAGGGG
Source organism: Platysternon megacephalum (assembly GCA_003942145.1). Lineage (NCBI taxonomy): Eukaryota > Metazoa > Chordata > Testudines > Platysternidae > Platysternon > Platysternon megacephalum. The sequence continues at coordinate 98,458 of QXTE01000150.1, read as the reverse complement.
CTGAGTAAGAATTGAAATAACCCCTAAAATAGAAACGCAAGGAACAAGCTTTAAAATAAAACAAAAATTGGTAATAATAAAATATAACAAAAGTAATAAAAACAAAAAATTCTAAGGAATAAGGCAGGGTAGGAGGCAGTCACGCTTGGTCACGCAAACAATGCATGTTTTGCTTCTATCTTGTCTATTAACATATGTTTGTCTTTCGTACGTAGAATGCCAAGCTCTTCAGGGCATTCATCTTATGAGTTTCTACAGGACTTGTCACAAATTGGGGTCTTTAGATGCAGCCAGAATGCAAATATCAAGAAAATAATAGTAGTAGACAAATTTAAAGTTGTTGTAATTATGTCTTTTTATAAATGGAAATGCTAGTCCATAGGTTCTCAATCTGGAGCTTGTAAAAAGGTCTGGGGAGAGAGACACCCACTCTACTTTTCTTTATGATTAGATATTGAGTACCCCCCAACACTTTTCTGTTATAACATGACATCATTGTATGGAACAGGTTGAGAACCACTGCTCTAATCTCAAGTACATGACTTGGGCATGGTTAATGCAATGTACGTTCTCCAGACTTAGAGAATTCTGCATATAAAAATCATGATCTAGTATTGTCAGAAGAGGTAACCTTTTAAACTGAGTCAGGATTGATTTCAGAACATGTCTGTCACCCTGTGTACAATTTTATTCTGTTAAATTTCATTTGCATTTTAAAGCAACATAGATTGTGTATAAAGATGTATGGCATAATCAAGCCCTCACTCACTCCATGCAGAGAGCCTAGAAGGGAGTAAAATTCTTCCGAACTGCACAGAAATTAACTCTCTGTATACACCAGCTAGTTCTGTACCAATGTAGTAAAGGAAAGCACAGTCTAGTAGTTACTAGCTCTAGGAGTCAGAGTTGTGTTCTATTCCTGGTTCTCCCAGGGTTATATGGTCTTGGGAAAGCACAAGCCACTAGCTTCTGAAAAGTTAAGCAGCAATGGTACCAGCAGCCACAATATATTCTGAGCAATAAAACCACCCTTTCATATTAAGCTGAAATGAACAAGGTAGATAATGGAATGCATTTCACTGGACTAATTAATAAACTGCAGTACACAAACATTTAGGTGCAAAATGGACATTCCTAAGGCATTCAAAGCTGATTATACCCCCACACAACAGCAAGGCCTATTATTAAGGTTGCCTAACACTTTCCATTATAACCCCTTGTTTTCAGTTGCTTATAACACTAGATAAACTAACCATTTGGGCTAATATTCCTTATGCTTGGTGTCTGCTTCAGATTGGATGTTTTTGAAATTTTGAGCAAAAAATATGCAGATGTTTTTAAGAATCAAATCAATGAAACTTAGGTAGCTTTGGCATGTAACAAAAAAGGTCTAAATTTTTTAAACAGGTTTGTTTATATATGGTAGGCACAAATTTAACTCTACAAAACAACTGTTAGGAGTCTCAGTCAGCAAAGTGAGAGCTCTGGGCTTGGCATTTTATTCCACAAGTCTGCACACTGCTTCTATTTTGAAACCATTTTAAAAGAAAGTAATTTATAACTGATATCTCATCAGAGGGTCTGATACCTGGTATGTGAGTATACCTGCTGAAAGTCAGGGAGGAAATAAATGGAATGAACCTGTAGTCACTTTCTCAACTTCCCTGCATGTTCACCATCCGAAAACACCAACACACGGTACTAGTGATTTTCAGCGCATATATATCAGGGTGGATAAAAATCAATGGTTTAAAAAAAAAAAAAATTTAAAACATTGGATTTTTTTGATAAAATGCTTTTTGAGGTTCCAGGGGCTTCTGTATAGATTATTTAGGTAAATCTTTCTATCTACCCAATCCGACTCAGTGCTCAGTCTAGAAAATACCATCAGAGATTCTTAGTTTTGCAGTTCTCAAACTGTGGATCCAGAGATAACATGCTTGTTAACAGCAAAACAAATTTAAAATAAATAATATATCGAGGTGAGAAATAAGACCTCAACCCTATTGTCCCTCTGCAAATTTGTGTACACAGAGTCAATTCTCTCTCTAAAAGTGCAAAGTTTCAAAAAGTTCAATGAATAAAAGATTGTTGGGGGCAGAATAGATATGGACAAGGAGAAGAAGTCTGGAGATAAATGTGAGATGGGAGGGACAGGCAGTAGAAACAAAAGTGAAACTGTTTGAGCAGCATATTCCAGAAGTCTTGAGGTCTTTCTGAGTGCAGCCTTCATTGATTTGAGATCTACCATACCATTCTCTCACTAGAAGGGAAAACCTATAATGGCAACAGGCCGTAAAAGAGAACATGGAACAATGGGAACATGGAACCATACACACTATAAGGAGAGTGATCAGTTAAAGTGAGCTTCCCCCCCCCCCGCTACAGTTCCTCATATCTCCTTGTCAACTGCCGGAAATGGGCCATTTTCATTACCACTACAAACAGTTTTTTCTCTCTCCTGCTGGTAAAAGCTCACCTTAACTGATACCATATACACTGTAAGGAGAGTGAACACCCATTGTTTCATGTTCTCTGTGTATATATATATCTTCCTACTGTATTTTCCACTACATGCGTCTGATGAAGTAGGCTGTAGCCCACGAAAGCTTATGCCCAAATAAATGTGTTAGTCTCTAAGGTGCCACAAGTACTCCTGATCATTTTCTATAGTTTCAGAGTTATCTGTCAGTGACAGTGTTTCAGTCACATCATGTTTGTCACATAGCCACAATATATCACTTGTAGCAAAAAGAGAAAAAAAATCATCATCATCCAGGAACAACCACAGATAAGTTTGTGATAAGAACCAGCAGATTACAAAAAGAGGTAATTGTTGAAAAAATTGCCCAGTTTGTTTATGCAACAAACTCTCCTTTCCGTATGACTGAGAACCCACACTTCATTAACATGGTTCAGTCATTAAGACCAGGATACAGTCCACCCAACACAGCAGATGTTGCAGGCAAATTGGTGGATAAAGTGTATGAAAGAGAAACTGAGCAGTGTGCAAAAGGTCTAGAGGGTGAAATTGTTAACCTGAGTCTTGATGGGTGGAGCATTGTCCACAATGATCCTATTGTATGGGCTTGTGTGACAATAGAAGAAGGGAACGTCTTCCTTACAGAAACAATTGATACATCAGGAAATGCACACACAGCAGAATACTTACAAGAAGTAGCAGTAAAAGCTATAACAAACTGTGAAAAACATTTCAAATGTCTAGTACGCAGCTTGGTTACAGACAATGCTGCAAATGTATCCAAGATGAGAAGAAATTTAGAAGAGAGTCCCAAGCTAACAACATATGGTTGCACTGCTCATTTGATGCACCTCTGAGCCAAAGACTTCAGTGTTCCAGAAATAAAGGCTAATGTTGAAATTGCAAAATACTTCCGTAACAACCACTTTGCACCAAGCTAACTCTCCCACAAGACGTGCGATGGAACTCAGTAGTGGACTGTTTTGAGCACTATATCAAGAACTGGCCTAATCTGATGACAGTTTGTGAACAAAATTGTGAAAAAATATGTGGCACTGTCACAGCCAAAGTTCTCAACATTGGGCTTAAGAGAAATGTTGAACACATGCTGAGTACCCTGAAGCCTATTTCTGTAGCCTTGAACAAAATGCAGGGAAATAGCTGTTTTATTGCTGATGCTGTTGAAATTTGGAAGGAACTGAGTGAGATCTTAAAAAGAGAAATATGCAATGACAGAGTTAAATTACAAGCATTAAAAATAAAGCAATGGGACAAGCATTATCTCCAGCTCATTTTCTTGAAAATACTCGGTACCAGGGTCTTACCTTAACAGCTGAAGAAGAGGAGTTGGCTATGACATGGACATCCAGCAATCATCCCTCCATAATGCCAACTATAATAAACTTCAGAGCTAAGGGAGAGCCATTCAAGAAATATATGTTTACTGATGATGTTTTAAAGAAAGTCACACCCGTGAACTGGTGGAAGTCACTTAAGTACTTGGATTCAGAGACTGATGAAGTGATAATCTCACTTTTAACAGCAGTAGCTTCTTCTGCATGTGTAGAAAGAATATTTTCTTCCTTTGGACTAATTCATTCCAAATTGAGAAATCGTTTTGGACCCGAAAAAGCATGAAAGCTTGTTTTTCTTTTCCAGATTGTGAACAAATAGGAAAATGAAGGTGAAGACGACTGAGTTAGCTGCAGAAGCTAATGTTTTAAGTTTCTCATGTTGACCTGACTGACATAGTTGATTTAATTTGGGGTTTTTTTTTAAAAATAAATTCATTTAACTATTTTAGTTAAAAACAATTTTAACAAAAACAAACCTGATTTTAAAAAACTTGAATGTTTAACTAAATTCAAAAATGCATATGCTTGTTTTGTTAAAATATTATATGTTTGCTGTTGAAGAAAAAAATCCAGACTACATAACGTTGTTATTTTAGTTAAATAAAACAACTTAAATGTCTGTCTGGTGACGTTCTCCTCCTAATTCAGCATGGCAAGAAAATCCTCCAAATATTAATGATTAACCTGTTGAATTGGAGATTCTTCACCTCCCAATGACTTCATAAATATCTGCTTCAATTACCTTTGGTAAATGAAATAACCAACCATTCATTTTCTGATATAGCTGTAAAACTAATCTGAAAAGTTTTCAAAATAAATCATTTTAAAAATGTATAGTGTGTATCTTCTAAAAATGAAACCTACATCTACCTCTGAGTTGTGAAGAATATGTATTAAGGTTATAACAACCAACAAGAATGCACTTTTATGTAGAAATCCATGATTAAATTGAGTCTTCCTAACTAGTGATTTAAATCATGATTTAAATCAATTTGATTTAAATCAAATCCACCCTGATATATATGCTTCTCTTATTATTCACTGGAAAGTGTTGATTATTGTCACCACATCTCATTACAGATACTGGTTCTGATGCAAAACCAGCAAATAAAGCATGAGAGTCCATGTGGTTGTTTTCAGTTAAAAAAAATACGAAACAAAACAAAACAGAACAATAAATGTTCTTGAAATGCATTACACTGCACTGACAGTTTTCATGTGGGTGTTGAAATTAAAAAGAACACAAGTGATGAGTAAAAAACTGATCATACATTCATATGTATTTAAAATGCCACCCCCCTCATTGTTAACAAGTTTATGTTGTGGCTATAATTTGCTCCATCCAGGAGTAAAAGGAGAAAAAGGTATGAAATGATCCAACAGCTAGAAGTTGAAGCTAGACAAATAAGGTGCAAGTTGTTAACAATGAGGGTAATTAACCATTTAAACAATTTACCAAGGATTGTGGTGGATTGCTCTAGGGCAACTTTTAAATCAAGACTACATGTTTTTCTAAAAGATCTCCTCCTCTAGGAATTATTTTGGGGAAGTTCTGTGGCCTGTGTTACATAGGAGGTCAAACTAGCTGATCACAATCTATGAATCTGTATGTTGATTTATTCCTTGGCCTTTCAGTTGAGAATGTGAACAAGCCCCCATTTCAGCAACTCTAATAATGTATTTACAGGTCTGTCTCATCTTACGCTGGGGTTACGTTCCGCGGTCAGCGCCTAAAGCGAAAACCGTGTATAGTCAAAATTACATTGGGTGTAATGGTGGGCAGAATCGCCCACACTACAGAAACAGTATTTAAATTGTTATTTTTCTCTTTTTTTTTTTCTTTTCTTGTTTTTGCCGACCGCATAAAGCTGAAATCGCACATGTTAAATGCGCCTAAGATGCGACAGACCTGTACTAGTATGAATACCTGCTCACTAGTAACTTGAGTGACCAGTGAGTATTAATTCACAACTAATCTGGGTAAGATTTAGTCCAAAAGTGCAAGTCCTTTGTACAATCATTATGACTTACATACATTTACAATGCAACTGTCACTGTGGTATACCATATACACTTTACATGCTTTAAATTTGGTTAACATTTTCAAATAAGACATTCATGAACGTTGCTGTTCCACTGCAGCTCACAGCTTAGAGAGAGAGAAAAAAACCACACACATACACACGCAGAGAATGATCTGACAGGTCTAAGATCCCAGGACTTCATAGTTCAGTAATTTGGAGACGTGGCAAGCAGATCTCTTGCTACCGAGAATGCCCTCTGTCTCCTTAAAAGGCTTGGAATTAGCTCCACATTTACAGATGATTACAGGTCATACAGTGAGTCATAAATCCACCATTATGTTAAATTGGTTTAAGCATGATTTCAGCGAGTAAAAGTGTATCTATAAAAGTGGTTTACACTATTACAACTAGCACAGTGCTCCGCTCCACTCCTCTCCCTTCCCCATGCGAGCGGTGGGCAGGGCCTTGGGGGGGAAGAGGCCAAGCCGGGGCAGGGCCTCTGAGCAATCCGTGGGTGGGAAGAGGCCAAGCAGGGTTGGGACCACAGTCTGGGCTCCGGGACCCACAAAAGATTAATCCGGCCTTACGTGTGCTGAGCACCCCCTATTTTATTTTATTTTTTTTAGGTGGGTGCTTGAGCCCTGGAACACTTTCAGAGTCGGTGCCTATGGCAATCGGATCAATTTTACACCGGTGCATGCTTTCTACTATAAAAAAAGACTCCATGAGTAAAAGTTATTCTCTCCATAAGTCTTTCCATTTCACCCCCAATCAGAGTAGCCACGATCACTTCCACTACAATTGAGACGCCATAAGACATAGGCATAAATTAACATATAAATTCATTTTTAAAAATTTAAACAAAGAAGGACACAAAAATAACAGTGTGCCTAAGAGAAAAAAAGATGTATTATTTTGTCATAACCCAAGCTCTGATCCTGCAATTATGTGAGTTTAGCATGGCTCCTTCAATCCACATTGACACAGGGGTCTGCACTAATACATCTACTTACAGATAGAAGACTTGATATGTTGTCTCTCGATGTAAGAATAAATGAGTGTGTTAGCGAAGTCTTCCTTTTCTAGTAAAATATAGATCTGATAGAACAACCAGTTTGCACTAGGATTATTTAGAAGCATTTTTATCACCTTCTTGCATAAATGTGTTGCATTTTCTTCATAGCTATTAAGTTTCTTTCAAGATTTTTTGTTTTTTAAATGTCAAAGTCTTCACCATGTGGAGGGGACCAATTGCCATGAAGCTCAATCTGGCTCTGTTCATTAATACCAAATTCCGCAATATTTTCTCCTTTAAAAAAGATCCCAACCTCACCCCCTCACCCTTTTTTTTAATCTCAGTGGAATCAAACTCTTATCAGTCAAAAACATTCATGAGATGTGTGAAAGCTGTAGAGTGCAGTACATTTACAGAAGTCCCGATTCCCTCAGGAGAATCAAGCATTTTCTTTTTAAAAACATATGCACACACAGAAAGATTTCACTGGACTATTTCATTCAATATTAACACAGTTGGGAGTCAAATATTTTACTGTATAGAAAAATGATTTATAACAAAAAGCTAACTTTAGTCTATTGCAAGTTAACAGCACCACATACAGGAAAACAGGAAGATCACAAAATAGAATGAAATCTGAATAGGATATTGATTGATTTTCAATGTGATATTTTTAAAAATTCAGCATTAAAGATAAGCGTACTTTCTTACACAAATCAGTATTCAGTATTCATACCTGAAATATCCCAGTTTTACATTTCATCAAACTTCTTTACTTTTACAAAATGTTTGTTCAAGACCTATTGTATATCAAATAGTTTATTCTGTATTTATAAGAAAGAAGCACTTCTTTTGGGAGGAGCACTCAGTGTGACAGATATTGTTTCAAAAAGTCAAGTAAGTGTTTACACTATCAAACTCTTCTTTTGTTCAAAGTGAAATGTTAATAAAACATGTTCAGTGCTGCATGATAATGACCTGAATGTGTTTAAGTTCCTGGGAAAAAAGCCTTAATTCTGAGAAATATAAGCAAGTTGCTTTTGAGTCCGAAGCTCACAATGGCAATACCAGCAAACATTTTTAAACGTGTATTTTGTTTTTTTGTATGATTTTGTAAACCAAAAAGTGTTGCTACACCTCTTCAAGTATTTTTGACTTACCTCGCCCTTCCCTTTGCACCTTTACTTTTTTTTTATTTCCCCAAACTGGTCCTTATTATTTTTTCTCACTGTAAGAAATTACTGCTAAGTTTGATACATCCATCCATAAGCACAGGTAACTTTAAATGGCTACTTTTTGAATCTTAAAAGTATGGTATAATGTCCACAACCCAATGTGCAAAAATACACAATCATATACTAACTCTATAAGTATGGAACTATGGGATTGTTCAATAGGCATTTGCCCAGATTGTTTTTCTTTCTTAGCAGAATTCAGTGAAGGACCACCCATTCTGCAACATCACAATGAATGTTCCATCTGAATTTTAGTGTCTTTCCACAACTTTTTCTCATTTCTGGGATATGCTGCAAATTCTAAGGTTTCATTTAATTAACTTTCTGTCATTTTCAGCTACCATGAATGTAAACAGACATATTGCTCCTTTGTTAAACCAAATTTTTAGAAAATTGTATTCAAACACCAGCAAAGTAATATGAATTCTCAACTTCCCTACTACAGTCAAATCATTCATGCATGAATCTCAAGACCTAACATTATTTAAAAGCAATTGTGGTCACAGGAAACTTCTCTGAATCTTTTCCTTTTAACTCAATTAAGAAATTAAAAAGTCCACAACACTATTTAATGTATCATGTGACTGTAAAGATCTTTTTAAAGGAATTCAGAAGTTACTTTTCATACAATATTTGAGAGTCAAGATTGTTGTACGAACTTAAACTTTTTATTTATTGTTATTTATTTATTGCTGTAGAATCTTAACATTACCTAATAGTATTTTTGTAATTATGGATAAAAATTTAATTTTAGGATCTTCATTATTACTCATTCCATAAGTTAAATCTATATATTAAAGAAAAACAAGCATGCAGTATTTCATAGCTCTCTAATTAATATATAGATGCGAGTTGTTAGTGATGCATCTTCCAATATCTACTCCAGATTGGCTCTCCACCCCTGACCTGCAGTAGGGCCCTAAATTTTCTGTCCTTTTCAGTTTGTTTGTTTTCCTATTCCAACCCATATATCATCTTGGACAACAGCTGACAATTTAAATGCAAATAGCCTGTCAGAAATAACATCAAATGCTTGTTCAATATGGGTGGTGAACCATGATAAATGCATCATTGTCTGCTTTGTCCTTAGCCTTTCCAAATCAAGAAGTTAGATTCACTATTCCACCTCTCTTTTTGAGAATGGGAGCATTACACATCACATTTATGATGGAAAATGATAAGGAGCAATTTGGGGAAATACAAAAATTAATGATCCAAAGGAGTTATCCCACAAACATTTTAGAACTGTAAACAAGATCTGGGAAAAGAGGGTAATAAGAAGTATAGAAAAGAAGAACATGGAAAGAGTTTGGCTAGCAAACTGAAACATCAGGGAAAATATTTGGTTTGGTTCTGAAAACGTTCATAATTGTCAGCAAAGTAGAAAGCTGTATGTTGTTTATCCCCTTAAGTCTGGTGCTACCCAGGTTTGAATCCGCACTCAAACAGGAACTTCAGCTCAGGTCTCCTCCCTTGCAGGTGAGCATAGCACCCCAAAGCTACAGGCTGTTCTGGAGTAAATTGTTCTTAATCTCGCCTGTTGAAGCTGTTCCACTTTTTATAAATACTTAAATAATCATTGGAGCAGGGACTTGAACTCAGTTCTCCCCCTTCTGCCAGATGAATGTCCTCACAACCTTTTAAATACTAGACTAGGATTATGCTTATTATGAAAAGGTAACCATAACCTAATGTAGTATTCTAAATGGACTATCTTGTTTTTAGTGCAGAAAGTATTTTCATTTTTTATATTATATTCTACACTTGATGGAATTTTCATTGTACATCAACTACGTACAGAGCTAGGAGGTTTCAAGGATCTTTCCAAAATCCTTTTCCATTGCTAGTATATGATATTACAATCCAATTTAATACACAGTCTCCCCTTATTGCATTTGGAACTTAATTTGCCTCCCATGACTTCGTTATGAAGTCAATACATTTTATTGACTGATTTTAATCTTCAAAAATATAGAATCCCTTCCAAAGCAACTCTATCCCTCTTTCAAATGGATATGGTGAAGATTTAATTCACATGCAAGTATTTGCTGTCTCTAATATTACGTACTAAAAGGTTAAATAACTTTACATTAAATTGTTTGTAGTGGTACCTGCACCTTCGCTGATAATTTCTCATGCAGTAACTAAATACTGTGTGCTTAGTTGCCACAATACTAAATGTCAGAGGACTATATCAAATAGAATCTGGGGTAAACAATCCAACAACTGATCCTTATTCACTGATAGGTAAAATTTGCTCCTGCGTGGAGGACCAGCACAAAGTCTCTTTGTTGCTTAAATCCTACTGAAACCCCCAAAACAGGAAAGGCTGGCAATCTAAAATGACAATATGTATAATTGCTGTGGGTTTAGAATAGCCTGGATAATGTGGCATAGATTTAGGTCTATGCCACAAACCAAATTTCTCTAAAATATATATTTTTAAAAATTCCCATTCTACCCTATCAAAGGCTTTCCTAACATTGAAAGAGACAACAGCAATTGGTTATACCTCTTCTTTAGTTTCCCATATATGTAGGAAGCACCCTAAAATAACAGTTTAAATTTCTTACATAAGATTACAAATTTTCAAATATCTTGAATTTTTGATGAAAAAGCTGTGTGATTAGCAAGACTATCTAATAATGAAACAGTCTAAGAGTAGATTCAGCCCTGGGTAACCTCTGCTTTTATTTTCTGCCGTCATAATCCAGGATGTAGGTTCAATAAGGGCAGAAAGTTTACCTAAATGAGGAATATTGAAGTTTAAGGTGCCTGTGACTGTGTCCTGTTCCGGTCCCACATTAAGTACACGGCAGGCTCAAGGAGGGTTCAAAGTCCACAGAGTTTATTGAGACAGTTCACCATCTCTCTCCTGGGCAGGGGTTACCTCAACAGACTTGGTACCCTCTCTCAGGCAGACCACTCTGGGCCAATGGTCCTTTTATAATCAAACAAAAATAGTCTCAAAACAGTCTCAGTAGTCCTGGGCCAGGCCTACCTTCCTCCAGCAGGGTTCTGGCAGTCTGCAGTCACTGCAGAATTCCTGGGCTAGTCCTTTTTCTCAAAGAGGAAAGGATAAGAAGTCTGTTCTCCTCCCTGGACAGCCAGCAACTGAGCTGTCCTCCTCCTCTTTTAACTGCCCCTTCATTACCTGACAGCAAGTGCAGGTATAGCAGGACAGGGATGAGTGGGCCCACAGCAGCTCATTAACCCTTGCTGGCTCAGTGGGGGATGGTATACCCCATCATAGCATCCACAATGACCAACAATGGTTCTAGGCTGCAGCCATCAAAAAGAGGTTAAAAATTGGATTTCAATGGCCTGAGTGGCCATGGTATGCATTTATACAGTGCATTCCCCAGGCAGCTTTCATTGGGGTTTCCAGGGGGCACTGATAACTACTGAGAGCTCCTTTACCAACGCAGTGCTTAAAACAGTGGAAGATAGTAGTTAGATAGCAACTCCCTCTTGGGAGTAACAGACCCTGTTGGCTCAGGACAGCACAACTATCTGTACCAATAGCAGGGAGGACAATCAAGCCATGTGTGTAATACATCCTTCTTTTATGCCTACTTGTAACTTGATTCAGTTTCCTTATGATTTTGGTTTTTTAGATCTGTTTTTTAAAAAGAAAACAATTGATTCTGTCCCTGTTTTGGGCTATCAAAGCCAACTCATGAAATTCTATTGCACAGCAAACAAAGGTAAATTATTAAATCCTTTCTGACAAGAAACTGAAATTACCATTATGATTCCTGAGTTGCAAAATGAATTCATTCACTTTTTTATGTGATCACAAAAACAGTACGAAAAGAGAATAGGAAAAAATATCAGTACAATGAAAAAAATTCAAATATATTTCTTGGTCCTTTTTCTTGATATTTCTGACAAATTATATTTAAAAAGTCAGCAACATGACAGTAAAACTGACTGCCCTGTACTAAGATGCTTATTACAATAAGCATTTTAAATGTTTTATTACTATGTCCATTTTAAACAAGTATGCTAATGTTCTATTCAGTCTAGACAATTCACCACAGCACAGAGGACTCACAAAAAGGCCCTATGCACCATTTAAACCCATCATACAGACTTATTTATATTTGCCACAAATATTACATATTTTATGTAATATGGCAACATGGTATTCTATCACAAACAAATAATATCCATAAGAAAGTAAATTAGCTGCATTTCAAATGCTAACTTCACCCTAAAAATTTGATTTCAGAATTCAATACTCAGACTTCCAAAAATATTCTAATGGCAGATTTGCATAAAAAGTAAAGTAATGACCAAAATATAAGCTCTTTGAAGAAAGTAAAGCTTTGTCTGTTGGTTAGTTTACATATATAAAGGCATGGGAGGTATAATGAATAAGGAAACCACCCTCACCCAGTGGAATAAAGATTAGATCAAAATGCCAAAAATCACCTTCACTGAACTGAGTCTTTATGGCATGGACTTCTGACAGATTTTCCTACCTTAACGAGGCAAACAGATTTAGACATCAGTAAAATAAAACAATATGCAGAACAATATTGGATTAATCATTGAGCTCTTGCCAACGGATTTATTTACCCAAAAAAAAAAAAATCAACAACCACTCCCAAAAAGCAAAAGTGTGTTCTCACACTTTTCTGAAAACAAATGGGTGGAAATATAAATGGTAGAAATTAAACGTGCACTATATTTATCTTGCCTTCAATAATAAATATACATAGCATAGCAAATTGAAATTATATATATTTTTTTCCCCACAGGAAAGAAAGACAAACAGATATGAGAAATGCTAGTCATGATGCTTAATGCACTTGTGGCAGCTGCTTGGATTCCACAGTATAAGAAATTGAACAAAACAATCAGAGAGGGTGCCTAGTGGCAAGAAAGATAATTGCAAGGGAACCAAATACAGCAGAACCCTGTATATCCAAATAATTGGGACCGAGGCCAGATCGGATAATCAAAAATTCGGATAATCCAGATAATGGGAAAGTGCAAGGGTTCAGCGCCATCTAGCGGCCACAGAAGAGATCATCCACTTCTGGACCAGTGTGCTCTAGTGGTTTGGTTAATATGGAGAGCCAAATAATGGAGGATCAGATAAATGGGGTTTTACTGTACCTGGTACCAAAGATTCTCTCTCACTAACATCCATCAGAACTGTGTTCTCTTGGCATAAAGGCCCTCTCTGGTTTTGATTGAATGCAGGAGAATACCTAGAGCTATGGTGTTTCATACCTTTTCTTCCTCGTCCTTTGAGATTCAAGAGCTGCCATTTTAGAGGAGCTGTCCCTGTGGTGCAGTGGTTACAAAAAAAAGTGGGTAAACTAACCTGAACTAAGCTCCATATTCCCCAAATGAGAAGTATACTCTGTGACAAGTTGACCTTCTTGTCAATTGTTGAGAATAGCCCACTTAATTGAATTGGCTCGTTAGCACTGATCCCCCACTGGATCAGGCAACTCCCATCTTTTCATATGCTGTGTATTTATACCTCCCTACTGTATGTTCCACTCCATGCATCTGATCAAGTGGGTTTTAGCCCACGAAAGCTTATGCCCAAATAAATTTGTTAGTCTCTAAGGTGCCACAAGGACTCCTCGCTGTTTTTGCTGATAAGACTAACACGGCTACCACCACTCTGAAATCTGTTTACCTGTGTTTACCCATGACTACACTAGAGTCGCCATCTCCCCATGCAGAATTAGTGATACGATAATTCTTGACAAACCAACCATTGAGGGTAAAAAAGGAAAACATTTCTGCACTGCTCTTGCATATTCAGCACTCAAGGAAAGAATTTCCAAGTAGGCTTATATAAACTATTTCTAGGTGGGGGGGGGGTGAGAAAAGAGGGGGCTTTGAGTATTACAAAGAACATTTTGAAGCACTCATTAAAGAATAGAGAACATCACCTTTTTCCTTCTAAATTGTTTCTGCTATGAATGTATGCCTCTTACCTCTGTACCAACTGCTCTACTAAAATTATGTTACTAAACAAAATTTTATATTCATGTTCTCACTAGAATTATAGTACTGTGGGTAGAAGCAAAAAAGGCAAATATACTGTATTTTTAAAGGGTTTAAATTTCAAACAATTCTAATTTACAGTATAGACTAGTGTGAAAAAAAAAACTATTTCCCTTTTAATTCACTTCAGCCAATTCTTTATTTTAAATGCAGAACCTGGATTTTTTTCCATTCTGCTGTTAGCTGTTGCTTCTTGATTTTCTTTCTATTTTTGAAGAGTCAGTCTATCCAAGAGCTGACTATGAAGATTCTAATTTAAGAAAGAAATAGTGCTATTGTCTATAATAATGAAGAAAAGACAGAAGTGTTCAATAAATATTTCTGTTCCATATTTGGGAAAAAGCCAGATAATGTAGTCATATGACGATGACGATGACAAAATATTTTCTATTTCAAACAGTGACTAAGGAACTAAGCAGCTATTAAAGATAAACATTTTTAAATCAGCAGGTTCAGATAACTTGCATCCAAGAGTTTTAGAAGAGCTGGTTGAGGAGCTCGCTGAACTCTTGCTGTTGATTTTCAGTAAGTCATGGAACACTGGGAAAATTCCAGAGGCCTGGAAGAAAGTTAATGTTGTGCAAATATTTTTTAAAAAGGGTATATGGCACAATTGGGTTAATTAGAGGCCTGTCAACCTGACATCAGTTCTGGGCAAAAAAAATGGATGCAAGACTTGAAAAATTAATGGAGGTAATTAATGCCTATCAACATGGGTTTAGGAAACGGAGCTGGTCTAACTTTTTTTTTTAAATGAGATTACAAATCTGGTCAGTGTTGATGTAATATATTTAGTCTTCAGAAAAGCATTAGATTTGGTGCTGCCTGATACTTTGATTAACAAACTAGAACGAGGTGTTTTTCTAGTGGGGTCCTATAGGCATTGGTTCTTAGCTCTATGCTATTTAACATTTTTATCAATGACCTAGAAGAAAACAAAAATCACCACCGAGAAAGTTTGCAGATGACACAAAAATTGGAGGAATGGTAAATAATGAAGAGGACAAGTCACTGATACAGAGCAATCAGGATAGCTTGGTAAGCTGAATACTTGCATATAATGTGTATTTTAATACAGTCAAATGCAAAGTCATACATCTAGAAACAAAAAACGTAGGCCACATGTGAGCCTAAGAACCTGTCAATGCTAACTGGCAAAAGGTTTACTGTTCTGTAACAGCAACTCCTAACAGACCTGATAACCTAGCACACTGCTTTCATAGCCTTCATCCATAAAAAATATCATGTGAGGTCTTCAATAAAGGCCTGGTTTGTATGTAAATTAAGCATTGTAAGCTAACACCATGGAAGCCTTGTTTGCATACGAAGTCAACATGAGGTGTGAAGTCAACACACCAGGGAATAAACCACGGGGTCATCTTGACTCTGGGGACAAACAATGACTTTGGTAAATATAAAGGGAATGCAAAAAGACACCCATTTATCCTGCAGCTGAGGAAGTAATCGAGTAGTGTGCATTCAGGAACTGATTTGGGGAAGTCATATGGCCTGTCTTATACAGGAGATCAAACTAGATCAGGGATCAGCAACCTTTGGCACGTGGCCTGCCAGCACATCCCTCGGCCCGCGCTGCTTCCTGCCGCCCCCATTAGCATGGGACAGCGAGCCGTGGCCAGTGGGAGCCACGATCGGCCGAACCTGCGGACGCAGCAGGTAAACAAACCAACCCCGCCTGCCAGGGTGCTTACCCTGGCAGGCCGCGTGCCAAAGGTTGCCGATCCCTGGACTAGATGATCACAGTGGTCCATTACGGCTTTATAATCTATGAAAATATGGGAAGAGGGATTTGAATATTTGATATACTGTTTCTGTAAACTGGAGTAGCTAAACACTTGAAGAAAGTGATCATGCAGCTTTATAAACACATAGATGTCAGGAAGGAAGGAAGACAAATATAATACAACAATATTTTATATTTATATACCACCTTTCACTCAGAAGGATTCCAAGGCACCTCACTCACAATACACCAAAACAGTCCCCTCTGGGATAAAGTTTACCAGCCAAAAAGGCAATAAGGTCATAAATAAATGTACATGTGTGGGAGGGTGATTTTTTTCCCAAAGATACCAAAGTAAATCGCTACCTTTTTAATATCTATGTAGAACAGAACAGACTTCAGTTTTAAGATGTCATTCAACAGATCTCCATACAATAATCTACGATCCATTGTCTACAGCCAAGCTCTAAAATACAACCGCATTTGCTCCAATCCCTCCGACAGAGACAAACACCTACAAGATCTCTATCAAGCATTCTTAAAACTACAATACCCACCTGCTGAAGTGAAAAAACAGATTGACAGAGCCAGAAGAGTACCCAGAAGTCACCTACTACAGGACAGGCCCAACAAAGAAAATAACAGAACGCCACTAGCCGTCACCTTCAACCCCCAACTAAAACCTCTCCAGCGCATCATCAAAGATCTACAACCTATCCCGAAAGACGATCCCTCACTCTCACAGATCTTGGGAGACAGACCAGTCCTTGCTTACAGACAGCCCCCCAACCTGAAGCGAATACTCACCAGCAACCGCACACCATACAACATAAACATTAACCCAGGAACCTATCCTTGCAACAAAGCCCGATGCCAACTCTGTCCACATATCTATTCAAGTGACACCATCATAGGACCTAATCACATCAGCCACGCCATCAGGGACTCGTTCACCTGCACATCTACCAACGTGATATATGCCATGTGCCAGCAATGCCCCTCTGCCATATACATGGCCAAACCGGACAGTCTCTATGCAAAAGAATAAATGGACACAAATCTGACATCAGGAATCATAACATTCAAAAACCAGTAGGAGAACACTTCAACCTCTCTAACCACTCAGTGACAGACTTGAAGGTGGCAATTTTGCAACAACAAAAACTTCAAAAACAGACTCCAAAGAGAGACTGCTGAACTTAAATTAATATGCAAATGAGATACCATTAACTTAGGTTTGAACAGAGACTGGGAATGGTTGGGTCATTACACTAATTGAATCTATTTCCCCATGTTAAGTATCCTCACACCTTCTATGGGCCATCTTGATTATCACTTCAAAAGTTTTTTTTCTCCTGCTGATGATAGCTCATCTCAGTTGATTGGCCTCTTACAGTTGGTATGGCTAATTCCACCTTTTCATGTTCTCTGTATGTATAAATATCTTCTTGCTGTATGTTCCATTCTACGCATCCGATGAAGTGGGCTGTAGCCACGAAAGCTTATGCTCAAATAAATTTGTTAGTCTCTAAGGGGCCACAAGTACTCCTGTTCTTTTCTCATTTTGTCCATCAGTTAGGCCTAAATTCCTACATACCAGTTTTGGTTCACTGATTTCTGCTTCCCCAGTTTTCTTGTTTATCAGTCATAATCTTAACATGGTCCCTGAGTTATATCAGTAGGTCTTTTTGTTGGGACTCATTCAGACTGTCTCCCTTTCATAATTTCTCCCATGAAAATTTGTCATAGGTTATTGTGACGCCTTAAGAACTTAGTCGTTTTTTATAGTTGAACTCACAATTAAGGTAAATTTGTAGGCCCAATTATCACAAAAATCACTATGAGCAAGTTCAATATGAGCCTTAACTTTATTTCCTCTATAGAAAAATCTATTTCAAAATAGTTTTTTTGTCTTCATACTTTTTCATTATGCCATTCAGTCTGAATTAGATAAAGATCCTGGATATTAAAAATTAACCAAAACAAAGATCCCGAATCAAAATTTGAATTACTGGGATATAAAAATGTACCCTTTTCAGATAAGCAAGGAGCAGAGTTAAGACTGTTTCTAGAATGAGCAATGTGATATTTTTTATTTGTACTCTTAGTAAAGATTTGTAAATCTAGCTGAATATTTATCTGCCTTCCCTTACCTGTTCATTTTTATCCTTTTTTGGGGGGGGAGGGAGAGTTTCTTTTAAAAGTTCCTTGATAATTATGTCAAACTTTTAATACTAAACTAACCTTAGCTTAAATGCAAAATGTTTTCTGTTAGAGGGGAAAATAGAGGGAATGACTATTTTTTCCTTTTTATAAACAATTCAGTTAGTCGGCAGTCCAAGTTGTAACAGAGAATTGGACTGTCAAGTGAAATTTTAATTTGACTAAGTGTTGATTTTAAAAGATTAGAGATTAGAGCAGTACACTGAGTAAGTGTTCTCAAGACACTGCTTACATATATTAATATATTTTAAAATTTGATTAACATTAAGATTCTAGCAGACAAGTAGGACTCAAGAAATTAAAATTCATTCAAAGATTGAAACTTCAACATGACTTTGCCCATTAAATTATATGTTTGAATTTCCTGGCCTTTGCATTGTGTAGCATTACCATTGTTTAAACATGGCTTTTTTAATTTGATGTTCTTGTGAAAACAAAGCTTTTGTGAAATGTTATAAATGATCCATTGTATTCCTTTTTACCCAAGAAACTAGAGTAATTCTCACAGAAATATTCACTGAGGCAGGTTTTAAAAAAAAAAAAAAATAAAAAAAAAATTATGTACCCATTAGAACCCAGTGTCTAAATCTATTCATTACATGAACATTTATCATTTTAATGTATTTAATAACAATGTAAGGCTATTTACATGAGTTGGATAATACATTTAAAACATACTTTAACAACAAGCATCCTTATGAAACAATTTATTGCACATTTATATGCATTTGATTTACTTAAAAAAACATATATTTGACACCTTACTTCAGGCACTCTTGTCTCAAAATACTAGCAACGATTAAATAGTACTGTTTCAACCCATTTCAATTTCAGACACCTTCGAAGAATATTCACACACAGGATTTCTGTAATCTGGAGGCCAATGAGGAAGTGCCAGCCAACATGGAACATACCAGATTATTTCAATTTATTTCAGTGGGCATCCATTCCACTTGCAGTGAAACTTCACACAGAGCAGCAGAGGGACTAAGATAAACAGGTACAAGGATTCAGCTATACACTTCCTAATAATAGCAGTGAATACTGTGTTTGATGTTCTTGTACAACACACACAAAAATTATACCAGAGAATCTAGTCCTGAGACTTAACTCTAAACCACATAGTGCACTGCTTTAAACAGGTAATGGAAAATATATTGAAATTCCACTGCTGATGTTCATACAGTGCTAACACATTAATAATAAAGGCATTCTTCAACACAGTAGCAGTACAGAATCAAGGTGATCCTTTGAATGAAAACTCTTTAAAAATACGTGAAATAATTAATAGTTAAAAGACTGGCTTGAACTAGCAAAATGTATGTGATTAAAGATGACAGAAAAAACTGTGGTAAAAAGTTAATGAAGCTGACTTCTAAGATTTCAACAGTTCTGATCTGTAGCCCAGCCTTATAAGATCAAGTTACAAAATAAGTGAAAATGAATAATATATTTTAGAATGTATTTTTCTATACTAAGAACATAAAAACAGCCACACTGGGGCAAGATCAATGATCCATCTAGCCCAGTATTCTGTCTAACAGTGGCCAATGCCAGATGCTTCAAAGGGAATGAACGGAACAGGGCAATTATCAAGTGATCCGTATTCTGCCAACCACTCCCAGCTTCTGGCACATAGAGGCTTAGGACACCCAGAGAACGGGGTTGCATCCCTGACCATCTTCGCTAATAGCCATTGATGGTCCTATCTTAATGAGCTTTATCTAATTCTATATTGAGCCCAGTTATACTTTTGGCTTTCACAACATCCCCTGGCAACGAGTTCCACAGGTAGACTATGCATTGTATGAAGTAGTACTTCCTTTTGTTTTAAACCTACTGCCTATTAATTTTATTGGGTGACTCCTGGTTCTTGTGTTATATGAAGGGGTAAATACCACTTCCTTATTCACTTTTTCCACACCATTCATGATTTCATACACTTCTATCATATCCCCTTAGTTGTCACTTTTCTAAGCTGAACACTCCCAGTCTTATCAATCTCTCCTCATATGGAAGCTGTTCCATCCCCGTAATCGTTTTTGTAGCCATTCACTGTACCTTTTCCAATTCTAATATATCTTTTTTGAGATGGGGAGACCAGAACTGCACGCAGCATTCAAGGTGTGGGCATACCATGGAATTATATAGTGGCATTATGATATTTTGTGTTTCATTAGCTACCCCTTTCCTAATGGTTCCTAACACTGATAGCTTTTCTGACTGCCACTACACATTGACATTCTTGAAAATGATATGGACCTATTGTACAACATGGTTTAAAGAGCTATTCTCTCCACAAAATGTCCTTATATTACTGCTAAAAGAAAACCCACAGAATAGGCAATTCTTCTATGTAAGAAAGTATCTCTTTTTTAGGTCCAATGGGTAGGGAGGGGGAAGAGGGGCAAAGAGACCCAATATTTACTCTCTCTGGTAATGCTGGGGCAACATAACTATACCAAGAAATTATCTTACTTTCACATGCATAGCTACTTCCTGAATAATTTAATGAATTTTCCATCCCCACAGTACCAGATCATTGTGCAGTTAATAGTATCACTCTGATAAACACAAAAAACATATATACCAGTAATATCGGTACACATCTTTCCTCTCTTCTGTTATCCAGTTGTTAATGTGAGGAGACAAACCAAGATGTGTGTGCACCCTAGCTCATGTGGCCCTGATCTTGATCCTCTTGGCACCACCATAATACAAATATTAATATCCAATATTGATGTGTCACACATAAGGATCTATGATCCTCGTATACATAAATTCCTATTAATGACCATAAGACTCATGTGGCACCGTTTCAGTGATCACAATCCTTAAGCCTTGATCCTGCATTGTGACTTCAATGGGGTTCTCAACAGACTCAGCAACCCAAGTGAGTAACTAATAAATAATTCCTGAAGGTCTTATATAGCAATTCTGTTTTTCCCTTCTATTGTATATAGAGAGGTAGAAAAATCACCAGTTTAGATTTACCTACTCTTTCAACAAACTATGATCAATCAGTTGGTTGGGTGTTTGAAATTCCACATACTCTGGAGTTTGCTTGGAGTTTCATGTCTATGCAAACCTGAAACCTTAAAGCAAATCTAATTCAAAACTTTTTTTAAAAAAAATATGCATAATAGCCTGTGGTCTGAGGCTGGAGTAGTGGTGCTAATCTGACAGAATACTCATCAAAACTTGAAATCAGGTAATATTCACCTGGCTTCAAATTCTGATGTGAACAGTTTGCACAACCCTAATTATTTGTTCACTATCAAACAATGCCCATAGCACGCTGACAATATCTGTTTGTCTGTTTGGATAGATCAAAAAAATGTGGTTTATGTTTATTAAAATGCTTTGATATTTATAAAGGTATAGAATCTGTCCCAAAATACTGGCTATTGGTCAAAAGTTTAAATAAAAATCACAAGTTAGAATTTCTAACTAAAGATTATTTTGGTATAGTACAGTACAGGAAGGAAAAAATAGCTATATTTTGACCAGGTTTATTGTATATTTAAATCTGAAGCAAAGAAAACCTTAATTTACCTTCCTGGGCCTTTAAACACAAGGACTGGTTATTAATAGTTGAACATAAGTGAGTTAGTGGATTGTATTTGTGAATTTCCTCTCAAGAGCTTAACACGCTAAATTAACATTGCATCGACCTTCTCCGTGTTGGATGATAGTACAGCAAATGAAATTATAATTAGAGAAAAGCCCTTCCAACATTACTATGCTGCTAAAATTTTGTTGATTAGTTGCAATCCTAACAAGGCTGGAATAATTCAAGCTTGTATCTCTATCAAGTCAACACTAAAAGGGGGCTGGAATACAAAGGCAGCTAACTTCATGAGGCTGTTTGTGAAATAGAGAAATAGGGAGGCTTTTTGCACACACTTTCCTTTTTTTGCCTTCAGCTACAATTTGGACATACAGTAGAACCTCAGAGTTACGAACATCAGGATTATGAACTGACTGGTCAACCATATATCTCATTTGGAACCAGAAGTACGCAATCAGGCAGACAAAAAAAATGCAAATACAGTACTGTGTTAAACGTAAACTACTAAAAAATAAAGGGAAAGTTTAAAAAAGATTTGGAAAGTTTAAAAAAGGTAAGGAAACTTTCTGTGCTTGTTTCACTTAAATTAAGATGGTTAAAAGCAGCATTTTTCTTCTGCATAGTAAAATTTCAAAGCCATGTAAGTCAATGTTCAATTGTAAACTTTTGAAAGACCCACCATAACGTTTTGTTCAGAATTACGAACATTTTAGAGTTATGAACAACCTCCATTCCCAAGGTGTTCATAACTGAGGTTCTACTGTACATCAATGGCCTCACAAACTGTAAGATGAAAAGGAGACAAGAGACAGAAATGGAAAAAGAAAATCCTTAAGGTGAAAAGGGATCTAGCAACACAAATGATGCACGTAGTTATCCATGATTGCTCTCTGTTGGAAGTCTCCTTAAGGTGAACTATGGCTCAAGTAGCTGAAAGATACCGCAGTAGTGGGAAAGCTGACTCACAAGACACAGAGGAACTATAAGCTAAGATGTGGCCTTTGTTCCATATCTACATAAAGATCCAGGGGAATGAAGATCCTTCTGGAAAAGAATCTCATATATTTGATCCTTGTCTTACATCAGGAGACAGCATTCAGATCACTTTGGTACCAATACCCACTAAACACAGAGTTCCCTTTGACAATCACATCAAAACTTTAAAATGATCTCTCTATGTACTTGGCTATGACAATGGCCTATGAGCATTCCCTTGAACAAAAGAGTTTAGGGTTTTGTTTTTTAGTAGAAAAACCTTGGGTGTCTTTGGAGTTGGACCATGGAGGTTCCTAAGAAAAACCTGATTTAATAAATCCTAAGAAGGTGATTCTCTTGGCAGGCTCATAACATTCTTGCTCCAGTAACTGTGTCAATGTTCTCACCTTTTGCTAAGTAGGCAAATGATACATTCAGAAGATTAAGACTGCTTCTTTCTTCATTAACCACATGACACGACTCCACTGGTGGTCAAATAAGGTGAAGTCAATGGAGAAGAGGATAATGGAAAAATGGGGCCAGAAATATATGTTTGCATTCAAAAACTGTCACATATGCACAGCGCTCAAAAAACATTAACACACAGCCCTCTGGACATCATAAGACCAAAATTCAAGGCCCTGTATGCTGTGCATCAAACTGAATTCTGCAGTAAGGCCCCTGGTTTCCATGTCACCCAAGAAATTCTACTTTGACATTAAAACAATTATTTCATATCACCCCTAACATTTTCAAAATTCTGCAGAATTTTGTATTGAAAACACAAATGTCACAGGGAAGTTGGAGCTATGGGAATTTAAGAAGACCGGGGTGGCCCACTGGGGACTAAAAGATAAGCACATTAACTTGTTATTTCTCCTAAAATAATGAGCAGTGAAATAGTTAATGTTGACATCTAAATCACTTTAATTGGATTTAAGAGTGAACAACTACACTGATGTGGAATTAAGGCAGCTCACACCTCTCAGGGATGTCTTCACTGCAGAGTTAACCTGAGTTAACTGCCTGAATCTTTTTTGTTAAGTGAGCAGGATGGAAGGAATTATTTATAATTCAGCAATGTCTTTACTCCCTTCCACAAAACGTCCTAAAAACACAACCATCGCAGGGTACGAGGTTTTCCTCTAATACATTTATAATAATCTAATATGCAGTTGTGTAAAGAGGATTGAGGTATTTAGTGCCCAATTTTCATCCCCAATCTATGTTCTAGGAAAAAACCAGAACTTTTCAAACTCATTGATTTACAGCAAAAAAAATTTGGAAAAATACTAAAGTTTCATAAATAAAGCTACAACATAGGCATATAGATACTTTGTTCAGAATAGATAAGTTTATAGAAAAAAAACAGATAACACCTTCAAAAATATTTATAACTTTGATAGTGATTATGAAAGAATGTTGACATTTGCAGTAAATCACCCAGCACACACTATCAAAAGTGAGTTTAAGAAGATATTTGCTGAGGCAAATTGAACAACCACTACCAGAAGTATGACTTACTTAGATTTCACAAACTATTCAGTCTTCTCTTTTCAGGAATAAAATTACTTATTTTACAGAGCTGTCTCTCCATCAATAAGCCAATTTCCCTCCCTCCCCAAAACAACAACGAAACTAGTGCTCCATTTGGATTTATTTGGAATTTGCGATAGTGAAAGACTAAAATTTTTACTTTTATTCATATCTATATGTATGGTCCTACACACACACACACTCTCCCTTCTGTGTTATTAATTAATATTCCAGTGTATTTTGTTGCCATTGAAGCAGAAATAAAAGAGGTGAACAGCAGAATCATTTCCCACCTCTAATCTGTACTTTTTAAAAAATGTATTGCTTATGACTGGGTCAAATTAGGGACAATCGATTATAATCTGTGCCTATTCTCAGAAATTCAGAAATAAACATCTATGAATTCTGGGTCAGTAAGATTGGTATCACTATAAAATCATCTCCTATCATTTCCTAACATACATTTTATGTAGGGGAAGGAGGAATAAAGGTTGAATATTGAATAGCATTGTTTACAACTAAACTAAAAATTTAAATACTACTTTAATGAGCATGGGGTATTTTCTTGCTAGATGAAACAAATTCAAATTACAGAAGAGGAATCATAGAATCATAGGACTGGAAGGGATCTTGAGATGTCATCAAGTCCAGTTCCCTGCACTCATGGCAGGACTAAGTATTATCTAGACCAGCCCAACAAGTTTGAGTCTAACCTACTCTTAAAAATCTCCAATAAGGAGATTCTACAACTTGCCTAGGCAATTTATTCCAGTGCTTAACTACCCTAATAGTTAGGAAGCTTTTCTTAATGTCCAGCCTAAACCTCCCTCGCTGCAGTTTAAGCCCACTGCTTCTTGTCCTATCCTCAGAAGTTAAGAACAATTTTTCTCCCTCCTCCTTGTAACAACCTTTTATGTACTTGAAAACTTATGCCCCCCCCCCCCCAGTCTTCTCTTCTCCAGACTAAACAAACCCAATCTTTAAAAGCTAATTTTCTCTCAATAAGAACCTTTTCAATGTGTTTTTCTTTTAACAGAACAAAACAAAAACAAAAAAAGAATAGTCATTACAAGATTCTATTGTTAAAAACTTAATCTGAACTGATACATCTAGAACAGTACGCTCACTTTCCACTCCATGGGAGCCAGATATCTTTGAGTAGATGTCTACACTTCAAGCTGGGGGAGTGATTCCCATCTTGAGACACTATGACGCTAATTTTCATCAAGCTAGCATGTTAAAAATAGAATGTTGCCACAGCGGTGTAAGCAGCAGGAGGGGCTAGCTTCCTTGAGATGGTGCCCATTCAGAAACCTATATTCTCTTAACTAGCATATACTCACAGTGGCTAGCCTCTCCAGCCACTCACAGAAACAACTTAACTCTATTTTGAGTGCACTAGCTTGATGAGAGATAGCATGGGTTGTCTCCTCAAACTGAGACTTATATCCCTAGTGTAGACATATCCTTATTAGCTAAGAATTTTACAATATTTTCAGACTTTTTGACATGCTGGGTGTCAGTTGCACCGAGAACAGGAATGTGCCTGTCAGATGCAGAGCGATTAACCTTTGTAGGAAGGTAAGAGGTCACTCAGACACAATTATGATGAAAATCATCTTGCAATAATACTGACTCAGGAACAGTAATCCACAGCCTGAACATTTGAAATCACAAGAATTTGTATTTCATTTCATTTGCAGTGAGAAGTGCAGGTTTTGAGAGAGAGGGGGAATCAAACTTGACCTTACAAAAGGCCAAGGCTGCAAACTTAAATATAGGTAAGCTAACAAGTCTCAATGACAAAACTCTCAACAATGACTACGCAGCTGTATCCTGAATCTGTTGTTTATTATTTCATATTTTATTCTGGCCCAGTGTATCGTCCCCTCCTCCACCATTTGTTTGTTTTTTCCCATCTGTTGTCTCCTTTCATATATTTAGACTCTCAGGGACTATTTATTGTACGCTTACATCACCTAGCACAGTGGGACACTGATTGTAGCATCTAGATGCTACCACAATACAAATAAAGAATAATATAGAACACATGCAGAGGCAGAACTGTAACCTTTATCTTCTTGCTCCAATGCAACAGGCCTTACCACTTAAGCTAAAGGAAGATCAGTGTTGAAAGGAACTTCCCTTCCTGTTAAACTGCAGCATGCTCACATAGTAATGTAGTGCCCAATCCTACTACCACTGAAATCAATAGCAAAATACTCCAATTGTGAGATGAGTGGGAGCATGACTGGGTCAAAAATCATCCACAATAAAAATTGTTAATACCTTCACTAAACGGCAAACTATTCTGTTCCAGTAGAGCCAGTGCCCACATTTACAAGGCGATTTAACTAAATGGACAGTCTGACGCTATATCAAGAAGTTTTTGAGCTTGAGCGAGATAAACGTAAGTCAAAATTTCAATACAAAGTCATTGTAAATTACCTTTAACAATGTGACAAAATTTCATAAAACTTCGCAAAAACATTCTCTTGGCCTTCAGAGTAAATCTGGCAAAAATTCTATACAAGTAACTTTTTCAATTCAGACTTTCAAGTGAGCTGAAATGTGACTTTATAATGGAAGCTGGTTTCATCCTTAATTACTGAGATCTCTCTAATCATTAAAATACATAAGTATACATTGAAAGATAACTGACATCTACATACATATTTATTCAAATTATTAATATTCTGATTTTTAGATTTCTCATTGTTGTAACAAAATTTGAAATGTAGATTCCCATTGATTTTAAGAACACAATGATTATTTGATGTGATGTGTAAAAAAGGAAGAATTGGGACACTTTTTTTTTTTAAAACAAAAATACAGTTTCAAAATGGTTTGAGTAAGAAAGTAAGTTAGAGGTCTGGGAAAGTCTAGTGAGAAACTATTTAAAATGGTGGAATGGTAAAGCTCACATATTCTAGGTCTTTGGGAAAACCACTAGCTGAGGATCTCATTACATTAGCCACTACAATAAAAAAGAATTATAGACCATATTTCACTTTGATGTTTGTTTTAGCATAGTTCTTCAATAACAATTGTGAGTGATAACCAAAGACAATGAAAGCCTAAATGTGCCAGTCCTAAAATCTTTATCAATTGCTGGATGTATGAGAACTCAAAGCCAAAAGGAAGGCATGTAGGATTTCTGAGGTTAGGGTTGCCAACTTTCTGATTGGGGACAGGGGGTTGGGGTGCAGGAGGGGATGAGGGCTCCAGCTGGGGGTGCTGGCTCTGGTGTGGGACATGGGGTGCGGGGTTTGGGATGCAGGAGAGGGGGCTCTGGGCTAGGATCGAGGGGTTTGGACTGTGGGGGGGGTGCAGGCTCTGGGAGGGAGTTTGGATGCGGGAAGGGGCTCAGGTTTGGGGCAGGGGTGCGGGCTCCAGGCAGCGCTTACCGCAGGTGGCTCCCGGAACCCGCTGGTATGTCCCTGCGGCCCCTAGGCACAGGGGCGGCCAGGGGGCTCCACGGGCTGCCCTCACCTGCAGGTTTCGCCCCCACAGCTCCCATTGGCCACAGTTCCCAGCCAATGGGAGCTATGGAGCCAGCACTCAGGGCAGGGGCAGCACGCAGAGCCTCTCTTGCTGCTCCTGTGCCTAGAGGCCACAGGGACATGCAGGCCGCTTCCGGGAGCCGTGTGGAGCCAGGGCAGGGAGGGAGCCTGCCTTAGTCCCGCTGTGCCACTGACCGGACTTTTAATGGCCCGGTCAAAAACCAGATGCCTGGCAACCCTACCTGAGGTAGTATATAATATGAACATCAATTAATTTTCCCTTCACAGCACGAAAACAGTAAAAGAAACATGCTGTGAACTGTAATTACAGAATCGGATTATCAACGTTTTACTATAACCCTCAGTATAAACCCTTTCAGTATAAACCCTCTATTTTGAAATAATTATAATTTTGGCAAAATTATTCCCTTCACCCAGAAACTATCCTACCTGGGACTTAGTCTAAAAAAAGATTGTTTTGGTCAAGTTTGAAAAATTATTGTTTGAATGGATGAAAAAAAATAGGATTTTTTTTTCATCCTGTGCTACAGCATTCATAGAAAGGGGTAGAATAAAGGCTGTTACGAGAATTTCCTGGCTGTGTTTTAAAATCTCAGCCTGAATGTTGCATTCCACTAGGTTTTTTTACACTGAAGCACTCCGCCCTCTTCTCTTGACTATCTTGTGAATTACAAACTAATTAAAATGTATTCAACCCATTTCTCAGTCACTGACCACTATGACATTTAAAATAAAAACCTTTTCTCCCTCATCAAGCTCTTATTTAATCACTGCACTACTACCATCACAACTACTAACAGAGTGTTATGCAAACCAACATTTTGAGTGAAATGACAGACTAATAGGAAGTGCAAATGTATGAATAAGGTCAAGGAAGAAGTAATTTCCACTAGCTCACTGTGGTCCTGTTTCAGTCTATTAATGTGCCAGGAAAAACATTCTTTGTAGGTAATTTCTGATATTCGAGAATCTCTGGGGGAATTTCTGGAGAATTATAAGAGATTGCCACATCTGCCACAGATCTGTATCTACACATCAAGAGTCAAAACTAAAGCTGTGCAGAAAAGGTGGGACTCGAAGTACAAACACTTGAAAACAGTATCTATTGGAGTTATACCTGCTGTCAAAAACTAGCAATGGTTTGGAGCTTTTATTTGTCTATGTGCTGCCTGCTGACACTTTCAGTTATTTACTTTCTGGTACCTGGGTTGCTGAAAATTGAAATTGCTATTTGTGCTATATTAAATGTTCAAACCTGGCTTAGTGGGCTAGGTCACCGGAGGCAAATTGCATGGTATTATGTAAAATAACAACTAGGTTCTGCTTCTCACTGCAGCACTGGTATGTAAAGTGAACCAATATCAGGGGCTATATTTTTGTAACTTGAGGAAACAACTATAATCCACTTGATTGGGGATCTCAAATTAATGTTATCTGAACTCTAAAAGAGAGAGAGGTGAATACTAATGCATTATAAACACGAGTCAGCTACCTTTGCTAAAGCTTTGAAATGATCAACAAAGCAAAATTAAAAGTATTATGCAAAATAACTGACCAAAGATATACAATTTCTCATTTCCTTAACACTGAAGTTACATGTACCTCTTCTCATGGATCATAAGTTATATACAAAACATTAATTTGAGATTCAAAATATAAACTAGATTATTATTTACTTTCCCTAGAAATTGTATTTATTTCATATTCTGGAAACAACCACATGCATTTGCTTTATCCAGCTTCTCAGAATATATGAACATCTTCATTACATTACATACCTCTTTCGGTACCTGTTGAATATATTCTCTAATGTATCTCCTAAATCTTTAAATTATTGACATTTCCTACAGAAAGACAAAACCAAATATCTGACTCACCTTGTCCCTAAGGATGCGTAATACCAACTTGCAGCCACACATTAAGAAAGAGTAAGTACTCTTAGATGACAATGCCACTAAATCCTACAGCAAATTACAACACAGTACTTGAATTAACCAGTAGGCAATATCCCTGAGCAGTGGATTTAAAAAAAACAAAACAAAAAAGATTTTTTTTTAATTTCGTTTCTTTTCATTACTGCAAGAAACTACATTTTATCCAATGTAGGTTCTGATGTATTTTCAAATTATCCTTCAAAATCATCTTGCATCATTCCTAGTAGACTTCATTATAATATAGCTCTAAACAACTCACAGCAAAAAAAAAAAAATTCTCAACTATTCAGAATTGAGTCCTTTGTAAGTGACTACGACTCTGCATAATTTATTTTATGTATTGTGTACCCTGTGTTTTTCATAATAACCAAACTTAATTTTGCGTTTGGTGATGCTCTTAAAATATTTTTCAGAACCTTTGGATTTTGCAAAATTAGTTCAGATGCCCATGTTTTGTTTTGTTTTGTTTTTCCAAGAGAGGTTAAAAAGTGCTTTCTAAATAGGAAGGTAATATTAAAAAATGAACACCATCCAAAAGAAAAGCTGGTGAAAGTGGATACTATGACTGATCTTCAGTTCCATTTCCACACCCACAAATCACAAAAGCTACTTAGAATCATAGAATATTAGGGTTGGAAGAGATCTCAGGAGGTCATCTACTCCAATCCCTTGCTCAAAGCAGGACCAACACCAACTAAATCATCCCAGCCAAGGCTTTGTCAAGCCGGGCCTTAAAAACCTCTAAGGATGGAGATTCCACCACCTCCCTAGGCAACCCATTCCAGTGCTTCACCACCCTCCTAGTGAAATAGTGTTTTCTAATATCCAACCTAGACCTCCCCCACTGCAACTTGAGACCATTGTTTCTTGTTCTGTCATCTGCCACCACTGAGAACAGCCTAGCTCCATCCTCTTTGGAACCCCCCTTCAGGTAGTTGAACGCTGATATCAAATCCCCCCTCGCTCTTCTCTTCTGCAGACTAAATAACCCCAGTTCCCTCAGCCTCTCCTCATAAGTCATGTGCCTGCTCCATTTTTCTTCTGGGGATTGAGGTGAGGCTGACCACTCTGTAATTCCCCTGATTCTCCTTCTTCCCTTGTTTAAAGATGGGCACTGTATTCGCCTTTTTCCAATAGTCCGGGACCTCGCCCAATTGCCACGAGTTTCAAAATTGTTCTTTGAGATATGTTCCTCATGTCCATTCCATTTTGTGTGCGCGCGCGCCCACGTGCACAGTTGTTGGAGATTTCTGCCTTAGCGGTGTCCGTAGGGCCGGCTGTGGCACCCCTTGGAGTGGTGCTCCTATGCGGCAGTATATCAGGCGCCACCAGGCCTGAGCCCTCTCAGTTCCTTCTTGCTGGCAACTTTGACAGAGGGGTAAGGAGGACAGGAAATGGAATGGACATGAGCAACACATCTCGAACAGTTATGAAAAGTTAGTTTTTTCTTCAAGTGCTTGCTCATGTCAATTCCATTTTAGGTGACTCAAAAGCAGTATCCAGGGAGGTGGGCTCGGAGTTCACAGCTTAGTGGCTTGCAGTACTGCCCTACTGAAGCCAGCATCGTCCCGGGCCTGCTGGGTCAATGCATAGAGGGACGTAAAAGTGTGGACAGATGACCAGGTGGCCACTCTACAGATGTCCTGGATAGGCACATGGGCCAGATAGGCTGCCAAAGAGGCCTGCACCCTGATAGAGTGGGTGTGACAATTGCCAGGGGTGGCAACTTCGCTTGGTCATAGCAGAAGCGAACGCAGGCAGTGATCCAAGAAGAAATTCTTTGTGGATACAGGTGACCTTTCATTCTGTTGGCCACAGCAACGAATAATTGCATTGACTTATGGAACAGCTTGATCCTGTCAATGTAGAAGGCCAGAGCCCTTCTGATGTCCAGGGCATGTAGCCTGCACTTCTCCTCTGACCTATGTGGCTTCAGGGCATGAGGGGCAGCATGGGAAAAATCATGAAGGTGCTTGTTTGAAAATTTGACAAGTGGGTGATAGAGGCTGGCATCATGAATTGAATGGAGGTAGAAGTCAAACTATAGAAATGTCTGGCTGGAAGGGACCTCAAGAAGTCATGAAGTCCAGTTCCCTGCACTGAGCCAGGATCAAGTGAACTAGATCATCCCTGACAGGTGTTTGTCCAACCTGTTCTTAAAAACCTCCAATGATGGGGATTCCATAACCTCCCTTGGAAGCCTTTTCCAATGCTTAACTATGGTTATAAAAAGAAAGTTTTTCCTAATATCTAACCTGAATCTCCCTTGCTGAAGATTAAACCAATTACTTCTTGCCCTACCTTCAGCAGGCATGGAGAACAATTGATCAGAAGAAATGGAGATGATCTTCCAGCTCTGGAAGGTTATCCTGACCACGCATAAAGACTGTTTTGGACTTTTATTTTGGGAGCACTCATCCTGGGTCCTGAGGTAAGGGGCTTTGATCTCTTTTTACATCTGCTCCTTTCCTGGGGCTTCACTGAAGGGGAAACACTTCTTCTGACTAGTTTGGTTTGGTTTTTCATTGCCCTGATCTGTGCATAAGAATTAACTGATACAGAGTTGAGGAAAGGTTGGGGGAGGGGGCTCACCCACAATGCCACATTTGGCCAAAAAGGGTGCTCAGGATGGCCCAACCCTTTACATCCCCTCAAGATAAATCTATATATAGGGGGAAATTATAGGCCTCACAACATATCCTGAAGTTTGAAAGAATCAGACTGACATGTCAAGTGGGAAGTGAATTCCTGCCCCTCGATGCACAAGTCTAGGGACTGTCAGTTTAAGATTCCCAGCTGATCTCAATCACATGGATGGAGCACCAAAGGAATGGTGGTCACTAAAATACACAGGATCAAAAGCATTTTAGTCCTTATGACTCTAAATAACTTATGGAAACAAGTGCTCTTGGACCCCACTAACTGAACATCCTAAAAAAAGCAGAGTATCCAATATGAACCCCAGATTGTTTTACCTTATTAAGAGGTAGTCATACACCCTAAAAGAAACAGATAAATCCTCAATCTTTTCTTGTTGTTTTCCTCAACTAGGATCATCTATTCCATCCCCGATGAACTTCAACCAATTAGCTCTCAGCCAGACACCAAGTAGCCTAACCACTATACCATCTGGGTTCCATGAAAAAGATGTAAAACCAAATATCAGCAACATATTGATAGAACTGTAACCCAATCTGTCAATCTCCCCTTGCAGACGCCTATAAAAGCAAGACTGGCAGGAGAGACTCCTGAAAAATTCCAAAAGCCACTCATGGTGGAGAAGAACTGCCCCAAACCACTCTTTGAGCCTTCTGAGCTAGAAAAGAATGCAGCCACTCAAACATAACTCCATCTACCACTATGAGGATGTGAAGATGTGTTAATAATTTATAGCCAATGATACTGAAGGCACTCTTCTCACTTGACATTTGTCCATTATCAACACAAGATCATCGACCAATAAAACCAGGATAGGTTCTGTATTATGTCCTTGCCAAAAAGTAAACTGAAAGGGATCGAGGCTATCTGAGAATTCCACAACAACTACTAAGGCTGCTTCTCCCTTACCTCTTCTTTCTTCCCCATAATAGTAAAGTTAGGAGTAGGGAGATAATTGGCAGAAGCTTTTGTGAGCATGAACCTAACCCTCTCATATCCTGGAAATAGTAAAAGACTGAGGGCTTGTCTACATGAGACGTTCCTGCACAGCAAGTTATGGTGTGAATCTACAGTTCACTAACTAGCCCCGCAGTAACGTCCAACGTGGACATTGCTACAGAACACTGAAAGTCCTGAAGCATGCTTTCATTTACTACACTGTACAAGTAGTAGTGGTCCAGATTCCCAGTTTGTATATGCAATTGTTCTAGCAGTTTAATTTTCGTTTCTGTGGGTAGCACAGTTATCTTTACGTACTCTCCTTTGCTGAGATTACAGATATGGTATAATTTAGCCTCTAGAATATGATTTAGTGGAATCTAATGATTAGGGTTTGAAGAGACTAAGCCAAAATTATTCTTCAGAAAATTATCTACCCCCTACCAAACATTTTAATGCAACGTCCTGGAAGAGTTTTGATTATTTTTGAAGATGCAGGACCTATAGAAAAAAACTGATAAACCTATATTTTTAATTGGAAATGTATCTTGTTTTACCAGACTTAAATTTTTTTTCTCTGCCTGTTTCTCCAAAATCACCTCCAGAATGTCATTACCTCCAACAACACAGAGTCCTAAATCAAACTCTTCCTTCTGATCTCTCTCGCCCCACTTACCACTTCATTTATTATTGTCTCCAACACCATCATATTTCCAGTTTCCCAAGTTTACAGCCATATCTTTGATGTGACTCTCTACTCACTGGATGGTTCAAGCCTTCACATCAATTCTTGCCACTTCCTTCTGTACAATCTCAGCAGAATTCAACCTTTCTTCACAATTCTCTACAAGATTGCAATCTAGTTATCTCCCACTCTCCAGCTTCCCTTCTACACCACTCAGTCTCTCTCCTTCTCTGTATAAAAGTCCAATTTGATTTTTTTCATTTTGAAGGTATTTTGCAACTCAGCACCTGTCTATAGTTCCACCATCTTACCTTAAATCTCCTATTCCCTCCAATCAATTCAAGTCTGTCTTTTGACAGCATCTTTCCTGATTTCATACCCTTTTTCTTTCTGCCCCAGGAACATAATTTAAGATAACGTGTCATCCACCTGCATCTCATCTTTGAAAAAGCTTCTCTCAATCAAAAACCACCAGTTCTGAGAAACATTCCAGGTACAGTGACCTGGTATGTCAATTTGGTATTGTATCTACCTATACCAGTCAGAGCTTTTGGAGGATGGGTGGTGGTCTTTGACACAATCAACTTACTGTAACACTGTACATGCCTAGTGGTATATCTCAAAGATATATGTTTTAAGGTGTGCATCATATGAAACTCCCCCTCTCCCCCCATTAACTGCTTCTCTTCCCATGGCTGTGAAATTCCACTCTATTTATATTACTAACATGATGTCTCTGTTGCTGCTTCTTCCCCCAACTAAAGACAAGTCCAGAAATGGAATACTCCTTCCCCTGTGCATTATATGATCTATCTAATCTAGATTTTTACATCATGCTCATCTCCATAGCATTTGAGCACCTTACAAATGCTAAAACATACACAAATTCTGAAGAATATACATTCTGGTTATCATGGGCAAAATTTTGAGTCCAGCTTTAATTGGGACTCTACTTTCTACTTGCAGTTTTGAGAGAACTCATGTGGACTCACAATTTTGGTTGCTTGGACAACTACTTCATTTCTGGGCACAACTCATCACTTAGCTTTCCAAGTGATGTTCATTACTGGGGCAAATAATTTTGGGATCAGTTGTGGAACTTTGGATGTAAAAATGGAGGTCAGCCTCTGAAAATCTAAATCTACAATTGTTCACACTCAATCCCCATTCTTTGGTAGAATACAGATCTACGATCCACCCAAAGCACAATGCTATTGCTAACCACTGAGTCAGCACAATATCCTATTTTGTGCATTCATCCAAGCTATGAGTAGATGGTTATGAGTAGATGGTTAAAAAAAATACTGAAAACCTTAAAATACAAACAAGAGATTTTATCACTTTCTTCTCACTAACTGCACAGAATAAATGAAAACTACCGCAGTTTTTTTTAGCTAACAAACAATGAAAACACTCTGAGGTGCTGGATTACTTGGGAACTTTTCCTTGTGTTCTCACTTGTTCTGTTGATTCTTCCTTGTGTTTCAGAATCGTACAGCTTAACAAATCAATATCAAATACTAAATGAAGTCTTTTGCAGAAGGTTCAAATATCCATCTTCTGACATTTTATTAATAACATTTTTATTACATTAGCTTTATTTTTCAGTTTTTCAGAAGGCTGTGATCCATAGTCGATATATAATTTGCAGAGAAACATTGACACATTCAATGGCAAATAAGATGTATTTGACAATATACTGATCTTTCTGTGATCAGAGTAGCTATGTGAAAAAGCCAAAACAGATTTTTTACTTTGTCTACTGAATGTAAAGGCAAGGTACAATTGGAATTAGCAGTTGAATTAGAATTCATCATCCAGAGAAGCTATTTTTTTCCAAATCTATACCAGGAAGAAAGTAAAACTGGTATAACCCAACAGCATGCCAAGGGTTTATTGTTCTCAAGGACTAGGATTCATTTCTAGATGCGGCAGGAAAGTTGTCAAAATTATTGAGCATTGATCAGTAAGATAAGGGTTATTATTGTCTTAGGTTGCTTCTTACAGGGAAAAAAGGCTCATGCAACAGCTTTATACGATCATATTGTACAGTATATGATATTTACATCTTACAGCCCATTCCTCAAAGATTAGGATCCAGCTATTCACATTGCTGATGGGTTTAAATTACAAAGGCTTCTCTGACTCCAAGCTCCTAAATCTAGCATAATTTAAATTAGCCCAGCATTTCTGGCTATGTTGATATATGAATCTCTTCGGTACAATAAGATTATGAACTCTTTGGGGAGGACATAGTGCGTTTATTCTCTCTGTAATGCTTCTTGCACTCCTATGGTGCTATGTACAAATATATAATAGCAGTAATAATTATAGTTTTCTAGCCTGTACCCAAGTGAATACATATGGGCCATTTGATATGAAGCAGTTAAAATAAGGCACTTAAGAACTTATACAGTTTTAAGTTAAATTCAAGAAATAAATGCAGGAAAAATTACATTTTATTACATTTTCTCTCACACTCTCAGACTCCAAGCTTCACCTGTGCCCACAGGGCACAGAAACGGGGAGGAAAAAGGAAAAGGAAAAAAAGGTATTTGCTTAACAAAAATGTACCAGCCAATTCTGATATAAATGTAATCTTCTGTATTTATTATTTCTGTTAGTATCATGCCTTGCTTTGTGTGTCCACCATGATCTTTCTCACAGTGTAAAAATGTGTTAGTGTATTAAAATTTTACCAAGTGTATACAGATGTATAGCTTCTACTTGAGCGACTAGGGTAACGGTAACCATGGTACTGCTTCCAAGAATAGAATTATCATCTGTAACAGCATTCATGCTGTGGCAGTTGACAGAATGGTTATAAATATACCTATTAGCAGTCTGAATTGAATCTTTAAACAGCACTGTAGGGACAGCAGTTGGCTAAAAATAGCTTGACAATACTGCATCTGAATACTTGTCCTCAGAAACACTCTGTCACATATACAGAGTGAATTCCAATTTTTTCTTCCATGTAGCTGAAAATGAACACCTGTGACACACACGAGACTGACAACGTGACATTTTCTGACCTCCTTTCTCCCCTGTAACACAATAAAAACTTGAAAAGGCTTCTATGAAACATAGTGCACTCCCTAGAATTTAAAGCATATGAAGCAAGGGCAGAATCAAAAACCATTTTACAAGAGAGAAATATTTACATGATGAACAGCATGCACATTGTACTGTCTAAATTCGTCAGGCTTAGTTTCATTTTTATATAAGTTTTTGTAAGCAAACACGTAAAGAAAATGAAAGTTGCATAGCCATGTCCTGTACCAGCATCAGCTAATTTTTAATATTAACATCGGAAAAATGTATCTGATAGTTTTCTGTATCTTGCAGTCAAAAATATACATTACACACACCCTACATGGTGTTTTCTTAGTCACGTCAGAATCCTTTCAACCAACACTCAGAATTCTCGCATTTTTGGGGTCTGAAGCCCAACCTTGTCCATTGCTGATCAGAGTAATAATAATGCCAAACCCCAAAAATTGATCATTAAGCAAAGGTTTTGTATTTTGTATCAGGGAAGTATACACACAACAATCAGTATTTCTTTGTCCTAGATGCCACTTAAAATAGGAAAACAGGAAATTTATTGGTGAGGCTTCATCTGTTTCATTTCCAGAGTCTAAGAGCACCATTGCAGTGTTCTATAAGATCAGATGGAAAACGCAGTTCTTCAACCGAGTTCCCTTCCCCAGTACATTTAAGAAAGAAAGATTTCCTAGCTATGATGAAAATGACACTTTGGGAAAGGATAAAGTTCTAATTTGTTTTCTGAAAAAATATTTAAGAATAACATAGTTGAAACAGCTATTATCCCCCTCATTTAATTTATTGCCAGAAATATCTTAAGACAGAGAAATCCCTGGTGGTGAAATCTCAGTGGTGAATAATAATAATATAGTAAGAGCCAAATTAAGATTCAGGTGAGAAAATCCAGGTTCAATTTTGGGATGAATTTTGACAGCTTCTTTCAACAAACATATGGACCAATGTCCACTCTGCACCAATGATTTTTCCCTCATAAGGCAAATAGAGCAAAATATAAATTTTAGGCATAATGTGATCGCAAGTCTCATCTTTTTGTGATTTTTTTTGTTTTCTTTTACTATTACAATCTGTTCTTATTCAATATTTTCAAGAATTGAAATAGTTAATAGTTATTACAGATTCCAAATAAAGTACCTTACGATGGAATGAGTTTGTTGTTGAAATTATATCTTGACCTAGAGAAGGAAGTAATTGGAATAATGTATCTTTTGTTCTTTCCTTGGGCTTAGGTTTTAAAGTCTGCTGTGCAAAGACAGCAATGTCGTCACACTTTGCTTTTTGAATTGTGCTGCAGCTACCATCATTATTTCATTAAAAACCCAGGCAATGTTACTAAACTGAAGGGTAATCCTGTTTACGAAAACTTCCGACCACAAAATTTGTTTGCTTCATACATTAAAAAATGAATCTAGCCTCCTACTGAGTCTCCTCAGTATTACTTGACTTAGCAGTATTAAGTATTGTTTGTGATCATTATTTCTTTTTTAATCATCTCTATTAAGGTTTTGAACAAAATTCAGACAGGCAGACAACCTGAGATAGAAAGATCTTCACACTACTGTGTTTCTTCCCTTCCTTCTCACCCAACATTTTTTTGTCTTCAGTTTAAAGTGAAAGGATGTGCCAATGGTTATTCTATTTTAGTCTTAATAAGTTCTCATAACTCACTCATCACTGCAGTATCTGTCTTCCAGTAGCGCCTTAAGCAACATGACTAACATCTGTCACATATTGTTTGGGGTCTCATCCTCTCACAAGGGAGAAAAGTGTGGGCAGTGGAGTGCTTTGTTTTGGTAGGGTTGTTTTATTTTTAAAATATCTATATTGCTATATGTTTATGTTAGAGAAGGCACGTCAAAGAAACGTGTCTTGCACTTGGAGCGAAAGATGGTAAGGTTTGTAACACTAAGGCTTAGTTCCAGTGGGAATTCATTCCACAGTCTGAGACTGGACCCCAAAAAAGCCCCATCTCCTGCACAAATTTTACTCTTATTGTAGAAAGTTCCATTGTGCCAGAGGAGTGGAGGTATCAATCACATTCTTCATCCGAGAGCTTTAGGCAATATTATAGATATCCTGGGTCCAGGTCATTGAGTATCTTGAAGGTAAGGATCAAGATTTAGAAGTTGATTTAGTATTCTAAGGAAAGCCAGTAGAGAGAGCGGAGGACAGGTATGATGTGCTCATGGTAGCCGACGTTGCTGAGGAGACACACTGTTGCATTCTGTACTAGTTGAAGTTATCTAAGTACTGAAGATTTCATGATCAGGTATTCCTGTATGACATTGCTATAATCCAGCTGACAAAAGATGAAAGCTTGTATAATTGGGGCCAGGTCATCATCCGCTAGGAAGGGATGGAAACTCCTAGCCAACCAGAGATAGCAGAAAGCATTACACACATGGGTGAACTTAGTGTCAGCAAGGAATCCAAGAGTATTCCTAAACTATGCATGCAACTGACTGATTGTTGGTGTGTGTCTGCATTCAGAGCAGACTGCATCATGGCTGCAAACTCTTTCAAATGCTTTCTTCTGCCCACCAACATAATCTCTGTCTTGTTCAAGTTCAGCTTCAACCAACTGTTCTTCATCCATGAGCTGATCTCATCCAATCACTGGGCCATCTTGATGAAGTAGTGTGGTTATATGTGGTGAAAGATAAGGAGAGCTGTGTGTCATCTGCATGTTACTGGCACTTGAGTCCATGTCATCTGAGGACACTAGCCTGAGAATTGAAAGACCCATGTTTAATTCCTTGGTCTGCCACAGACTTCCTGCATGATGACAATGAGCAAGTCATTTTGTGTCTCGGTTCCTCGTCTAAAAATAGTGATAATAGTACTTCCTGAACTCATG
The DNA here is from genome assembly GCA_003942145.1 of Platysternon megacephalum. Lineage (NCBI taxonomy): Eukaryota > Metazoa > Chordata > Testudines > Platysternidae > Platysternon > Platysternon megacephalum. Next base: position 58,602 of record QXTE01000150.1, on the reverse strand, counting down.
GGGATGTTGTGAGGATACATGCTGGGCCATATATGCTTGTAACATCATTGGTACTACCATAAGCCCAAGTCTTAGGGTATGTCTACACTACCCGCCGGATCTGTCGGGGATCGATTTATCGCGTCTAGTGTAGACACGATAAATCAATCCCCGATCGCTCTGCCGTCGGCTCCTGTACTCCACCATGGCAAGAGGCGGAAGCGGAGTCAACGGGGGAGCGGCGGCAGTCAACCCCACACCGTGAGGACGCGAGGTAAGTCGACCTAAGATACGTCAACTTCAGTTATGCTATTCTCGTAGCTGAAGTTGCGTATCTTAGGTCGACCCTCCTCCCCAGTGTAGACCAGGCCTTAGATATATCTTTCTGATTAGTAAATACATTCATAAAGAATAACTTGCAACCACTGAATACTGCTTTTATTTTAATACAGATTTTTACAAGCATTTACAAAGGTACATGCCATCTCCTAAAAAAACTGACCTGCTCTCATAAATAGAGCATATATTTTCCATAGTTTCAGATTGTACAGACACTAAACAAAACATTTTTGCCTTGTCTTTTCCAAGTTTTTCTGCGAACAAGTAACTTTGCCTCAGTTTTTTTTCTTGACAAAACCATCAACACATCAACAGCAAAGTCTTATGATGTGACTTTTTCAAAGCAGAGGGAAACTGGGGCAGTGAGACACAGTGGAACTCGTCTTCCAGACAGCACAAAATTTCTGACAGCAGCAACTAGATCTCAACTCTATTTGCAGTGTGCTGAACAAAGCAGCACCTTTTTAGTGCATCCAATTCTCAGTGTGGAATATACATACCTCTTCTCCTCATATAAAAAAACAAAACTAAAGATGCGGTCCCTTTTCATGATCTATAACACTCTAAAATTAATGTTATGAAGTGTCTCAGTCTTGCTTATAAAAGTGAATTCTTGATACTGTTCAATTAGTCATAGAAAGAATAAACTGCTTACAGCAAGGGTGACTAAAGAGAAATAAATCTCAAATGCCCAATTTTTAGGTTAGTTTCTTTAGAAACTGTTTCTCTGTGCACTGAAATATATTTAGCTAAACAATGCACTGAGTGTGGGCAGCATTCTGTGATGAAAAAGAAGTGTAATTCCCTAATCCTATTGACTTCCTTTACATATCACTTATCTTTTCTGTTTATCTGAAAGTAGAATTAGGTTGTAAATTATCCCACTTTTAGTCAAAGTCTCTACAATAGTCCACACTTCTATAATATCTTTATTAAAGATCATCCTTCCATATTATTAATTATAGTTATGCATTTGGAGATCCTTAGAAGGAAGACACTGTAGTAAATGCATTATCATTATTTATGAAACACCATCAAATGTAGTGTACAATGTATAGAGTAGGAGAAAATCTCTTCCCTTTCTCAAAACCCACTTCCATTGCAGATACCTACTACAGGTGAAGAAACCTCCAATCCCCATCCCTTGCACAGACATGCACACAAGCTCCACAACCAAATATGCTGAATATATATATATTTGTCCTACAAAACTTCTGACAAATAAATGTTGGTTAATAGTTTTAATAAAATTGAAGCCTCTGCATATAACCATACTATGGTTTATGTGTCTCACCGTTCACATATGTGCAATTAATTTTTACTGTGAGGAGATTCTGAAATGAATGATTCTCATAAAGATGGTAAATGAACTATAGCTACCATTACAGTAACATTTCAACACCTTTATTTACAGTAGTCATGGCCAATTGAAATTATTATTCAATTAAACCAGGATTACAACAACACTCGATTAAATGTCTGGACAACTTTTTTTAGCTATGTGAGTTCTTCATTTAAATTGAGCAATGTGCACTTTCAACAATACAGCATGAACTAGATGGGGCAGACAGTCATAAAACAAATTTGCACAGAGAAGGCAGAAGCCAAAGAATCAAAAGGATGAAAAGCTCTGAATAGTAACTTTGCATTTACTATAATAATGCTCACTGCCTTAGCCCTTCAGATAAAACCAAACTAAGCTTGCTGAGGGGCCCAATGACCCATTAATGTTGATTTTCAATAAGTCTTGTACCATTGAGAAGCTCCAGAAGAAAGCTACTGCTGTGCCAATTTTTTAAAATGGTAAATGGGATGACTTGGGTAATTATAGGCCTGTCAGCCTGACATTGATCACAGGGAAGATAATAGAGCAGCTGATATTGGACTCAATCAATAAAGAACTAAAGGAGTGTAATGTAATTAATGCAAATCAGCCTGATTTTAAGGAAAATAGATTCTGTCAAACTAACTTTGTGTCTTTTTTGGATGAGACTGAAAATTTGGTTGATAAAAATGACAGTTTTCATATAACATACTAGACTTCTGTAAGGCTTTGGACTTGGTACTGCACAACATTTTATTTAAAAAACTAGAATGACAAAATTAACTGTCAAATTTGAAGGATTAAAAACTGGCTGATAGATTTCAAAATGTAACTGTAAATGGGGAATCATCATAGAGTCGGTGTGTTTCCAGTGAATACTACAGGGATTGCTTCTTGGCCCCACACTATTTAACATTTTTATCAATGACCTGGAAAAAACAAAATCATCTCTGATTAAGTTCACATGTGACTCAAAAATTGGGGGGGTTAAATAATGAAGAGTACACGCCACTGATTCAGAAAGATCCGGATCACTTGGTAAACTGGACACAAGGAAACAATATGCAATCTAATACAGCTAAATGTAAATATATACAGTTGAGAACAAAGAATGTAGGCCATACTTACAGAATGGGGGACTCTATTCTGGGAAGCAGTCACTCTGAAAAAGATTTGGGGGGAGGGGTGGATAATCAGTTGAACATGAGCTCCGAATCTCACGCTGTGGCCAAAAGAGTTAATGTGATCCTGGGGTGCATAAACGGGAATCTCAACTAGAAGTAGAGAGATTATTCAAGAGGGATGTGGATAAATTGGAGAGGGTTTGGAGAAGAGCCATGAGAATGATTAACACATTAGAAAATAAGCCTTATAACTATAGACCCAAGAAGCTCAACCTACTTAGCTCAACAAAGGGGAGGTTAGGGGGTTGACTTGATTAGAGTCTATAAGTAACTATATGGGGAAAGAGTAAGGTATAACATGATCCAATGGTCGGAAGTTGAAGCTAGACACATTCAAACTGGAAGTAAGATGTAAATGTTTAATGAGAGTAATTAATGATTGGAACTATTTACCAAGGGTAGTGGTGCAACCTCCATCACTGACCATTTTAAATTAAGATTAGATGTTTTTCTGAAAGATCTGCTCTAGGAATTATTTTGGGGAAGTTCTCTTGCCTGTGTAATACAGGAGTTCTGACTAAATGATAACTGTCCCTTCTGGCTTTAGAATCTATGAACACAATTCCAGTTCTGTGCCTGCTAGACTATATGAAAACAAAAACCACTAATACTTAATGTAATTTTGTAAATGACGTGCAAAAATGGTTACAAAAACCTAAAAACATAACAATAAATAAATCCTGTGATTGAAACCCTCTATCACAAACAGTACCAGGATGGCAGCAATTTTTTTGTTCAACTGCGTATGAGAAACCCAAAAACTGGGATCCAAAAAGGACTGTATGTTAACATGTGTATTTTACATAGAATGCCATCAGTAATGCAAACTTAAGTGTCAAGAAAATCATTAAAACCTTTATATAAGTAAGGTACAGAAAGATTTCCCTGAAATGCAAATAAATATTAATGAAGAAACTGGTTTCACCTAACTTGACAAGTTTATTACCTGAATCATTAAATCAGTCCCATTTAAGGTGTATCAGTTATTGAGAAAAACGTTGTTAGAAAGCTACCTTTCTTGATTTGTTCTGTTATAATTTCTCCATCTCCTCTTTCATGAGCACAAATGCAGAAGAAACATGACCAAAAGTTGGATTCATGAGGACACCCATTAATAAGTACCTCCATGGGAAGAAGATTTCTGTGAGTAGAGGGCTCTTTAATTTAGCAGAAAAAAATCATAAGAAGTTTCATTGGTTGGAAGCTTAAGCTAGACAAATTTTAAAAAAGATTACTAATCTAATAGTGGGGATAATTAACCACTTAAATAACTTCCTTGGGGATGTGGTGGATCCTCTGCCACTTGAAGTCTTTACATCAAGATTGAATGTCTTTCTAAAAGACATGTGCTAGCTAAACCAAAAATTATGGGCTTGTTGAGAGAATCACTAAGTATATCCTATGGCTTCTGTTATTCAGGAGGTCAGATGAGATAATCTAAAGAGTAATAGATCAAGGCCAGACAGGGAATCTATAATGTATTCAGTATTGAAGGTGTCATTGCATACAGTATTTATTTTTTAAAGAAAACATTTTGTTAACTGGCATGGTTTTTTATTCTTAACAGAGACTTTGATTTGCATACTGCTGGGTATTTATAGCTACACTTCTACTCTAATCATAATGAGGATGGACATGCTGAGGGCTGGAGTTCAGAATGGGCAACGGACTGTTTTGGTGTATATACAAATTTTAAATTGCTTCACCTGTGCTCTGCACATTCTTCAGTTAACATACCTAAGAGGAAAATAAGTCAATTTTAAAATATACACATACAGCAATTTAAAGGGGGGGGGGGGGAGGCAGAACACAGAGACCATAACTCCAGCCACTAATCACAGCCCCTGTCCACACATCCTGGCCCTCCGCTATGATCTTTCTCCCCAAAATAGTGGGAAAATGTATGGGCTTTGCCCATGCCCTGAAGATCAACAGATTCACACTATTTTGGACTGGTGGTGGAAGATGGAACTTAATTCCAGTCTCAGGCCTCTCTCAGAAGATGCACTGTCCCCTCTTAACTAATTTGAGGGCGCTTTGGCTTGAGCGACTTCACTAACTGCAGCTGTGGCAGATTTTTCCCCTAGCAATATCCATCTGGTCAGTCCGGGCACCTCCTGAAGTGGCGCCATCATGGCGCTCAATATAGGGCCCTACCGACCCACCACCCCCTCAGTTTCTTCTTGCCGGCTACTCCAACAGAGGGGTAGGTCATTGGGTATTAGAATGGACATGAACAACACATCTCAAAGAATAGTTACAAGAAGGTGAGTAACCTTTTTTCTTCGAGTACTTGTTCATGTCAATCAGGTGACTCCCAAGCCTAAATTCAGCAGGCGGGGTCGGAGCTGTCCATTGACCGGAGCACTGCTCTACCGAAGGCCACATCGTCTTTGGTCTGCTGGGTAATCACATAATACACTGTGAAAGTATGTATGGAGACCATGTTGCCACTCTGCATATTTCCTGGGTCGGGACTTGCGCCAGGAACGCTGCTAAAGAAGCTTGCGCCCTAGTGGAGTGTGCTGTGAGCGGCGGGGCTGGCACCTCTGCCAGGTTATAGCATTCACAGATGCAGGGCGCGATCCATGAGGAAATTCGTTGGGAGGAGACTAGAAGACCTTTCATCCTGTCTGCCACAGCCACAAACAATTGACTGGACTTCCTAAACAGTTTCGTTCTTTCAACGTAAAAGGCTAGCACTCTGCGGATATCCAAAGAAGCCTCTGCTCTCTGCCACTCAAGTGCAGCTTAGAATAGAACACTGGGAGGAACATGTCCTGGTTGATGTGAAACTGGGAGACAACCTTCAGGAGAAAAGCTGGATGTGGCCTGAGCTGAACCTTGTCCTTATAGAACACGGTGTAAGGGGGCTCTGATGTTAGGGCCTTGAGCTCAGACACCCTCCTGGCTGAGGTTAGCGCTACCAGAAACGCCATCTTGTATGACAGGTAGAGCAGGGAACACGTCGCCAGCAATTCAAAGGACGGACTCATCAATTTGGAAAGAACCAGATTGAGGTCTCAGGTCAGGGTCGGTTGCCAGACGTGCAGATATAGCCTGTTGAGACCTTTCAGGAAACGGCTGACCATAGGTTGGCAAACACTGACTGGTCCTCTAAGCCTGGATGGAAGGCAGAAATGGCAGCCAAGTGAACCCTTATTGATGACACAAACCGTCCCTGCTGCTTGAGATGGAGAAGGTAGTCTAGTATGAGTGGTATAAAGGCGAGCATTGGGGATGAGTCTGAATCTGGTCGGCGCAGCATCTCTTCCACTTGGCAAGGTAGATAGCCCTGGTGGAGTGTTTCCTACTGCCAAGGAGGACTTGTCTAACCGGGTGCGAGCAGGAGAGCTCTGTGGGGTTCAGCCATGGAGCTTCCATGCCGTGAGGTGCAATGACTCGAGGTTCGGGTGCTGGAGATGGCCGTGATCCTGAGTTATTAAGTCCGGAAGTAGCGGCAAGGTAACTGGGGCTTCCACGGACATTTCCAGGAGAGATGTGTACCAGCGTTGGCAGGGCCAGGCTGGAGCTATCAATATCACTGAAGCCTCTTCCCTTCGTACCTTGAGGAGCACCTTGTGAACAAGAGGGATGGGCAGGAATGCGTAGAGAAGACGCCCCCCCCCCCCCATGGGAGGAGGAACACATCCGCGATGGAGCCCGGGCTGTGATTCAGGAAGGAGCAAAACTGTTGGCACTTCCTGTTGCATCGCATGACATACAGGTCTATCTGGGGAAAGCCCCACCGTTGGAAGATAGAGTTTGTGATGTCCAGGCGTAGGGACCACTCGTGGCTGTGAAAAGACCTGCTGAGACGGTCCGCCAACTCATTCTGTACTTCCGGGAGGTACGATGCTTGCAGGTGTATCAAATGAGCTACACTAAAGTCCCACAGCATGAGGGCTTCTTGGCACAAGGGAGAGGAGCGTGCACCCCCCCATTTGTTGATATAGAACATCTCTGTGGTGTTGTCTGTTATGACTAGGGTGACCAGATAGCAAGTGTGAAAAATTGGGATGGGGGTGGGGGGTAATAGGAGCCCATATTAAAAAAAAGCCCCAAATATCGGGACATCTGGTCACCCTAGTTATGACTGATACACATCTCCCTGTCAAGTGGGCTCAGAAAGTCTGGCACGCCAGACGCACTGCTCTCAGCTCTCTAACATTGATGTGGAGAGCGAGTTCCGCCTGAGACCAGAGGCCTTGTGTCCTGAGGTCTCCCAGATGTGCTTCCCAGCCCAAGGCTGACGCTTCCATCACTAGCGAGAGGGACAGCTGAGGACAGGTGGAGGAGACGCCTACACACACTACCTGCAGGTCGAGCCACCACTGGAGGGAGTCAAGGACTGGGCAAGGCAGAGTCACGACCCTGTCCAAACTGTCCAGAGCCGGCCAATACACCGAGGCTAGCTACGATTGGGGAGGCCGGAGTCTGAGCCTGGCGTGTTGCACCACATAGGTACAAGAGGCCATGTGTCCGAGCAGTTTCAGGGAATGCTTTGCTGTGGTGTCAATAATCTTTTCCTGTTGCTCAACCCTATTTAAACTAAGTCAATAAGTATGCTTTAAAAGTCCCAGCTTGAAAACTAACTGCACTCTATACGTACTTTAATTTCAAAAATACAGTTGCAGAGAATGTGTTATCTATGATTTAACAGCTATGGATAGTTAAAGCATATTCAGATTAGCTAGCATACTAATATTCATGTTAAATTAATTATCAAGCTGCAGATCTCTAACTCCAAGGAATATGAAAAGATTCTAGACATATGTAACCTGTCTGAGTGGAAAAGATTAACTTATTGTGCCGTATTTTTCTACTCTCTTCTGCCACTGAATCACAAGATTCTTAGTCCAATTGAAAATCAATGTCAGAAAATCATTTCATTGTAATTTACAAGATCAGAAAATTAGTTTGAAATCAATTTATCAAACAAAATTTGAGGTTTTCCTCATATCAATCTTCATTATTTTCTCACCATACAAAAGACCAGCACTGAAAAAAAAACCCACTTTCAGCTCCCTCTACAATGTTTTCCATTTTATATCTCTTCCTCCCCCTTGTGCTCTGTTCATTTTAGTAAATGTACAGCCCATTATGCAAGAAAATGGCTCCACAGTAAGTACTATCATACACAAGTTGCTTCACATAGTGGTGTACAGCAGATAAGTGCATCATCAAAACATGAATCTCATTTCAGATAACAAATTGCTAAAAAATGTTGGTGTTTTAAAATCTCACTGTTTTTGTCTCTCTTTTAGTAACATTGACATAGACAGCATTTTGTTGATGTAAAGTGCTAAATATGAGGAAGCTATATGAATATAACCAGTACACACAAGACGTGGAATAGCTGTTACAGGAGAGGACAGTCAGAAGAAATGGTTTCTATCAGTTAAAAAGCCATGCTGGTTAAGAGAGGATTAAAAATAAACCATATAGAATAAATGGAAAAATTGATAGCAATAAGTACAAATCAGCAGCTAGGAAAAGGAAGTGAAAGGTATCAGCAAAAATCTCTGGACAGTGGGATTAAGCACAGTAAAAATAAATTCTTTAAAAGTACCAGTAATAAATGGAATCCTAATAAAGATATAGGTCCGACACTATATGAGGATCGTAAAACTGTTCATCATGATGCAGAAAAGAGAAATTCTAACTAAATATTTCTCTTTTGTATTTGAAAAAAAAGCAAGATGATACGTTCATATAATACTGTGGTAAATACAGAGATACTGTTGGTGGGAAAAGGAGATGGAGCATGCCTGTACAGTTGATAAGATTAGTTTGTTGTGAGGTGGACATTAATGGAAGTGAATGAAAGTCCGAAATGTCCCAACTGCAGCAAGTAATCAAGAATCAGCAGTACTGAAAGCCGCATAAGGTCCAGGCCTTGTTCAGAGAACCTAGTACGTGTCTTCCTGCTCTGCATCAGGTTGTCCTGGATTTGTCGAAAGAGTACATGGTACTCAATCAGCCAACATCCAGGCTGTCAAGTGCAGGGACTTCAAGTCTGGATGGACTATCTATCCATACTCCTGTGAGATCTGGTCTGGGAAGTCTGTGAGCTGGACCAATGGGCAAATGGACATGTGTAGCAGGCCTGCCAGCCAAAACTGTCTCAGCCAGTATGGAGCTATGAAAATGATCATGGCTTTGTCCCTTTTGATTTTGAAAATCGCTCTTGAAGATCAGAAGAATAAGTGGAATGGGTCTAATGGAAGCCTGGATTCCATTGCAAAAGGAAGGCACCAGGCAAATAGCCCAGGCTCAGGCCTTCTCTGGAACAGAAATTTTGATATTGTCCTTACTGGCAAACAGATCTATCACAGGAACACCTCTTCCCCTCCAGTAAGGAAATATCAGCTCTTTGAATCTTTGCAGGGACCACTCATGATAGATCACAGATTGTCTGCTCAGGAAGTTTGTCCAAATATTGCTGACTCCTAGGCAGTGAAGAGCCATCATGGTTATGGTGGCAGCATGTCTAGTCTGATGGCCTTCAGGAAAAGGGGCAATGAGCAGGTGCCTCCTTGTTCATTAATGTAGTGCATCACAAAGATGTTGTCCATCAGGATCTACAGTGTGGAATTTCAGATGACAAGAACCCCTATCCAGGCTACCCTGATGTCTCTGAGTTCCAGCATGCTTCTGTGAAGTCCAGTGCCTCGCAGGACCCTTGCCTTTGTAGGTGATCTCCCCAGCCTATCCTTGACACATCGGTGATTAAAGTCTTTGTCAGGGAGGGAGTTAAGAACAGTACCCTCTCCATGAGCTTTTGGGAGCGCTAGCTACCCTGCCACATCTGTGAAGATGTGACATGGTATGGCAAAGACCTTCCTGTCCACCTGATGTTTCACAGGGGATTGTATGGATCTGAACCAGAGCTGTTGAGGGCCTCAGAAGTAAAGCCTTACATGATACTGCTTGGCAAACACACCAAGGTAAGTCTACTGTTGTAATTGGGTTTGATCTTGTCTCGAGTAGCAGTGATTGTAACAAGAACTCTTTGTCAAGCAGGTATCTCTCTGACCCAGAGGTGATCCTATGAACCTTATCTGGCATTAGGTAAGACACATTTTTCATAGTTCACTAGTAGGTCAAGCCGGAGAAACGGGGAACAAGCACAATCCAGGCCTGTCACCATCTGCTGGGATCTGTCTTGATCAGCCAGTTGTCCAGGTAAAAGCAGAAATGGATTTTCTCAGATGTACCACAACCACTACTAGACATTTTGTGAAAATTCTGTGTGCCTTCTAGTAATAGCAATTTGGCCCCAGTGCAAACCTCAAGTACTGATGTGATCATTCGGCCTCCTAATTTACCCTAATTGCAAGCTCAATTGTAAAAAGTGAGCAAAAGTTCATAAAATGTCACAATAACCAATATCAATGATAATGGAAAAAGTACAACAAAGTATGACAAAGACTAAATTACTCCAAACAAAAAGGCCTACTGATATAATTCAAGGCCTGTGTTAGGATCATGCTTGGCAAACAAGAACAGTGTGAAACTGCAAACCAGTGAACCAAAACTGGTGTGTCAGAAATTAGGACTCTTGGTGGACAAAATGAGAGGATGGTCTACTCTACCCAACACTCCCTTTTGGGGTTCTTAAAGAAAAAGACAAGAAAAATTGGCTATAGAAGTGAGGTTCACCATCATGGCTGCCGCCCCCATCTTCTCCTGGGACCCCAGACCTTTATCGGCCTTACCAAACTGGTCTAGAGAATGAGCCAGATAACACTGCAACCTCCACCAGGCTCCAAATAAATCCCAACCACTACCTAGAAGGTAAGACTGTCTCTCCCTCTCCCCGTGTATCTTTTTGCTTCCCTACCTTATTTCTTCTCTCTCTCTACTTTGCCTTCCAATCTGATAAGAGTCCAGCTTAGTCGTCCAAGACTGTATTACTTTACATCATAGTTGTGCCCAGAAAAAGGCAGCTAAAACCTATGCCCTAAACATCACAACGTTGGTACAAGGTTGCCAGGTCTTGCAGTGGCTGATAAGACCATATGCGGTGCCTGTGTTTTTCCAGCAGCGAGGATGCAACAGAGTCAACACCAGAGACAGAAACTGCATTTTCTATATTTGCTATTCTCTTCTTTCTTCTCTTGTGCACATATATATTTTGTTTTGTCTTTTAGGAAAAGGGATCAGAATTTAACAGCAGTAACAACAGCTCCAGCCCATCTCAAGTAACTTTTTTTTTCCCCTCAAAAAGGATAGTTATCTAAGAGATTATCAAACATTTTTTTCCTTCTGAAGACTCTCCACATAAAGAAAAAGGGAACAAGGGATGTTGTTAAAAAGGAGTCTTATTTAATATTTTGCATTTCAAAGTTAAGTTACTTTAATAAAGATACAGAAAAATAAAGGTTGTAAAAGACTTTTCATGATATATTTGCCATGGTACTAAGCAGACTGAGGTCTCTATGTCAAATCCCAAACACTGTTTAACACTATTTAATATTGGACAGTTTCAGGATCATATTAACACCTTTGACTCTTTGGGCCCATATATTCCATGAAAATTAAAATGATAGTACTTCCTGTGGGCTGGGTGGATGGTGATGTGGAAGAAAGCATCCTGAAATTCCAGAACAATGAACCAGTCCTGAGCCTGCAGAGATAGAATGATGGAAGCAACATTACCATCCTGAATCTGAGGAGACATGTATTTGTTCAGACTCCTCAGATCTAGGATAGGATGAAGACCCCTCCCTCCTTTCTTCTATGGGATAAGAAAACATTGAGAGGAGACTCCCCTTCTCCTGTACTCCCTCTTCTTTGGCTCCTAGATGAAGCAAAAAGTCCATTTCTTTTTGTAACAGGCTCTTGTAAGGAGGGTCCCTGAAGGGGCATGTGAAAAGAGGGGTAAGGTGTGGAAATGAATAGGGTAATCATGGGCAATTGTGTCTAACATCTATTTGTGGGATGTAACAGTGGACCAAATGTAGCAGAAAAGGACAAGACAGCTCCTGAAGGTAGTGACAGGATTTAGATCAGTTCCAGTGTGGCTCTCAACACCCCTGCCAAATCTGTTGCCTCTGTGATGGTGCAGGGTGAGCAACAGAGGAGGGTCCAACATCTCTAGGGTACCAATATCTTTTCCTAGGCAGATAGTTAGGTGGTCAGTCTTGAGAGTACAACAGTGTCCTTTTTCTGTTCTGGAACTGATAATTACCAGATTTTCAGTAGGGAGCCAGAGCGTAAATCCGTAAAGACAAATCTTAACACATCCCTTTAGTTTTTCAAGGAATGGAGAGCCTCATTGGTTGTTTGATAAAGAGTTCCATCCCATAAAGGGCAGATCTTCGATGGTGGCTAGCACCCCTTGGGTATCTTGGACACTAAGCCAAGGGATTTGTCTCATCATGATGGCCATGGCCTTCAACTTCACATGGACTGTGCACGTATCCTGGGTTTGAGCGGGCACAAAAATGACCAAAGCCCTTTGGGTGCATCTGGTATCTTTTCCCCACCTGTTCAGAGGTGGTAGGAAGAATGGCCAGAGTTTGCCAAAGTCCCTTAGCTGGCTCCACTGTGCCCTCATTGATGGGCTGGAAAACCTGGCTTGAGCGTCATGCTGAGAATATCAAACAACCTGTGGAACCTCATTTGCATGACTGTTTTGATTAACACGGTCTCTGCAATGTGGGACGGGAGATCCCAAAAGGCTTTTAAGCCTTCAACTGTTGGTGTAGGGGCTGGTGTCACTGACTCATCAGGTGATGAAAATAACATCTTTGGTGGAGATGGGGGTTGATGCTGATCTTCCACTACACCCATCTCATTGTGGCTGAGATCAAGGCTCTGGTGTTGGACGTTAATTGCTGCCAGAGAGCAAGATTCCCTCTTCCTGGACAGGTGACAGGAAGATCTGCCCTGAGACACATGACAAGAGTCACCAGTAAGGCCAGTATGGTCAGGACAGCAATATTATTAAAAACAGATTAGGTGCCTAACTCAAGGAGACTGGCCATGGCTGGGAATCCGCAGCAGAGATAGGCTCCTCCCTCTGGCCCGGACTTGGACACCTAAAGTCTCCTGGAAGACCACACCCCTCTTCTCAGCACTTCTTACTGGTAAGCTTAGGTGGCTCCCTGGTTATCCCTATCTTAGAAAAAAAAATCCTACAGGGATAACCAGGGTGTTGCACAAACCTGGGAGTCTCAACCATTAAAGCTAGTACTTGCAATAGAAAATGCTACTGCTACACCAGCTATTTCAGTATGACATTTGGATCCATTTTTATCTTCAAGCTGTGGCACCTGCCCATGTTCTCCACCATCTTTAAACTGATGGGCTATTTCATCAGCCCAGGAAAGAACAAGTGCCACACCTACTCTATTCTATATAGGTTTTTATAGTGCACTCATCATTGGAGTATCTAACGGCCTTCCAAGGGTGCATTAAGAAATGTGACTACACATGTCATTTGTTTGTTCTCTCATCCTCTCCCCAGGGAGGAAAGTGTGTTCAGTGGAGTGTCTTCTTTTCATAAGGCCTTTTTATTTATTGGGGGGGGGGGTGTTGTTTTGCAGGGGCTTTTTTTGCCTGCTTCAGGCTCTTGCCTCAGAGCACAATTGCTCAAACACAAAAACTCATCAAGTGAGTTCCGTACTTCCTTCAATCCTTTGCTGAGTCCTGTGACAGGCAGGCAGGCAGCCCTTAACCATTCCCTGGAAGTTTCATCCTGTCACACACTTATAGTCCCATCTCTCAAAAACAGTTTGTTCCAACCATATCAAATTTGGGGGAAAAAAAAAAAAAAAAATCTGCTGGCATCACACCACATATGCAAAATTTGATATCAAAATTATTCCTGAACACAGCCCCCCAGAGAGGGGAGGTATAGTAAATCTGACTTAAAATGGGAAGGTGAATTAAGATAAACCCTAAAGGGTAGATATATTCAACCAGATGGATTGCTCTCTTCAGAAAATTTTTTATGCCTATTTAAAATGAAACAACTATGGTTGTTAACCCAAAACTTCACCTTCCCCAGGGAGATGCTTAGTGAAAAATGGTTAAAGTTTTTCAGTCCCTCATTTGTTTTATCACTACCATTGGTCTCATTTAGGGTTGCCAACTTTCTAATTGCACAAAACTGAACACCCTTGCCCCACCTCCTGGCCAGAGGCCCTGCCCCCTGCCTCACCCATTCTCCAAGGCTCCACCCCCGCTCACTCCATCCCCCCTCCCTCTGTCGCTCGCTCTCTTCCACTCACTCACACTCATTTTCACCGATTCCCAGCCAATGGAAGATGTGGAGCCAGCACGCGGGGCGGGGCCAGTACACGGAGCCCCCATGGCCGGCCGTCCACCTAGGAGCCGAGGGACTTGTCGCTGCTTCCGAGGAGCCACGCGGAGCTAGGTAGGGAGCCTGCCAGCCCCATGCCAACCAGACTTTTAATGGCTCAGTCAGCAGGGATGACCAGCACCGCCAGGGTCCCTTTTCGACCAGGCATTCCAGTTGTAAACAGGACAGCTGGCAACCCTAGTCTCATTATGTGATCTCAGACAAGTGAAAACCTTTGTGCCTCAGTCTCTCCATCTGAAAAATTCTTATTTTCTTTTCAAAAGAGCTTGAGCTCACCAGCTGGAAAGTACTACATACAGTGCAAAATTATTATAATACTTAAGTCTCCTTTCTGGTAAACATTTTTCAGTTGTGGACACCTTCATGGGGAATTATGATGGTTATAGGATTCTATCCATGGTACTAATGCTGTCTACGCAATCTAGAAAGACATTTCAGATTAAAAACTGACATGAACAGTGGTCTTAAAGTGGAAACAAAGCATTTTGAGGTTAGTAAAAGTTAACTATTTTTACATCATATGTATTTTGTCTGTCTCTCTGTGTGTCCTTTCAGAAGCCTGAAAGCAGAAGACCTAGTTTTACATTTCTTGGAAATTTGAGTTGTTTAGCCAAACTCAGTCTCCTGCTGGAGATTCAACCTTCACCATTCACAATTACAGGTACTTGAGTTAAAGCAGGGGGTCACCAACGCGGTGCCCACGGGCGCCATTGCGCCCGCCGGGGGGTGTAAGTGCGCCCACGTAGCCCTCAGGGTTTTTTTTGTTTTGCTCCGCCGGCAGCGCTCAGGTTTTGTTTTTTGGGGGGGGGTTTGGCGCCCGCCGGCAGCGCTCGTTTTTTTTGTTTGTTTTTTTTGGCGCCCGTCAGGAGAAAAAGGTTGGGGACCACTGAGTTAAAGTTTCGGTTTATGTTGATGGCTAAGTTACAGCATATCTCAAACTTCTAACAAAGAGACACTATTTTTACAACCTCTTATATCAACAGCAGTGGGAAATAATCTTAAAGAAAACCAAAGTTCCTCCAATCAATATATCAAATCAGAATTTTAATCCATCTTGTTTTACTAAAAATGGCAAAGAAAAGTATGACATTTAAAACCTCTTCTGCCTCAAACAGCAAATGTGGAGCCTGCTGTGATGATTATCCAATGATTTCCCTAGATGAAATAAACTAGGTAAAAGGAGATTCCAGTGTGCCCTTTCAGAAACGGTTTAGCATCAATTACAGATGTCACATTCTATGTTTCAAATTTCTTCAGCTGAGAACCACAGCACTTGACCTACTCTTCTGAAGTCCCCACAGTGATAAATTACTAAACTTCATTTGTCTTTCATACTCTTGGGTAAGAAAGTCACAATGCCACTTTTGGCTAAATAAACAGAAGACAGGATATCTGAAGATCCTACTGATCTGTTAAGATGCACTTTAACTACTCTTGTAAATTGCCCTGCAGGCACAGCACACCTTTATGCATAACTATGACCTGTCTCTGTAACTGAGAAATTAAGAATATTCTGCCAAGAAAATTATTGGAAAAGTAATGATACAAGCTCTTGGTGAATTGTTTATTCACAAATATAGAACTGCATAATAAAGGATATGCACAGTAAAGAAAAAGGATAAAGAATGAGCAAGTTCATATAACTCAAAGCTGTCATCCTGAGAAAGCACTGCGTCTTATATATGGCTTTTCTGGAGGCTAAATCTGAAAATATCCTTGCTTGTCTATTTGCATATATTAAGTCTTATCACCTGATTACACTGAGAGAATCTATGGAATCCTAAGAGTGACCAAATGAACTCTTTTTGTGAGACTATAAATTATTTGCTGTTCTCAGTGTCTCAGCAGCAAAATTAACACAGATTGAAATATATTTCAAAAGCACTTTCTAAATAACTATTTTTTGTTTTGGACAGCTACATGTTTTGACGAGCAAGGGGCCAAATTACAGCTGACCATGCCAGGATGCACTACAAAAGATGCACTCCCACCAGCTCATACATTCAAGCAGGTGGAAGCCATAATTTGGCTGCAGACACTAGTCAAGAAGATGGGTAACTAGCTGGTATGCCAGAAGTAGTATGCCTGAGTAGGTGAGGATATCACCTCCAGCCCAGCTAAACACTGCAAGGGAAGCTTAACGATACATTTTAGAAGGTATAGCAAGAGCTACTTCCCATTTTTTTTCTGCTGAAGTACCAGTGGAAACATTACCTCTTTCAAAGAGGTAATGCTTCCAGGCAACGTCATTCAGGGATCACACCTCAACCACCTCCCTAGCAGACCACTCTTTCATAGGAGAGCTCATAAGCAATCCTTCGTTAATTTGCTTATTTCTACACAATATGAATAATTTTTCAATTCAGGCCATTTTTATTTACTGCTTTTACAGAGGATCTGCTTTGCTTCAATATCTTGTTTACCAAATGTGCCACTAGTACAAGAAGAAGTTTTGCTAAGGCATTCTTAAAAAAAAAAAAAAAAAAAAAAAAAAACTTTCCCCAAAATTGTCAGTTAGCAGCTGTCTCGAATTGTAACATTGGAACTGTTTGAGAAGAGAATGAGGCGCAAGAAAGGAACGAAGGAGGAGAGAAGTTCAAACGCGGCAAAACATCAAAGATGTCTAAAAAACTACTGCAGCATAGAACTATGCTACAACAGATTCAACAGGATTAAAAACTGAAAGCCTGATCAATACTGAAGATGCAGTTATGAACCTCGAGGGCTTAAATGAAGCAACTCCAGACTATTAATTTAATAACTGGCATAGGCTAGGTTAAAATGTAAGATCACCTTTGTATCATATTAGGCACCAAATGGATCTTGAAACAGAAGAGAAAAAACCTATAGCATTAAAGAAAGAATTAAATCACTGAAATTTCACCTCACTCCTGCTTCAAGATTTGACTTTTCAGGTTGCTGAAATGAACAGATTAGTGCTGTAAAATGCCACATTTTTTTTAATTAATTTTCTTTAAATTTCCAGCTTCTCTACAACTATCTGATATGAGGTACACATTAAGGGCCCAATTATTTCATTCTTACAGTAAGTAGCTGTAGTAGGAAGAGGGCCTGAAACACAAAACCTTGTATCAGAGGTCTGGTATAGGGCCTGAGGCCAGGGCTAAAGTAGTGGTCAAAACTTTGCTAATATAAAGCAAAATCAGGCTGTGGTCTAGAGGCAGGCCCTGATCACAGAATCTGGTACGAACAGGGCTGATATTGCAAAAATGCACATTCCTAAGAGGTGCTAGGCACTCACACAAACACATTCCAGAAGGGTGGTACCAGAACACCTCGACACCAATACATTCCCTAAAGATAACAGGAACACACTGACCCCTCCTAAAGATAAGGTCAACATGATGATGTGATGGATAAAGATGTACAAAGTGATGGGTGGTAACTGGCTACATCAGAGTGTGTCAACTAACTACGTCAGAGGGGCAGTATATAACTTGTTTGTATTGATATATAAAAAGATATCTCAGAGGGAGTGACTTTGGCTGTCCTAGGGGGATAATGGAAAGTCCCGCCATTAACTGAGCTAGTCCATTGCAACGGGCATACATGTGTTAGTGTACCTGTAACCACTGAGTGAGGACATTAGGACCATGCTTCATTGACAATAAAACTGACCAAGTGCTTCACTACATACCAAGTCTGTGGATTTATTGGGCAGTTTGATTGGAGCCTGCTGTATAGGCTATCTGGCCAGAGTCAGTACAGCATGCAGAAAGAACACACACACGCAGCCGAACATCTGACCACAGAAGCACCTTACTCCAGGAATAATCCCAATGAAATGAATGTAACTATTCTGGAGTTAGATACTGATCAAGCGCGTAATGCCTTGCTTACACTTACAATGGTGTATAGAGTACAGGCACTACACGTGTAGTTGGTTGCTGCAGTGACAGTCGGCTGCATCCATCCTGTTCACTGTAGTGTGCGGCAACACACAGCAGTGAAAGGCTCACTGTGGTGAGGAAAGGCTCTCGCAGGGGGAAGCAGCGCTGAAAGACTCCGCCAGCGGGGAGGTAGGAGGACACTACACTGTTAGATATAGCAGTGCAAGCATAGGAGTCATCACTTTGGTATACAGTGAGCTGTGTAGGGTATATACAGGTCTGTCGCATCTTAGGTGCATTTAACATGTGCGATTTCAGCTTTACGTGGTCGGCAAAAACAAGAAAAAAACAACAACAAAAAAGAGAAAAATAGCAATTTAAATACTGTTTCTGTAGTGCGGGCGATTCTGCCCGCCATTACACTTAATGTAATTTTGACTATACGCAGTTTTCGCTTTACGCGCTGACCGTGGAACGTAACCCCAGCGTAAAATGAGACAGACCTGTACCTTAGAGTTCAGGTGTGTAGGGCACTCTACTCTACTAAGCTGTGCCTCACTGTCTACACTGCTATTTATGCCCGTTCTAGCTGGACGTATACTCTACACACCGCCATACCTCTAAATGTACTATAAGAGTGGGAGAATCTGATCCTAAATGGGAAGAACACATAGCACTATTTGAAACACTCCTAAAGCAGTTCTATAGTTATTCCATAATAAATAGACACCACCTGTGTTTCATTATGCTAAAAAATGCTGAATCAAAATTTCTGAGTTTTAATACAGTTTGAAAATCTAATGAAGAATTACAATGGATTTCAAGTCTGTCCATTCAGCCAGTAGTTTGTTTTCTATATGAATTCCTGTTTTTTTGTGCTTTGCAAAACCAAATTTCATGCTGTTCCTTTTAGAAATAACGATGTTGGCTCTGTATCTACCATCTTCTCTACACATCTTTTTGAAAATGGACCTCGCTCATTTTTTACATTTTTATTTTACAAGATTACTTTATTACATTAAATAGTGAGATTTTTCAAAAGCACTTATTGTACTTTGTTTATACTGTTGAACAGCAGCCTGAATCTTTCAGTTGGTGAAGGGCCCCTACATAAATACATTATTTTAGTAAAGTAGCCCTTTGAGATCTGCCATGAAAAATGCCATATAAATATTAAATGTTATCATTGGGATTTTCAAAGGATCCGAAGAAAACTGAAAAAGCCAGCCTCCATTTTTAAAAGGATAATAGAGCTAGCTCATTTAATTACCATTACACCAAATATTGTAAATAAAAAGCACATTAACCAAACAAATCTGTTAAAAAGTTGTCAGGATTTTATCTAGAATGAAAAACTTAAGGGGGGGAGGGGAAATCAAAAAATGTATTTGAGCCTAATTTTGAAAACATTGGAGGGAAATAAATATAACGTCATCAAAAACGAACAAACAGACTGTTATATTTGGACCCAGCAGAGAAGGATATAGACAGACACATAGGGGGCTGATAGAAACAGCTGTGGTCTATGGATGTAGCTTTGTTGTTCTGGCAGCAAAACAAAACAGTGAGGCTATGTCTGAATGAGCACAGAATGCCTAACCATTTAAAAGGACAGGACATCACATTCCTCTTTAAAAATACTTACCAAATAGATCTACATTGTTATTTAAATGGCTAACTAAGAACACTATATAACCTAACTAAAAGTCATGGGTGGACTACAACAGACTCCTAAATTGCAAGGGATTATTCTTCCCTAGAACAGCAACTAAAAAATTGATACGTTTTTGCACTTGTCTGGGATAATGTGGCGATGGTAGTGCAGCAGTGTCCTGAACAACAAGAACAGTCAGGGGTGAGGAAGCAATTGGATCTCATACAGAATCAACTGGATCTGGTACCAAAATATCTCCCAACAAGCTGTTGAAATTAGGAGCTGTAACAGAGGGAGGTCCGATAGGAGGAAGAGAAGTCCTAATGTAACATCTCCAGACTCCGGTATTTGTCAAGGCTGCAACTGGTCCATATGCCATTTCCATAAAGTACCATCCGATAGCTACACCACAAAAAAGGTCCCATGCATTCCACCAGTTGTCCAAGTACCCATTTCACTCCACAACCATAGTTAAAAGTCCATATTAAGTCTCCTACTTGATGAGGAGTCTCACATTGTTGGTCGATTTGCATAGCTTGGGTTTTGGCAACATCAGGATGCAGCAGGCCCAACAGATACACAAAAATCACTTAAAGAAAAGAGTTGCAGGAGACTCCTGGTTAGTAGCATATGGAGTCTTCCTGTACACAAGCAAGAAATAGTTCAATTCCTACTGATGACTCAAGAATTGACTTGTTAGCATTTAAGGCATGCTTACGTGTTTGTACAAAGCAGTACACGAGTCCATTTGTACCATAATGGTATGGAGCAAAACATGTGCGCTGAACTTTAGGTGAAGCCAAGAATTTCTGAAATTCTTATGAACAAAGTTGAGGTTCATTATCACTCACCAACTGTAATGGTACATCAAATCGGCTAAACAAGGTACAAAGATGTCTAATCGTCTTGATAGCTGTAGTAGAAGTCATTCTGAAAATGTCTGGCCATTTCAAATGGACATTGACTATGACCAAAATCATGTATCTTCTAAAGATCTGGTAAAGTCCGCGTGAATACGTGTCCAAGGAGTCTGAGGCCATGACCAACGGTATAGATGAACTGGGCAGGTTCTTGCTGAATTTGCTGACATGTAGTACAGTACTCCACCATCCCCTCAATGTCTTTGTCAATCTCCGGCCACCACTGCTTAAATGCACACTCACGTTCTTTAGTCCAGTTCCATTTTTTCTTTGCTTGTAAGAGTTCATGTAAAGGTGACAATAACCTTAGTAGTCAAGCAGTCCTAAGAATGTATGTAACTGTGACAAGTTCTCTGGTGCTTCAAAAACTGCCTTCTCTTTCATTGGTGATTTCCATATGCCCCAGGCATGAATTACACATCCAAGGTATTCAACTGAAGGTTTGAAAAATTCATCTGTCTCGATGTACCCTCAAGTGAATGGTCTTCCTAACGTTGCAAGACAGCACCCATATTCCAAAGATCATCCTCTTAATCCTTTCTTGTAACAAGGATGTTCTCCATATAGCACTGAACTCTGTTCAGTCCCTTCAGGATCTCATTCACGGCTTTCTGGAACAGGGCAAGTGACAATGTGATACCAAAAGGCAATCTGTTATAATAAAATAAACCCATGTGTTGATTGAGAGACACTTGTAAGATGCCCGATCAATCTCCATTTGTAGGTATGCATTGACCAAATCCAATGTACTGAAAAACTGTCCTCCATTAAGTATAGCAAACAAATCTTCAATATGAGGTAGTGGATACTGGTCTGCATATAAAACTGAATTAAGGGTCTACAAATTCAGACTGAGCCATCCCTCTTGCTCATTGGTACAATGGGTGTACCCCATTCACTGTGTAAAGCCTGGGATAAGACTCCAATGTTCACTAAACAGTCCAAATCAGCCACCATCAGAGGCTTCAGAATATAAGGCACAATTCTGGGCTTGAAATATTTTTGTTGGCTATCAGACTCAAAAGTGAGATTAACTGACACATTGCTCATCTGTCCAAGTTTTTTTTCAAAAACTTTGCAGTGTCTGTCCAGTATTTCTTAAAGATTTTGAGGTGTTTCCATGATCTCCTTGATCTCAGTCCAATTCAGCGTGAGTTTCTCAAGCCCAGTTCTGCCAAATAATGGTGGATACAGTCCTTCAATCATATACAAGGGTAGAACAACTGATCGTCCATCTATTTTTACCTGGAGTATACCTTTTGGGACTAACTTTTCTGCAGTATACATCATCTGGAGGAAACTTCCATGGTTTTGATGAACTTTGACAAAGTCTGGTGATAGGTAGATGCAGAAATCAATGAAATGGCAGCTCCAGTACCAAGCTCCATTCTTGTAGGAACTCCTTCGATCAAAGGTGTAACGCAGACGCAATCTCTTACTCCAGCCTCCGAAAACATATACAGTGCTAGATCTTGGTCAGTATCACTAGAGATCTTGTCTTCATTATAAATTCCCAACTTCCATCCTATCTTAGGTTCAGTCTTCATAGATGTCTTCTTTGATGGGACAGCTATTGTGTGTTGCTGATGGCTGAACTGTTCGATAGGACACAGCGATGTGTCCTTTTTTCTGGCACATTTTGCAAATGACTTGGCATTCCCAGCACCCTGACTCAGCAAGCGTAGTTTGTGCACAATGGCCTCACGGAAATTCCTTACATTCCCATGGTCCTCTGTCTCGCTGATTCAGGAGGTGCATTTCTCAGCTCACACTAAATTCCAGAGACTCTTTCACTGCAGTTTCCATGGCAATAGCTACTTCAACAGCCTTCTTGAATGTAAATGCTGATACAATAAGTAATGTCTTCCGGATCTGGTCATTGCATAATCCAGAGACACACTGGTCACACAGGGCATCACTTAATATTTGTCCAATATTAATATTGGACAACTTCCTTAGAGCAGGAATGAACTCTTCTACCAACTCTCTACTTCCCTGATGGAACCAATATTGTTCTGCTATCATCGATGGGGTAGGAGAAAAATATCCCTGCGCTGCTGCAGTAACTGCAGCATAAATGGCAGTTTCAGGCACAGGTGGGGACAATAGGTCACACTGCAGTAATGTGCCTTTTGACGCATCACTGTCAGTAAGGTTGAAACTCTCCATCCGCCTGGAATATTGTTGCAAGTTACAAATTGCTCAAAACATTCACAGTACACCACACGATTCATGATTTTTGTCCAACTCACCAACATTGCTCCAAAAATTGCCATTTCACTTCTCACCTATTGAATGTCAAACCCTCACAGACATCTCTTCTCTACCACAAGAAATTTTTATTTCCCTCGTCTTGCAGCTTGCGTCTGCAATGTATTTAATTTATTTATATTTACTGTGCTTAATCTCCCTCTGGCGACCGTATGCTTACGCTGCAGACTCACTCCTTTAGCTTTATTTGGGAACGCTCAGTGCAAGATAAAACTGTTTCTCTCTCTACCTGCTTGCACGCGGTCAGTCAAGATGGCTGCGTGCTTTCCCCTCACTGCTCCATTTGAATACCTCTGGCAGTAACTACAGAACCCTTCTTCTTTCTTCTATCTTTATTTGCCTACCTTCCCACTCTTGCTAGCTGACTCATGCTGTCCCTTGCAGCAAAAACAGCAGTCTGTCACCTTGTGCCTATAGGTGAACTTTTTCCCTTCTATTTGCTTAACTTTTCTTCCTGTTTAGGAAATGGGAGCACTAGACATTTGTGGGACAGAAGATCTGCATCACCAGTATGTTATATTTGGACTCAGCAGAGGAGAGGAGAGGGACTGGGGGCGCTGATAGAAACACAGCTGTCTGCTATAGTGGTAGCTTTAATGTTCTGGCAGCAAAACTGAAACTAATACAAAAGTGAGGCTGTGCCAGAGTGAGCACGGAATGCCTAACCATTTAAAGGGACAATACATCACACTAACCTTCAATTATTGCTACCTAAAGGAGTCACCTTTCTCACTTATGTCTGGCATAAGCAGTCAATATCAAGAACTCAAGAAGAATATCAATTACTGTAGTACCTTAACACGAGTCCTGCCAAAGGAAGGAAAAGTGTTTTACAAAATGGATTATTAAAAGAAACTGAGAATTAATCAGATCTAGAAACATTTATGGAGAGATAACAATGACACTTTCCTAACATTCTAAAAGCCAAGATGTGACCGGGGATCCAGGGGAGCCAACTGAGGTCACTCCATTAAGGTGAACTGCAAAGAATGCGGCAGACAATCCCCAAAGCTGGTGGATATTCCAATACTTAGATTTACCAAGCCAGCACAAAACAGCTTCTTTATTACCTCGCTGGTTGCCGAGAAGCCAACACAGTTCCCTTAAAGTAACCCAGCCTCAGGCCTCTGCCCAGATACCCAAGTCAAGAATGATGAAGATTACTGATAATCTTATTTCATCATATAAAAAAGAAAAAGTTCTACCAATCCCAAACAATTGGACACATTACCTCCCAGGTTAATGAATATTCCAGATTTTACCCAAATACATGCTTACAGCCAATTCTTATTAACTAAACTAAAATGTATTAAAAAAGAAAAGAGAGTATGGTTAAAAGATCAATATCCATAAAGACATGAGTCAATCTTGAGATTCAGATTCTTAGCAGAGATGGTGAGCTTTGTAGTTGCAAAGAATTATTTTAGAAATAGTCCAAAGGTTATAGTCCAATGTTTATATTTCAGGGCGGTCCAAGCGGAACTGGGATCTCAGCCCTTGTGGCTTAGGCTTCCCCTGCATGAAATCTCAAGCAGATCTGAGATAAAAAGGATTGGGACCCAAGGGTCTTTTATACAGTTTTCTAGCATCCACATGACCATACAGTCATGGGTAAACAATAGGCTTTTGATGTAAACTTCTGTTTCTAAGCACCACCAGTAATTAGTTACACAAATTAACACAGGGTAATTTATCCATTAAGCAGGCTGTCAGGGTTCCCTCCCCACTCTGAACTTTAGGGTACAGACGTGGGGACCCGCATGAAGACCCCCTAAGCTTATTTTTAACAGCTTAGGTTAAAAACTCCGCAAGGCACAAATCCTTCCTTGTACCTTGGATTAGGTAACGCTGCCACCACCAAGTGATTTAAACAAACATTTAGGGAGGGCCACTTGGAGTCCTACCTTCCTCAAATATCCCCCCAAGCTCCTACACCCCTTTTCCTGGGCAGGCTTGAGAATAATATCCTCACCAATTGGTACAGGTGAACACAGACCCAAACCCTTGGATCTTAAAACAATGAAAAATCAATCAGGTTCTTAAAAGAAGAATTTTAATTAAAGAAAAGGTAAAAGAATTACCTCTGTAAAATTGGGATGATAAGTACTTTACAGAATAACAAAAGACTCAAGAACACAGAGGATCTCCCCTCTTGGCAAAACCTTAAAGTTACAAAACCAGGTATAAACCTCCCTCTTAGACAAAGGAAATCACAAGCCAAAATAAAAGTAAGCTAACGCATTCCTTCGCTAGTACACCTCTACCTCGATTTAACGCTGTCCTCAGGAGCCAAAAAATTTTACCGCGTTATAGGTGAAATTGCGTTATATCGAACTTGCTTTAATCCGACGGAGTGCGCAGCCCCCCCACCCCGGAGCACTGCTTTACCGCGTTATAGCCGAATTCGTGTTATATCGGGTCGTGTTACATCGGGGTAGAGGTGTACTTACTAATACTAATGGAGTTGGATTGCTTGCTTTCTTGATCTGACTCCGGCAAGCACACAGGACAGACAAAGAACAGACAAAACAAAGCCTTTTCCCCCTCCCCAGATTTGAAAGTATCTTGTTCCCTTATTGGTCCTTTTGGTCAGGTGCCAGCTAGGTTACCTGAGCTTCTTAACTGTTTACAGGTAAAAGGATTTTGTGCCTCGGGCCAGGAGGGATTTTATAGTACTGTATACAGAAAGGTGGTTACCCTTCCCTTTATATTTATGACACAGTCTATCACAAACTTTAAGGAGACAGACAACGACATTATTTCACCCAAGATTCATCTAAATGGTAATATTCCCTTTTGATCTCTGAATTAATAATTATAGTGACAGACAGGAACAGTCTGTTTACATTGCTAGCATCTAAGATACACACAATTAGTAACACTTCTAACAACCTTGCAAAGTTCTAGCCTATCTACCATGAATGGCCCTAATTACCATTCACATACCTTTCTAACATGACTTTAAAGGTTGGCTTCGGGTCATTCAGCCTGCAGGACACTTAACCCTTTCTGGTCATGCGTCACACAAGGATTCTCTTACAAATCCAGTGTGTTATGTCTTTTGCTCTTTACACAATATACATAATATGAGAGAACCACATTCACACTGGGGCCCCAAGTAATTGTGTTTACTAAATCGATATAACATGCAAGACCCAGCTACATATATGCAAGGCCCATTTATACCCTGCAACTCTGACAGGGTTTTTGTGGGTTCTAAAACATAGAAGACAGTGAGTGCCACTAGAGCAGTAGTTCTCAACCAGAAGTATGTGTACCCCCGGGGTACACAGAGGTCTTCCAGCAGATACATCAACTCATGTAGTTATTCGCGTAGTTTTACAACAAGCTACATAAAAAGCACTAGCGAAGTCAATACAAACTAACATTTCATTCAGACAATGACTTGTCTATACTGCCCTATATACTATACACTGAAATGTAAGAATAATATATTCCACTTGATTTTATAATTATATGGTAAAAATTAGAAAGTAAGCATTTTTCCAGTAATAGTGTGCGGTGACACTTTTGTATATTTATGGCTGATTTTGTAAGTAAATAGTTTTTAAGTGACATAAAACTTGGGGGTACGTAAGACAAATAAGATTCCTGAAAGGGATACAGTAGTCTGGAAAGGTTGAAAGCCACTGAATTAGAGGGCTCACAACCTATTTAAAGGGATACTAACAAATTTCTATATACTACGATGAGTAGTACACCAGTGTAACAAACTAGACTACACCAGATACTCTGGACCATGGAACAGGAAATTCAATACACACCTTCCCCAGTTAAAACAGAATAGGTTTCAACACACAAACTGGCCTTTTGAGGCACACTGCCATGTCTTGTTCCAGCTTCTCTCTGTGGATATTGCATTAAACCCCAGGTAGAGATTTTCAATAGTTTATGACGACTAAAACTTTGAGTTGTTACAATTACTGAACAGTGAGTAACAGGAATAGTAAGTTTGAACATAGTAATTTCATTATAATTTTATTTTCAGCTTCAGGGTTCACCAAATTTTATAATGATGTCATTAAGCATTTTTCTATAATACTAAATTTATGATATTATTAAAAACCCAGTCACTTCAAGAAGTCAGTGACTGGTTTATTAGAACACAGAAATTTGTAGAAAAACATTATTGTAGACTGCAGGGAATTGCATGTAAAATATTGCTAATATTTACTGTTCCAGTACTTTCTCTTTCATTTATAATTTTTAGGCTTGAAGCAGTTTGCGTTTTTAAGCACCCATATTTGGAAATGTCCAGATTAGTACATTTCAAAGCTGGTAATGGAAGTACGCAGTTTTTGAAATACTGCTGTATATTAATTTTCATTTGCAGAAACTCACCTTATTTTGAAGGCTCCTTTATCTACATTATACAGGGCTAACAAATAACTACATTTCTATGAATTATCAGCATTTCTGACAGGCACAAATATTTCTAAACCATAATTAGAGATGCATACAACATTTTCATGGAGTACTCAAAATATATTTATTATTTTGACAGGTTGTTCCTAATTGTTAAATTTCCACTTCTTTCTTGCATTAGCTGTTATCAAACCATTATTATTAGCTTGAATACTGCATGGTTAACCTTAAAATAGACCTCAAATTGGTCCAAATAGCACGCTGGCCTTCCCACACAGCGTGGGCTATGGAGCAATACCTGGAGGGCAGTTCACTCCTCCTTGGCTATCTTGAAGCAACAGTAAGCCAGTATGGCAGATCCTCTAATAGGAGGGTTTCTCCTTGGGTAGATTCAGTCCCTACAATAGGCTCTTAGATTTAATAGATTCATACAGTTTAAGGCCAGAAGGGACCATTAGATTACCTAATCTGACTTCCCATACATCACAGGCCATTAAATTGCATCTACTTATTCTGATATTGAGCTCAATAATTTGCATTTGACTAAAGTGTGATTTGTGTTTAGATAAAGCATACTAAAGACATCAAGTCTTGATCTGAAGACAATGAGAGATGGAGAATTCGCCACTTCCCTTGGTAGTTTGTTCAAGGATTCATCGCCCTCACTATTAAAAATGTGTGCATAATTTCTAATCAGATTTTCTCTGACTTCAGCTTCCACCTATTGGTTCTTGTTATGCCTTTCTCCAATAGATTAAAGAACCCTTTAGCACTCTATTTTTTTTGCATGGAAATACTCATACATTGTAATCAAGTCCCCTATTAGTCTTTTATTTTTTTTGCTAAATAAACTAAACTGACTGAACTCTTTATATGTCTCTCAATATCAGGCATTTGCTCCAACCTATGAATCATTTTAGAGCCCCTCTCCAATTTTTAACTTCCTTTTTAAAATGAGGACTCCAGAACTGGACATCATAGTTCAGTATTGGTCTCACCAATGCCGTACACAGAGGTAAAAATCTACATACACTTACTCACTACTCTATTTGTATATCCAACAATCACATTGGCCCTTTTTGCCACAGGTTTACACAGGAAGCTCATTTTCAGATGCTTGTCCACTATAATCCTTAAATCCTTTTCAGAGCCACTGCTTTCTACAATACCATCTCTCATTTTGTAGGTACAGCCTGCATTCCTTTTTCTTAGATGTCTAAGGAAGGTAGGTTACTTACCTCATAGAAACTGAAACTTTTAGAGATGTGTGGTCCCTTTGGGTGTTCACTGTGGATGTGCATAAGCGCCGTATGCCCAGGATGGGAAATTCTTCAGTAGGAGAGTCCTTCGGTCTATGCTGCCTTGTGCTGCAAACCCAGGGCATAAAGTAACAATGAAGACCACCTATCCCTTCAGTTCCTACGTTACCATGAATCACAAGGATCCAAAGAGGAGGAGAAGGAAGGTTGGTAGTGAATACCCATAGGGACCTCACATCTTGAAGAACTCCATTTACTATAAAGATAAGTAATCTTCCTTTCTTCTCTGAGTGCTGGTCCCCATAGGTACTAACTGTTGGTAATTTCCAAGCAGTCCTTATTTCGGAGGATGGTCCAAGAAAGTAACTCAGATCACAATCTGCCGTACTGCTGAACCAAAGGATGTTTGACAGTGATGCAAATGAGGCAGCTTGTGCTCTCGTTGAGTAAGCTTTAATACCATATGGAGGAGGAGTTTGAGAGCTAGTAGCAGAAGAGGATGCAGCCAAAGATCCATCTTGAGAATCCCTGAGATGGTTTCACCCTTCATTCTTCTGGCAAGTTTAGGAGATTTGCTAAATAGCTTTGGTCTGATCAAAGTAAAAAGTTAGGACCCTTTGAACATCCAGATAATATAATCTCTTGTAATTCCTAGCATTGTGGGGCTTCAGGTAAAACAAGGGCAGATGAATCGTTTGATTCAGAGAGAAGTCTGACTGGACCTTAGAAGCAAAGAAGATGTACTCTGAAGGACACCTTATCTCAATGAAAGATGGTATACAGTGTATCTCCCACAATGGCACCAAGCTCACCTACCCTCCTAGCTGAAGTAATCTCTGTAAAAAAGGGCCGCCTTCATTGATAAGTATAGGAAGGCGCATGAAGACAAGGGCTCAAAGGGAAGCTACGTAAGTTCTGCTAGTACTAAATTCAGAACCCAGGAAGGCATAGGTCAAGATACCAGAGGGAAAGTTTTAATAATGTCTTTGAAGAGTTGGACTGTCATGAGGTGAGTGAAAACTGAGTAGCTTTCTATAGGAGGAAGCAGACTGAAAGTTTGAGTGTCTTTAGGGACAGGATGTAGTTACAGATACAGGGAAGTTCTGGCTCTTCCAGAAAAAGGTGATCTTTCTGGCAAAACCCTTCCACACAGCAGTGTAATACTTACATGTAGAAGGTTTCCACTATTAATCAAGATGGCCTGCACTTCTCGTGAGCAAGTTCGCTCTAAGTATGTTGCCCAACTGAAAACCAGGCTGTGAGCCAGAGGGGAATCGTGTTGGCATGGTTGGTTTTGCCCCAATTCCTAGAGAATAGTGTGGGGAACAATTATAAATGTACCTGCAGGTGGTCATTTACAGGGCCATCATTAACCCAAAACGATGGTCTGTTGCCCTGCATTTTCCAGAGAACTTAAGATATGAGGGGAATAGGAGGGAAGAAAAACATTAACAATTCTGACCATGGGAGTAAGAAGGCTACTCCACTCCGGAGTCCAGAACAGGACCATTGTGAGAGCAATCAGTTCAGCATTTCTTGCTTGGGTAGCAAAGAGTCCCAGGGTCGGTAGCCCTACTGATGGACGATTTGTTGGACACTAAAGAGTGCAGCTCCCACTCACAGTCCTCATTGAAATGTTTGCTGAGCCTGTCTGCCAGGGAATTCTGCCTTGTCTTCTTCATAACTAGTAAGTACCTGGAGTAAAAACTCCTTCCTCTGTATTCAAGAGGTACAGGATCTGTAGTTCCTAACTGGATCAAGGGATCCACTTCCTGTTCGAGAATCCTCTTGTGAAAAGGGTCCCTGAGGAGGGATGGCGAAGAGGGTTTGGAAGGTTGGGTGGACTGGAACTCAGTGGTACATCTAGTGGAAAGAACATCCAGAACCCTTCTGGTCACAGTTAAGGTCTACCACTGTGGAAAGAAACAGGCTAGGCAACTGCCAAACTGGGGTGCTAAAACAATTGATGGACGGCTCTTGAGCTACTCATCAAAATCTCTTTTTAAAAAGGCAAATTACTCCAGAAGTAAGATGCTGATGGAGCCAAGCACCTGTCTTATTGCAGGCTTGGTGGCTCATAGAACTGTTGGTGGTCAAACAGCTGTGATTGTGGCCAGTATCTCTGTTGCTGCAGTCTCAAGAATTTTCTCCAGGAAGGTGGCGCATATATATATATATATATATATGCCACCTTCCTGGAGAAAATTCTAAATTATTCTAAATTAAATATATATAAATAAAAACCCAACATGCAGAGGATGGCATGAGAATCTTTCAGTGAGTGGAGTGTCTTGTTCATCTTCTTGCTGTGGAGGGGTTCTTGTTAACAACCTGTAATCCCTGACTTGATCTGAGGGTGCAAAACTAAATTACGTATCACGTGCTAAGGCATATTAAAATGTCATCTAAAATAGAAGCTGTATTATCTATTAGAGCTGTAATGCAAGAGATGTAAAACAAATAAGGCAAGCTTTGCTGTAAACTGAGGCCTAATGAGCCTATTAATAGTTTTGATAGTCTAATTAGCAATAGAGTTAACATAACTACGTAACCTAAGGCTATAAGATTTAGAAATAGTTTGCAATATGCAGCTTGTGATAAACGAGTATACCATAAGAACATAACGGCCATACTGGGTCAGACCAAAGATCCATCCAGCCCAGTATCCTGTCTGCTGACAGTGTCCAATGCCAGGTGCCCCAGAGGGAGTGAACCTAGCAGATAATGATCAAGTGATCTCTCTCCTGCCATCCATCTCCATCCTCTGACAGACAGAGGCTAGGGACACCATTCCTTACCCATCCTGGCTAATAGCCATTAATGGACTTAACCTCCATGAATTTATCTAGTTCTCTTTTAAACCCTGTTATAGTCCTAGCCTTCACAACCTCCTCAGGCAAGGAGTTCCACAGGTTGACTGGGCGCTGTGTGAAGAAGAACTTCCTTTTATTTGTTTTAAACCTGCTTCCCATTAATTTCATTTGGTGGCCCCTAGTTCTTATATTATGGGAACAAGTAAATAACTTTTCATTATTCACTTTCTCCACACCACTCATGATTTTATATCCCTCTATCATATCCCCCCTTAGTCTCCTCTTTTCCAAGCTGAAAAGTCCTAGCCTCTTTAATCTCTCCTCATATGGGACTCGTTCCAAACCCCTAATCATTTTAGTTGCCCTTTTCTGAACTTTTTCTAATGCCAGTATATATATTTTTTGAGATGAGGAGACCACATCTGTACGCAGTATTCAAGATGTGGGCGTACCATGGATTTATATAAGGGCAATAAGATATTCTCCGTCTTATTCTCCATCCCTTTTTGAATGATTCCTAACATCCTGTTTGCTTTTTTGACTGCCGCTGCACATTGTGTGGACGTCTTCAGAGAACTATCCACGATGACTCCAAAATCTCTTTCCTGATTAGTTGTAGCTAAATTAGCCCCCGTCATATTGTATGTATAGTTGGGGTTATTTTTTCCAATGTGCATTACTTTACATTTATCCACATTATATTTCATTTGCCAATTTGTTGCCCAATCACTTAGTTTTGTGAGATCTTTTTGAAGTTCTTCACAGTCTGCTTCGGTCTTAACTATCTTGAGCAGTTTAGTATCAAATGCAAACTTTGCCACCTCACTTTTTACCCCTTTCTCCAGATCATTTATGAATAAGTTGAATAGGATTGGTCCTAGGACTGACTCTTGGGGAACACCACTAGTTACCCCTCTCCGTTCTGAAAATTTACCATTTATTCCTACCCTTTGTTCCCTGTCTTTTAACCAGTTCACAATCCATGAAAGGATCTTCCCTCTTATCCAATGACAACTTAATTTACGTAAGAGCCTTTGGTGAGGGACCTTGTCAAAGGCTTTCTGGAAATCTAAGTACACTATGTCCACTGGATCCTCCTTGTCCACATGTTTGTTGACCCCTTCAAAGAACTCTAATAGATTAGTAAGACATGATTTCCCTTTACAGAAACCATGTTGACTTTTGTCCAACAAGTTATGTTCTTCTATGTGTCTGACAATTTTATTCTTTACTATTGTTTCAACTAATTTGCCCGGTACAGACGTTAGACTTACCGGTCTGTAATTGCCGGGATCACACAAACCTGAATACAAGATTTATAATGGATCTGGGAGTTTGCGTAACCACATTTACGTATCAAAATGATTGGGAAATGTAGGACATAAATAGCTTATACTAGCAAATGGAACCTTAATTACATCCCTCAGAATAACAAACATGGGCAGGGCACTGAGACCTATATCAAATATGATCCTGGACGTAAGGAAAAAGGTTATAAAAGATGGTCAGAACAAGGTCTAGTTAGGACACCAGGGATGACGGAATGGGGGGAGGGATAACTCAGTGGTTTGAGCATTGGCCTGCTAAACCCAGGGTTGTAAGTTCAATCCTTGAGGGGGCCACTTAGGGATTTGGGGCAAAATTGGTCCTGCTAGTGAAGGCAGGGGGCTGGTCTCGATGACCCTTCGGGGTCCCTTCCAGCTCTATGAGATAGGTATATCTCCATATAAAATGGTGGAAGCCTGAGCATGATCAAGCTTTGCGGTAATCTCCACTTACTTACAGTCTTGTAGAGGCTGATAACAGCAAAGAGAAGAAAAAGTAAGTATGTCAGCATTTGGGGATTGCTTTATCTTGTACCAGCCAAAGGCTCTAAGTATGCACAATCATTTTAATTAGGGCTGTCAATTAACTACTTAACTCAAGCGCATAACACAAAACAAATTAACTCGATTTTAAAAAGTCACAATTATTCAGTTTTAATCACACTGTTAAACAGTAACAGACTACTAATTTAAATTTATTATAAATATTTTGGATGTTTTACTACATTTTAATATATATTGATTTCAATTACAACACAGAATATGAAGTATACAGTGCTCACTTTATATTTTTATTACAAATATTTGCACTGTAAAAAAGATGAATTGATAAATACGGTTTCTTTTGTTTACCTCATACAAATACTGTAATGTAATTTGTATCGTGAAAGTGCAACTTACAAATGTCGATTTTTACATAACTACTAAAAAACAAAAGAATGCAAAATTTTAGAGCCTACAAGTCCTCTCAGTCCTACTTCTTCAGACAATCGCTAAGACAAACAAGATTGTTTACATTTATGAGAGATAATGCTGCCCACTTCTTACTTACGGTGTCACCTGAAAGTGAGAACAGGCATTCGCATGGCACTGCTGTACCTGGCATTACAAGGTATTTATGTGCCAGATATGCCAAACATTTGTATGCCCCATTCATGCTTCAACCACCATTCCAGAGGACATGCTTCCATGCTGATGATGCTTATTAAAAAAATAATGGTTAATTAAATTTGTAACTGAACTTCTGGGGGGAGAATTGTATGTCTCCTGCTCTATGGTTTTACCTGCATTCTGCCATATATTTCGTGTTATGGCAGTCTCGGACGACAACCCAGCATATGTTGTTCAATTTAAGAACATTTTCACTGCAAATTTGACAAAACGCAAAGAAGGTACCAATATGAGATTTCTAACAATAGCTACAGCACTCAACCCAAGGTTTAAGAATATGAAATACCTTTCAAAATCTATGGGGAACAAGGTGTGGAACATGCTGCCCCAAGTCTTAAAAAGGCAAAACTCCCATGCGGAAACTACAGAACCCGAACCATCAAAAAAGAAAATCGACCTTCTGTTGGTGGCATCTGACTCAGATGATGAAAATGAAGGTGAATCGGTCGACACTACTTTGGATCGTTATCAAGCAGAGCCTGCCTGTTCTCACTTTCAGATGACATTGTAAATAAGAAACGGGCAGCATTATCTCCCATAAATGAAAACAAACTTGTTTGTCTTAGAGATCCGCTGAACAAGAAGTAGAACTGAGTGGACTTGTAGGCTCTAGAGTTTTACTTTTTTTGTTTTTGAATTAAGTTATGAAAAAAAAAATCTACATTTGTAAGTTGAACTTTCACAATAAAGAGACTGCACTACAGTACTTGTATGAGATGAATTAAAAGAGAATATTTCATTTTTTTAGAGGGGAAATATTTGTAATAAAAAAAATAATATAAAGTGAGCACTGTGCACTTTGTATTCTGTGTTGTAATTGAACCTGTATTGAACCTAGGCCCGAAAGGTATTTAAGGAGGCATCCTCAGCAGCTATGTCATGGCAATACACTGAACAACTGCCCTGACCAACAGCCTTAGTGCTCAACGCCTACAGCAGCCACTGCCAGGCCTCTGATTGGATGGACAGGCAGCACTCTCAGTGGGCATCTGGACTATATAAAGACCCCAACAGGAACAGGAAGCTGTCTGAGCAACACACCATTGTCTCCTGGTTGCTGCCTAGACAACCCAAACTTGCTGTTCCACTTGATCTTACCTAGCTACTCTGCTATCTCATCTGATCCTACATCTTGCTGCATTGCCTGACGTCACTTTCCCAACCCACTGATCCAGCCCATTAGATTGAATGTTCTGGCCACTGACCCCTGCAAGAATGCCGAACGCTGTCCCAGACAGGCTCTAATACAGATCGACCTGTCTACTACCCGACCACTTGCACACACTTCATTAGTGCTCTGGACTGCTGCCTAGCCCACCTCCGCCATCAGGCATTACAACCAGGTTACCAAGTGATCCACACTGCTCTGGTCTGACTGACCTTTTCTCAACATTATTTGCCACTCCACCAATCTTTGTCTAATCTGCATATTTTATCAACAGTGATTTTATATTTACTTTCAGATCACTGGTGGAAAACATTGAATAGCATCAGGCCGAGCACAATCCTTGAGGAATCCCACCAGCCCTCCCTCCATTCAATTATTTCTCATTGTTAAATAGTTTGAAAGCTGTCAGATAGTTCTTAATCCACTTAATGTGTGATCTATTGATAACGCATGGTGCTAATTTTTTTATCACAATATCATACAGTAAACAACTCAAATGCCTTACAAAAGTTAAATACTGTATATTGCATCTACACAGTTATCTTGTAATTTTGTATTCTCAAAGAATGAAGTCAGGATTGTTTTACAAAACCTATTTTCCATAAAACCATACTGATGAGCATAAATTGTATTCCTATCATTTTATTATTAGTTGAATCCTATATCAGCTTTTACATTATTTTGTCTGCAATTGATGTCTGTGTAACCAACCTATACTTACCTGGGTGATCCTACTTGCTCTTTTAAAATATCTGTAGAATATTAACACACTTCCAGTCTTTTTGACTTTCCCAAGTATTCCAAAAATTATTAACAAATAAAATAAGAGGACCAGAGATCTCCTCAATCCATGGGACTCTTGGGTGCAAGTTATCAGGGCCTGCTGATTTAAAAAATATTCATCCTTAGTAAATGATGTTGAAAATCCTCCTCGGTTACTAAGAGACTGGAAAGTACTTCATCACCCACATGTGATACAAGCACATCATCCTGCTTCTTTCCAAATACAGAACAGAAACATTTAACAAACAATTCTGCCTTTTTTGCATCAACAACAACAACTTTACCCTCTCCGACTAGTAATGGACCTATACCATTGCTAGGATTTCTTTTGTTCCCAATATACTTATACTCCTTATTGTCCCTTAGCCCTGCCAGCCATGGATTTTTCCATGGGTTGGCTAGCTGGAGCACATGACAGCTGATAATAGCAAGCAAGGCAGATGGACTATGTTACAAGTCTTGGGAATAAATCAGGCTCTGATGGGGCCTTAGTTTTAAGTAGGCTAAGCTCTGGGGCTGTGACACTATGGTTTGAGCATCCAAAAAAGGGAAGGCAGCTAGTAAGAGCCTTCCCTCCCCCCCGCCCCTTTTTTTTTTTTTACACTGATACCAGAATACATTACCTTGAGAAATTATCATTGTTATAGAATTAATCAAGTTGCAGCCAGTTGGCAAAACCCAGATGAGTATCTGCTCTCAGTGGTCCTTGCCACTGACAATACATCTACATTCTGCAGACTGCAAAGGCTATTCATTTGTTTTTGGGGAGCAAATCGGAGGATTGATTTTAATTTACAGAGATCTAGATATTTTGGGTCCTGGGCACCGTAAAGACTATCCATTTCCTTTACCTAGAAGAAGGAAGAGTACCTGGGCTATGGATTTATCTCATCCATAGTCAACAATGGCCTGTGTTAACAGATCTTAACACAGACTGTAAAGTTTATTTGTTTACCCAGAAATGCCCCCTGTAAGTAAGAAGTCTGACTGGGTTGAACTTTTTTAATTAACACTTGCAGGTTCACTGCAAAGAGCTTTGTCCTGTTAGATACTTTAAATACTGACAACCTTTTCCAGTTTTAATCTTAATATCTTGTCTCCAACAACTGTACATGCTAAAAACTAGAGTGTGTTGAGGACTAAATCGACTCTACAAAAATCTCTAAAATGCACGTTAAGTCCTAAATCTCAATATATTATGCCAATTTGTTGCCACTGAAATATTCCGTCATTTTCAACAAATCTTTTTAAGGAAACCTGCCTGGTTTTCTGCCATGTTGCCTGCCCACATACCCATCTTCCCAGGCTGCTGGGGAGCCCGTAGTCCAATGTGCCACAGTGCCCAGCAATACTCAGGTCCTCAGTGATATTAGTGATATTAATGGTCCGAAAGAATAATCTTTTCAAACATCTTCATCTGATTATTGATTGAACAGAATTGTAAATAGCTCTGTCATAGGAAGAGAGTAAATTCAGATACAAAATAAGGTTTTGAGAGAGAAATGTAGAGTCTGAGATTTGTTATAATAAAGTATTAGGCCTGCTGAGCAAAATATTTTCAAGTATATAAAATAATTAACTCTGCTAGTTTCTGATGTTATGGTCTAGTGCAGGATGTAGATCCCAGGTAGAAGATGCACCAGATACTGAACATTACATTCAATCTTCACCAAAAGACTGAGAAGAAAGACCATTTAACAATTAATTTTAATGTGATTTTTAACTTTTCAAATGCAAATTTAAACTTAAAAAATAACGCTATTTCATTCAAACTGAGTAAATCTACAAAGCTAAAACCAATACCTAAGTGAGACTCATGACCATAAGAAATCTATCAGGTTTCACATTTTAATTTAGTTTTATCCATGTAATTTTACACAATGGAAAATACATAGGACAACACCCACAGAGCCAGAAAAACAGAAAATAACTTAAAAAGAATAGGAGTACTTGTGGCACCTTAGAGACTAACAAATTTATTGTAGCATACGCTTTCGTGGGCTACAGCTCACTTCATCGGGAGTGGTGGTCCAGAGTGACATCCTGAATTTACTTTGAAATGCAGAAGAACGAATATAAAGAATAAAGGATACGATATAGAAATTGTCCTACTTTTGACATCTCAATTGCATTTTTTTAAAATTGGAAGCAATATCTTCTGCAAAACCTGATGAGTAAGAATACTGTTCAACTATTATTTCACTGCCTGAAGGCACCAGGTCCAGTAGTTTAAGGCTTCCACAGCACATAGACCAGGGGTCTCAAACGAGCTCTTCCCTGCGGCCCGCCAAGCTCCCCCAGTTACTTCCTGTCGCCGCCAAACTCCCCTCACCCCCGCACCACTCCCCAAGTTATTTTCTGTGCCTGCTAAGCTCCCCACGCGCTGCTCCCCANCTACAAACCTGCCACCCCTGGAAGAGGCAGAGCGGGGGGGGGAGGAGGCTTTAACAGAAGTAAATCTAACTAAGTGCGTGTTTTGCACTTTCCAGGAGGGAGGAGGGAGGAGCGGGGAGCCGCCCGCTTAGGGGAGGAGGTGAAGAGACAGGGCAGGGGCGGGGCCTCATGGAAGGGGTGGAGTAGGGGTGGGGTTAGGGGCAGCAAGGGGGCGTGTCAGTGATGCGGCCCTCGGGCCAATGCACTAGTCCTCATGTGGCCCTCGGGGTCATTTGAGTTTGAGACCCCTGATATAGACTATCTTTAACCATTACAGTTGCTTATTCCAGGGTAGAACCCCTTACAGTAAGCACAAATAGTGTAGCTTCTACCCACTTAAACACTGACTCATACCACTAGTTTCCTATTTTTAAAACTGACATTCACTAAGCTGTCTCCTGATTATTCCATCTTATTATTATTTACATATCAATAGCAAGCTTCACACCTTCATAGCTGTCTGTAAAAGAAGACCCTGTTTCTGAAGCAATTCCACTCTCCTGACAAGTACATTTTATCAAAATGAACCAACTAATACAAGCTCTTTACATCCTCTCTGTATTACAGGTCTCAATTAAAAAAGGCTAGTAAGGGTGGGGGGAAATAAACAACTTCATGTGTTTTCTCTACTTGATAGTGTCCCTTAAAGAAGTTCTGTGCAGATAGCCTCAACTTCAGTTTCATTGTAGAATTTTTAAAATATAGAACACAAAGTCTAAGACTATAGTTCAAATAATACAACAACTATGTAAAGAAAATATTTGCTTGTCAAAACTCCTCTTCCATATCTTTACTACAAAACAAAATAGAATGCAGTGCACTGAAGGCTGAACCATTCACCTACTTCAGTACCACTACCTTACCTTTACATGACTGAAGTCACCAACTTTGCCGCTTTCAGTTGGATTGATAGGTTTGCTGTCTACTCGTGGTTTGACAATCTGTCGAAAAGGACTGGAAAGCGGAAGTCCACTAATACTTATTCCATCTAGAAAAAGAAAAGGATCAGAATTTTTTATTTTGTTTTGTTTTCAAGTTCTAAGTAATATTCCAGATTGCCTAGAACTAAAATACCCCTAATACATTATCAAATGGAAAGGAAAAAATCAGGGAATGAAGCATAGCCTCTCTCTCTCTCTCTCTCTCTATTGCAGAAAGAGTTTAAAGAAAAGATGCAGTCACGATTTTGATCCTGATCCAATACTGACTAAAGGAAATAGAAAGCCTGCCATTGACTTCAGTGGGCTTTGGATGATATTCTCTATTTAGCTAAATTGGTACATTAGAACTCAATGAAATCCACAAGAAAGGAGGATAACATGAAAAGGCACAAAAGAAGGTTTAAAAAGTGTCCCCCAAATTTAAGGTTAGATTGGTGCTTATTAAATTAAATGAGAGATGCAAAAGATGGGATTTCTTCCCTAGCGATTATAACGAAAAAAGGTAATCAACTGGTTAACTCCTGTAGAATAACTTCTAATATTATGCCTGAGGAATCCCTTTTCATGTCTATTTTAATAGGGAGCATGAAATAATGTCTTGATGTTTTCTACAGATTACTGATAATGGGATGCATGAACAGAATGGGAATTTCAACATATGGTCATTTATAAAGTAATGCAAACGCAAAATGGAAACCTAAGTTGTGTATTGTAATACTCATCTCAAAACTGAATGAGAAGTACACATTTTCAGACTCACATTCTCAACTTTATATTTTACTAGTAGCCAGTGTATATTAGTATATATGTATGTACAGTAATCAAAAGAAATGTCAACAGAACTTTTGCTACTACTGTAATAAACTCATGTACCTAACTGAAGGGAAACAAAAATCCCATCCATTTTAATTGTAATTGTTTTTTTCATTCTATTAAAGACCACATACTAAGCAAAAACTGCTAAAAAATATATGGGAAAACAACTCTTAAGGGAGACAAAAAAAGGTCAGAAATGCAGGAAATTTCATGTGATTACAAATGTTTTAACATGCAGTAAAGCAGCATATTCACAACTCAACATGCAGAGTTTTAGCTGAATAAGTACCACTAATGCTAAAAGTTTGAAGAAAAGAAAATCGTTTTATTCCCTTGTAGTGCACAAAGCAACAAATAATTTCATACACTGATTAAATCCAAAGTGAAGCTAAGACTTATTGGAGTACTATGAAATGAATATATCCAACAAACCATAATAAAAGGAAAAACTGCAATCTTCTTATGTGAAAGTTTGAAAGTAGTGTGCTGACAGTGTTCCAGCTAGGGTGACCAGATGTCCCGATTTTATAGGGACAATCCCGATTTTTGGGTCTTTTTCTTATATAGGCTCCTATTACCCCCCCACCCCTTGTCCCGATTTTTCACATTTGCTGTTTCGTCACCCTAGTTCCAGCATCAATAAATATAGTATCTTATTGGTTACCAATTTAAGGTGAACTGGTGTACCTTATGTACACAGTTCTGATGTATAAACAGAGTCAAACCCCACTGCAGCTTCTCTGAACAAGATTCTACCATAAGATCCCACTTGGTCTGGTAAACACATTGCTATATTTTAACATTAGAAAAACTGACAAAAGTTTCTATATTTGGCTCTTATAAATTTCATACTTTCTATTTTTCTCACATTTAAGAAAAAAGAATTTACACTTGCCATTTTTATGTACAGGCTATTCTCCCTACAGCTATACACTTAATTGGATAAAACGAAGAGCCATATGCTGAGTCAGTGCCAAAGTCATTCTGATATCTTCTCTCTTCAAAAGTAACCGCAGTCAAAATTTACTTGTCATATCAGAAACCTTATTTCCATAAATAAAATTCAGGTCTTTATCTGCATACAGGTGGCATGACCCAAAAGCTGAAATCAGGAAGAAAACTGCAGTATTCAATTTGCGTGCCCCACTTAGGTCCCATTTCATAGGTATTCTGTTGAGGAACTAGGAGTGTTTGACTCTTACTGTATACCTCACCCTATGCATCCTTCCCTCCATAACATATCTAAAATCAGATCCTTCCACTCTGCACAGAGGGCCACAATATTTGTCCCTGCCCTGATTCTTGATTACTGCTATTTCCATATGTGCTTAAGAGGTAGTCTTGTAGAGGAATGTGTACTGTACTCTGACCCTGACGATATATCCTGTCAAGGATAACAATGAAAGATGAAGTCAGATATTTCAACATATTCCTCTTGGAGAAAGCCTGACCTTAATGTACCAGTGTCAATGAAACAAGAAAGTTGGATGATTATTCTAAGGATGTTAGTCAGCTTCACATTAAACCAAAGGACTTTTTAAGAATCAAACCAATAATACAGCAATTTTTGTTATGGGACACATGAAAGAATTCACTACGCCTTTTAAAACCAGACCACAAATTCTGCACATTTATATAACAGGCCCGCTAAGTAAAACTCCTTCCAAAGCAGCTAAGATGCCTGCAGTCATTGGATTAGAGAAGTCTCCATCTCGGGAGCTATGCCAAAAAGGACTGAGGCTTCAGATCAGGATCCAGACAGGTAAATTTGTTTGTGTGTAATCAGATGTAATAAGATTGCCAGGCCAATAGGAATAGCCACTGACAGTTGTGATAGATCTAAGAACCAGATCTGCCTCCATATGGAACTATTAGAATCATAGAATTTATGCTCTTCCTGAAATTGATTAAGGATCTTGCTATCTAAAGGAATGAAGAAGGCAACAAAGCAATTTAAATATAGAAAGTCAGCAAGCAGGAAACCTTAATTTTGCATATTTTTGTTCCATTTGTACATTTTATTTTTCTAAAGAAAGGCTGATTCTCATTGATTGGTAACCATTAAGACATGTTAATGTGCAACTAACATTTAGTCCTTTTTGCTAGCCAGGACAGTACACTAGATGTATCCACATTTATCTGAGCAAATATATTGCTTAATTCACATTTATTACAGGTTCTTAATTTTTACATATTTTATTGCTAAAAAATGATAAATGATTTATTTCTTTATTTTCTAGATGTGTAATCTTTTACTCGTGATTTGTATCAAACTATTTGGATGGAAATGGGAATTCAATTAAAAATGCATAAAATAAAAACATAATTTTTGATCATTTAAATAAAACTACCTTGAATGTGCCGGGTAGATAAGAAAAATGTTTACTAAGACATGTTTTGCATTTAAAACCAATTTATTAAATCAAGGAAGTATTATCTGTAGTTAGCAAATTGAACTGATTGTTTTGTGTCACCATGTATTTCAAGATTTTAGAATTAGTAGATCTCACGCCTGGTTTTATTCATAGATTGAAGAGGAAAACTGGATTTCCTGCTTTTTCAAATCCCAGTTTCCCAACTTTGAATGACTTGGTCACTTACCTGAACTAGTTGAAGAAACGGAAATGATGAAAATATTCTCAATGCACCCACAAAGAGGCTACTGCTGTCAAAAACTGGTTTATCACTTGTAGCCAATGATTTTAGTTTATTATTCATTTATTGTGTAATGTCATGATTAATTAACATGATTAATATATAATCATTGTATGCAGTTAAATTGAAGGATTACAGAAGTATAAGATTGATCAGTATTTAGAAGGAATAATTATGTATTAGATATCTAAGGCCTGGTCTACACTAGGAGGTGAGATCGATCTAAGTTACGCAACTTCAGCTACGTGAATGACGTAGCTGAAGTCAACATACTTAGATCGACTTACCGCGGTGTCTTCACTGCGGTGAGTCGACTGCTGCCGCTCC
This sequence comes from Platysternon megacephalum, assembly GCA_003942145.1. NCBI lineage: Eukaryota > Metazoa > Chordata > Testudines > Platysternidae > Platysternon > Platysternon megacephalum. Next base: position 15,669 of record QXTE01000150.1, on the reverse strand, counting down.
CCCGTCGACTCTGCCTGTGCCTCTCGCCGAGCTGGAGTACAAGAGTTGATGGGAGAGCGCTCGGGGTCGATTTATCGTGTCTAGACTAGACGCAATAAATCGATCCCCGTTGGATCGATCGCTGCCCGCCGATCCGGCCGGTAGTGAAGACATACCCTAAGTAAGGAGGCTGAAATGCAAGACCTATAGGCTGAGGCCTGTAAGATTTTAGCTTAGCTATTTTAGGCCTTAAGAGGTAAGAAATGCTGACATAAGTAAATGACTGAAGAAGAACCCGATGACATACGATTAGGGGAAAAGAGGTACTAAGGGGTGAAATTACTAAAAATTAGCCAGAAGATTAATGTTAAATCTCAACAATGCTTTAAGAGGCACATTTATCTCTAACATGTATCTTAACCACAGAATACAGGTTGTATGTCAATGCTAATGAGAATAAAAGGAACTACACACAACCTATAGGAATTGGGGTATCTTAAGTTTCATGGGGACACCAGACCAATAAGGAAAAAGAGGGCTGACACTTACATGTACATGCGCAGAATGTAGGTAGTTAAAAATCACATTATAAAAAGAGGGTGCCCAGACTGGGAAAACTGAGCTTCCTATGGGAAAACTCGAACAGGAAGTATCCCTCTACTGATGACCAATCCATGAGAGACCCATCAGACCCTAACACTATCTAGGAGGATGTAAGTATGTCTGTAGCTATAATTGGTGCATGGATATATTTAGGAATTGTATATACTGTGACATTCATAACTTTGTTGGTAATTTTAATAAAATTAATAAAAGATAGATGACCTTGTCCTTGTGATTGATTGCATGTGTTACTTCCCTATGGCTTCATGTGGCATATGAGCTCTAGGTCTAAAACAGGCAGAGATAACTCTGTTGAACTCGAGACTGTAGCCGCCACAGCCAAACCTTTAATGGTATAATATATCATCACTAAAATTAACTTGAAATAAAAATAAAGGCTACACACTTCAACAAATCCTGGTTCCAGGTGCTTAGCCAGAGACTTACACCAATCCAATGGCTTGACTTTCTTCAAAACTTCAGCAGCAAACATGTACTGCTTAATATTGTTTTGAATTTAAATTATTTCAGTAGATTATAAGTAATTTAGGCCTTAAAGTGTCATAATTTCACATTTAGTTTTAAATAGAAGGGTGCCAATTTCAAATTTAACTTTGAAATAGGTTTTTTAAATGTATTTAAATCACATTAAAAATCTGATTTAAATAAAAACTCATCAATTTTTATCCACACCTGCAGCGATAGTATTTCACAAGAACCTTATATTTCATTATAAGACCTTGTGGTGGCAGAGAAAAGGTTGAAAACATGTCCCCAGAGTACTCTAAAGGTTCAAAAACCTGATGGCAACTTTTAAAAGAGCCTGAAATGTATTATCTACTTTAAAATCTCATTACTTTAAGCCAATCTCATGATTTTTGGGGGGGGGGGGCTGACTCATGATTTTTGGGACTAGCAAGATTGGATAATATATTTATTTGATCATTAGAATCTTATTTAGTATATTTTATTTGCCCACTCTAATGCTCCTTACTTCGGTCTCTCCTTACAGGAACACAAACATAGCATTAGAATTATGGTCAAATTTTCAAAAACCCCATATGTTCAAAATTAAGTAGGATCACTTCACCCAATGTTAGTGTTATGAATAATACACAATATGCACACATAAAAAGTCAGACATCTCTTAAACAAAAAATAATTTGCACAACATGTGGTATGAGCAGGGAGGAAATTTCTTAGTACAGAAATCCTTAATGCTATAATCTCTGAAATGAAAGATCTTTGCATCTCTGGCTGCTGGCAATTGCAATACAGTAAAGATGCAATAACTGCAGGCACAGTACAAGATTGGATTATTTAAAGTGAAAACTAAAATAGATGCTAAAAGAAAAAGCAATAGAGATTTCTGTTTCCCAAACTCCTAAATGTGCCCAACATAATAAAAATCTGACACAGATGGTCATTAGAAGAGATCTGTGTAAGCTTGAAAGCATGTCCCTCTCACCAACAGAAGTTGGTTCAACAAAAGATATTACCTCACCCATCTTGTCTCCCAGACAGTCAGTAACAGGAACTCTATCACATTTTCCCATGTTTCTCACATCCATGTCTCCACAGAAGACAGACTGTTGGTACAGATATACCTTCTTTGGTGGAGGCTAATGAACCATTTCAAGCACAAATGCCTACAGTTAGTATTCGTACCACCAGCACCTGCTCAAAAAGGAATATCTTGGGGTTGCCTTGAAAATTGGGCTGCTGCCCCAAATTAGCCCCTGATCAGATCAGTAGAGCTCACTCTGCCTTCCCCCAGCTGAATATTAGTGAAACAACTCTATGTCTAAAAGCTGTCATTGCTCAAGTGTTGACAACAATTTTGTAATGCCTTAAAACATTCAGACTGCCCACCAGAATTCTGCTGGCAGATCTCGCCTACTGAGGCGGATTCTTTTTCTGCCCCACAAAAAGGAATTTTTAAAATGGACTTAACCTTTACCACCAGAGGACAGGGCACACTTCTGAACTATAGGCTTCCTTAAGACAAATATGTAAATCATTTGTCTATGATGAAACAGGAGGCCCTTTGTTTACATCTCTTGACCCAAAGAGGGAATTGATCATCGAAAACATCTGGATTCATGATACGTAGAATTTTGTCATCTCAACTACATTTGAAAGCCACAGAAACTTTTAGGGGAGGAAGAGTATGGACAACTTATAGGGATCAGTCAAACTGTCTCCCTTTGAAAAGAAGAGTTCATTGCTTAGGGAAGAAACTATGAACTGTGTGAGACAATACCTTATCATTCTGATGGATCAGGAAGGGGTACCTATGAAACACAGCTGCTACAACTCCCTCGTAGCAACCTCGCCTACTTTAATCGACAGCAAGAACAAGAAACTGAAGCTACTGGTTCACAGGGAAGGACTGCAAATCACATGTAAATGGACAACAGGCAAATTCAAACTACAGACACAGATCACTGTCGAGACAGCCACCACCAAAAGTTCTGAAATGAAGCACAGATTGGCCCAGGCTTCCTTCGTTTGCCTAAAATTTGCTCAGGCCTCAGGACCTGGAAACAAAATGACCAACAAATCATCCATCCTCCCTGTTGAAGGAAAAGGCTGAGGCAGGGACTGTTGAATCCTGGAAGTAAATGCTGGCTATGCAAGTGGTGTCAGTGAGAGGGCTTTGGCTGATGCTCCAGGAAAGAGGATTGGTGGGATGGGATGGGATGGGATGGGATGGGATGGGGTCCATCTACCAAATACTCCGATAGGAGAGCTTTAAACTACATCTTATGGGGGATGGTGACAAAAATCCGGCTAATGCACATCTAGGCTACAGTAATGAAGACAAGGGGAAGGGGCCTAATTCTGGAGATGGGACTAGAAACCAAAACTGCATTAAAGAGTCAAGAAGGAAAACTACAGGACATTCTACAAAATATCTTTGATACCTGTATACCAACACAAGTAGTATGGGAAATAAGCAGGATGAAGCAAGAGTCCACCAGATGGCACTATGGCACAGAAGGCATCAGTTTTCATACAAATATCTCTTGGGAATAAAAAAACCTCTGGTTGGCCCAGGTCAGTTGACTCGAGCTCTGAGGCTAAAAAAACTGCTAGGTAGACGTTCAGGCTCAGGCTGCAGCCCAAGCTCTGGGATCCTGCGAGGGTGGAGGCCATGCTGCATGGCTTTTATCCCCACGTGGGCATACCCTTGATGTCCATGTCAAAAAGCAAGCAAGAGAAATGTATCTCCTGAGAACTGAAGAGTTTCTTCCTAAGTGCTTTCCAGGAACTTTATGGCAGTCCTCATTGGGACAGAACAAAAACGTTTGGACACCACTTCTATGACAGAGTCAAGATTTTTCAATTGCAATGTTGTCCATTCTAGAATAAATCCCTCACTACTGCTACTCACTACTCCCCTGTTTATAGTCACGGATTGTGTTTGCTTTTTTTGCTACAGCTTCACACTGCGAGCGCATGTTAATTTGCTTGTCCACTATGACCCCTAAATCCTTTTCAGAGTCACTGCTTTCCAGAATACATTCTTCCATTCTACAGGTATGACCTATTCCTTGATTCTAGATGCACAACTCTGCCTTTGGCTGTATTAAAACATTTTATTTGAATGGACCCAGTTTACCAAGTATCTAGATCACTATTGCCCTGTCCTCATGATTATTACCATTGTATCATCCACAAACGTTATTAGCAGTGATTTTATATTTATCTCCAGATCACTAATGAAAACGTTCTAGAGCACTGGGCATGGTGTTGAGCCCTACAAAAACCCCTAACAACACCTCTATTCAATAATGACTCCCCATTGACAACTATTTTTGAGACCTGTCAACTAGCCAGTTCTTAATCCATTTAACAAACACTTTAAAAATATTATGTAATGCTACTTTTTAATTAGCAGGTACCTTTATCAACCAAAACTGTAATTTCATCAAAAAAATTGAAATCAGGTTTGTTTGACAAGATCTATTTCTTGAAAAGATCTATTTTGAACGCATGCAAATGGGAGCTGAATTCTATGATCTATTCTGTGCATGTCCACACTGGAGCTCATGGTGAGAGATTTAGGTAGCTACAATGAGCAACGATCCAACAGTTTTAGGAGGTACTGTTAAAAACGGTTTAGAAAAATTCATTCCAGTATATATTTAGTAAATATTGAGTTGCCAAACAAGTAATCACTGCAATCTTCCTCTGAAGAAAAATCATACAATCCATAACAGCATTATCTAAAGATCTTCTCTAGCAGGAGGTTCATCACCAACACACACAAAAACGGAATTACAACAGCAATTTGGACTGATGTTTTAATAAAAAATATCTTGTAATAAATTACATTTATTAATGGATTATTGCAACATAAGCATAGTCTATAATTTCTCCTTTTTGTGTTCTCCCTATTACAAACAGTGTGAACAGAAGCAGCTTCAGCAGTAAATGAAAAAACAGTTGAAGACACTGCTAAGGACTTGACTTTTCTTTGTGTCAAAGATAGAAATCCTTGGATCATTAATATTAATCTTAATTTAGAAGGAAGAAAGAATGCATTTATTGTAGCTATTGAACTAATAAAAGCCAACTAACTTTTCCAACTCTCTATAATGCATTACTTTTCCTACTCCAGTGCCTCACATGCTCGTTAAAAATGTTAACTACTTGTCACTATTAGTTTTAAAAGCTAAACTAAAATTAGAGTAGCATCTGGAAGTGTTGCTCTACCTAGTTCATGTTAAACCGGTAGTTAAGCTAATAATAATACTCTGAATGTATATAGTGCCTATCATCCAAAGATATCAACGTTCTATAGAAATATTGAGTCTATCACCACCCTCTTTCATAACAGAAGAGAAGGAGTTGTGACTGCTTACTCCAGGGCTTCAATTAATCCTTAATCTCCTAACAAGCATTACTGTTTCACCAAATTAACAAGGTAAAAATGCTGTTCTAAGGTTTCACTTGTACAGGCGAGTATAATAGTCCCATATAGTTCAGATCAATAATCCATCCAAATCCATTATCCTGTCTCTGTTGGATGCCAGTACCAAAAGTTTTGTATGCTGCATTCTCATCCCAGAATAGATTTTTCTGGGAAGTTTTGTTAAAGAAAAATCAGAGGAATTTTAAAGTTAGTGTTTTGAAAGATTACCTAAAGTTCCCTTGTGAAATAGAATCATAAGTGCTTGGCCTTGTGCTCTGTTGATATAACCAACTGCCTGGTAGGTCCTGTGGCAAGTTATAAAAAATGTAATAGAAACCATCAGAATTTGACTTGATAAATAATACTACCAAGCTCTTACATAGCACCTTCCGTCAGTAGATCTCAAAGAGCTTTACACTACACTTACCTACATAAGCTTCATTTTAACGATGGTTAAATTGATATACAGGGAGGAGAAATTACTTGCCCAAAGTCATCACCCAGCAGGCCAGTGGCAGAGCCAGGAACAGAAGCCTGGGCTCCTGAATCCCAGTACAGTGCTCTACTCACTAAGCCATGCTGCCTCCCCACAATAGAAGAGAGAAGGGATTAAACTGTCTAATGAAAACAGTTTTATAACCCATATAACTGTTGATGGAAGGGCTGGGGTTGGGGGAGAGAAAGTTATTGTCAAGTCCACCAGAGAGTCAGAAAGAACTGGTATAAGGACTATAAACACTGCTTAAGAGCGCCTTTCAGGACTGGCTGAAGTACAGTTTACCTAATGTGATGCTTACTGGGCCTATTGGACAACACTAAAGAAAGTCCCAGTTCTCATACCTTGTACATTAGAATGGAGTGTCGAAATACTATGCACAGAGGTGTGCACACATTAAAGTGACAAATGCAAAGTAAGAACAAATGCAAAGTACTACCCTTGGAAAGAAATAATCAATTGCACAAATACAAAATGGGAAATGACTGCCTAGGATGGAGTACTGCAAAAAAGGATCTGGGATTATAGTGTATCACAAACTAAATATGTATCAACAATGTAATAAATACTGTTGCAAAAAAAGCAAACACTTTGGGATGTACTAGCAGAAATGTTGTAAGCAAGACTCTACTCAGCAGTGATAAAGCCTCAACTGGAGAATTGTGTCCAGTTCTGGGTACCATACTTCAAGAAAGATGTGGACAAATTGGCATCAGTCCAAAGGAGAGCAACAAAAATGATTAAAGAACAGGAGTACTTGTGGCACCTTAAAGACTAGTCTTTAAGGTGCCACAAGTACTCCTGTTCTTTTTGCGGATACAGACTAACACGGCTGCTACTCTGAAACCTGTCAAAAATTATTAAAACTCTAGAAAGCATGACCTATGAGGAAAAATTGGGTTTGTTTAGTCTGGAGAAGAGAAGACTGAGGGGGAACATGATACCAGTATGCAAGTACCTAAAAGGTCGTTATAATGAGGAGGGTGATAAATGTTCTCCTTAACCACTGAGGACAGGACAAGAAGTAATGGGTTTAAATTCTAGCAAAGGAGATTTAGGTTGGACATCAGGAAAAAAACATCTTAACTGTAAGGGTAGTTAAGCACTGGAACAAATTGCCCAGGGAGGTGGTGGAATCACAGTCACTGGAGTTTTTAAGAACAAGTTAGACAAACACCTGTCAGGGATGATCTAGATAATACTTAGTCCTGCCTCCCTACAGAGGACTGGACGAGGTGACCTATGGAGGTCCCTTCCAGTCCTACATTTCTATGATTTTATGACGTAAGGTTAAATCCTGAGCATGATGAGAAGAGTTTTGGCCATGCTACTCGTCAGTAGCCACAGGGGCTCCATGTTAAATCCCACATATCATGTTGAAGATGTATCCCTAAAGGCTGCATGATACAAATTTGGAAACAGATATCAGTTCCACCCTCTGGTTTTGAAACAAAGATCATCATATGGAGGTCACGCAGAAATGTTTGCCAAAATAAAACACTTTACTCCAAGCAGAAGGGGAGTTTGTAACTAGGCTTGGAAGAATTAGATTTTCATCAGTAAAGGACAGTAAAGGTCAATTTCACTGTACACACACAAACCAATAAAAAAAATATGTCCATCTATAATAAATGAAATTTACATATATGCAAAGAAAGAAAAATACCGCTTTAGAACTTAGAGCTTGATTCAAGGATATTTACTTTGTATATTTTGACAGGTAATGTAGACAGTTTGTGTTTTAACAGTTATAAAGTTGTAACTTCTTGAATCTCAAGGTCTACTATCATTAAATAATTATTGTTTGACCCCCATAGTGTCTGATCCCTCCTATAATTTTCCACAACTGTGAAAATTTAAAATAGATAATCTAAAATAATGCTTAAACTAAACTATCAGATTTATAAAAAATAAAAATCACATTATGCCAAGCCTATTTGTAACTTACCATCACTGAGGTCTTGCAGAAGATTTTCTTGACAGGAGAAGTCGAGCTTCACTTTAATGTTTACATTAAATGTTGCAATCTTCCCAGGTTTTAGGGGAAACTGGGAGAGAGTGTCTTCTAGCTTCCAACTCAGGAACTCACCATACAGCTTTTCTATATTAAAAATGTATATATTATATATAAGCATATGCACAATAAGAGCAGTAAGTTTTAAATTTAAAACAAACTAGTACCATATATGTTATATACCATGTATAGTTTATTTCTTTTCATTTTCTGTTTAAATGTGTGAAAATATTTGGTATGAAAGCATGAAAAATTAAATTAATGTTGACAGGACTGAGCAGGGCTGATGACACTGTGAAAGAAAAACATATTTACCCAGGAAACCAAAATATAAACCTTATTGAAAAGAACAGCAATAAAAATAATTGGATGATTGACATCAAATTACAAGAAGCATAAAACGTGCTTTTCTCTCTCTGAAGTGCAGCCTAAAAGTGAACTAAAATAATCTTCATACAGCACTGAATCACAGTCGCCCCAACAAGGAAATAGGACACACGCATCACCTCATCTTATCACAAAAGTATGACAAAACCAATCCCAAAGCTAAATCAGTCACTATTTCAAAGTGTCTGCAGTTTGGGGGTGAGGGGAGGGGGCTTTTTGTTGGGTTTTGGTTGGGTTTTTGTTGGTTTTAACTGGAGGTTCTGCCCCATAACTAGAAATCAAAATGAAGAGAAAGAGGTTCATGCCACTTGCTGTAGCTGACCAATATTTAGAGCAGGGGCTCTCAACCTTTTTCCCTCTGCGCACTCTGCCGCCCCCCCACCCCCACCCATACTAGAAAAATTCCACAGCTCACCCATGCCACAACAACTGTTTTTCAATAGATTAAAAGCCAGGGCTAGTGAGTAGCAAGCAGAGTAATTGCCCAGAGCCCCACGCTGCAGGGGGCTGCGCAAAGCTAAGTGCTCAGGGCTGGCTTCAGCCCAGGGTGTAGGGGCTCAGGATTCAGGTTTCTGCCCTGGACCACAGTGAGTCTAACGCTGGCCCTGCTCTCTGGTTTATTTTGGTAGACCTCCTGAAACCTGCTCGCAGCCCGCCCCCCAGGGGGTCCCGGACCCTGGTTGAGAATCGCCAATTTAGAGTACACCGCTACCTCGATATAACGCCACCCGATACAACACACATTCGGATATAACGCAGTAAAGCAGTGCTCCGGGGGGGCGGGGCTGCACACTCCGATGGATCAAAGCAAGTTCAATATAATGCGGTTTCACCTATAACGCGGTAAGATTTTTTGGCTCCCGAGGACAGCGTTATATCGAGGTAGAGGTGTACTTCAGGACTAGAATATTAGGGACACTACAAGTCAGGATTAATTTACACTGGAAGATAGTTGTGGGGGATTGTGCATAGCACTGGCAAACACCATGCACAGCTCTAAGCACTATTAGTTCCTCTCTTTCATAAGCATTAAACTGACACAGCAAATGATAGGAAAAAAATGAATATATTTCATTATGTTTACAATAAATGCGGTATTGAGATAATTTATATGAATTTATTTTACAATCTCACTAGCAATTAATTATGTTCAAGTTTGGATAATTAGCAATAAACAATACCAAGTAAATGGATTTCTAAAATAAACAAAGTACAATTCAGTTGGCAAACTACACAGCAGGGCAACTAAATATGACATATTATGCCAATTATGTGCTATGCTAAGTGAGCTCTGAAGTTCGCCAAAATACTACAGTAATTATTTTTATTTCAGTTCATCCCTATTGGTATCCTTGACATCACATTAAAAAACATGGCAGGATGTGCTATATTCATATGGAAACATCAAAAACAAAGGGTACCGATGTAGCTGCGCTGCTGTAGTGCAGATGCTCTATGCAGACGGAAGAGAGCTCTCCAGTCGGCATAATTACTCCACCTCCCCAACTAGCGGTAGCTATGTCAGCAGGAGAGCTTCTCCCAACGACATACCACTGTCCACACCAGCACTTAGGTCGGTGTAACTTACATCACTCAGGGGGGTTACTTTTTCACATCCCTGAGTCACTTAATATATGGAGATATACCTATCTCATAGAGCTGCAAGGGACCCCGAAGGGTCATTGAGTCCATCCCCCTGCCTTCACTAGCAGGACCAATTTTTGCCCCAGATCCCTAAGTGGCCCCCTCAAGGATTGAACTCACAACCCTGGGTGTAGCAGGCCAATGCTCAAACCACTGAGCTATCCCTCCCCCACTTAAGTTATACCGAAGTAAGCGCTAGTAAGTCCTGACACAAAGAAATTGATCTGGCTGAATGGGTTTCCATACGGGAAAGACAATGTACATCTTCAATTTATGTAACTCAAAGACAATTTTTATCCATTACTGTATAGATGGCCTTTGACTCCAGTGAAGATCCACCACAGTTTTGTTCCTGGGGAGGCACCTTGTTTGAGGGGTTGTGGGGAAAGAACATACACATGGTGGTTGTGTCCAGGAATTAGACAGTTTGGGGAGGAAATAATTAAACAGATTCATCGTATAACAAAATACTAGCTTCCCAGAGATATCCGACCTGCTTACTTAATGCTCCAGTAAAGGATGTACATTTTAAACAGAAAGACAATTTATTTCCTTTGTAGCGGAAAAAATGTGACTTCTCTAATGGAATTGTGGGCTAGTAAAATATGGACTGACTTTGTAATGGAAAAGATGTCTTACCAAGTACATACACAATAGAAGCACCAAAAAGAGGATAGGTATTTAGAAATTTGGCCACCCTTTTTAGTGTACTATAAGGAGGAGAGCTTCTTATCCAGCAAGCCAGGTTCTTTGAATATTAACCTGATCCTGCATAAGTAGTAAGTAATGTATGATATAATACGTTAACGTTTTATTGTAACTTTGCCTTAATAAAAAGTTTCAATACTATACCAAAGGATATCAAGGTCAAGGAAAGTGTGGGCCCCTTACTGAATGGGGGAGGCAACCTAGTGACAGAGGATGTGGAAAAAGCTAATGTCCTCATGCTTTTTTGGCCTCTGTCTTCACGAACAAGGTCAGCTCCCAGACTACTGCACTGGGCAGCACAGTATGGGGAGGAGGTGACCAGCCCCCTGTGGAGAAAGAAGTGGTTCAGGACTATTTAGAAAAGCTGGACGAGCACAAAACCATGGGGCCAGATGCACTGCATCTGAGGGTGCTAAAGGAATTGGCGGATGTGATTGCAGAGCCATTGGCCATTATCTTTGAAAACTCATAGCGATCGGGGAAGGTCCTGGATGACTGGAAAAAGGCTAATGTAGTGTCCATCTTTAAAAAAGGGGAGGAGGATACAGCGAGAGCGAGCGACGGAGAGAGGGGGGATGGAGTGAGCGGGGCCTCGGGGAAGGGGCAGGGTAGATCCTGGGTTGCCCTTAGATTCAAAAAGTGATCTTGGGCGTAAAAAAAAGGTTGGAGACCACTGCTGTAAATGATTCCTCACAAGGGATCAGTTCATACATTTAACACTGCTTTGCACAGTACAGAGACCACAGAAAATTATGGATCTTTGCTTTACAGCACACCAGACAGAAAAGGACAGTCTGGTGACCTTCAGAGTACTGGGTAAAGCCTAGCTTCTCTCAAGTTTTTGTATGAGGATGAGGGCAGGAGCTTTAATAGATAAATTCTAGGATTAAGGATCTCCCTTTCAAAGTACACCTCTACCCCGATATAACGCTGTCCTTGGGAGCCAAAAAAATCTTACTGCGTTATAGGTAAAACTGCGTTATATCGAACTTGCTTTGATCCGCCGGAGTGCGCAGCCCCGCCCCCCCGGAGCACTGCTTTACCGTGTTATATCCGAATTCGTGTTCTATCGGGTCGCGTTATATCGGGGTAGAGGTGTAATTAATTTTGTATTGTTCTTAAAAATTTGGACATTCATCCAGATACAACTGTGATCAATAAACTGAAAAATAAAATAATTCCTCCCCAATTCATTTCTGCCTGATAAGCTACAACTCATTCCTCTCTTTTGTAGATATGTCCACCCTCCTGTCTTACCACTTCCCACATCAACACAGTACCATGGATTGGAAGGAGAAAAGGAGTGAGGTATTACAAGGGAAAATTCCCTCCAAGTAATTTTGTTTGATCAAAGTTATCTCCTCCTCTTATGAGTTCATTTGTGACGATATCACAATCCTGGCTTTCTATTGTTCTTTAGGGACAACAGCCAAAGTTTCAGACTCATGTGAATGCGGTGTAACAAAGATGGACAGTTTCTGCCTCCTCTTTCTGGAAAGTGGAAACAGCAAGATAAAGGATTTTTTCTGTAAAATGAGTAAAGAGGAATAACGTGACAAATATGATACCTGAACACTGAGCTGGTTTAACAAGAAATTGCTTCTAAGATAGCTTCTCATTAAGATGTAGAGCATTACCTGCAAATGGACAAAATGAGCTCCCACAGGACTTGATGTCTGGATGGGCAGAATACAGATCTCAGACACAATTGTAAAGGCCATGTGTGAAGTCTGTCAAGCAGCATCATGTACATACACGCTGACATATGGCTTAAGAACCTCAGACACATACACAGTCATTGTTGGTCTTGTCTGTAGATCATTTACCCCAACTAGAGAAGGAGGTGACGAGAAACCCTGAAAGGGTTAATTCTACTGAGGTAATAGAGCAAGATCCTCAAAACATCCAAAGCATAGCACCACTTCTATCCTGGTGCCGAGTATGGTTTTGGGGAAAAAATTGGCAAGGTGATGGATTGGTTTAGGTGAAATGTTGAGACCACCTTAGGGATGAATTTGAGGTGTTGTTTCATTATTACCTTGTCTATGTAGAAGGAAACATAAGGTGAAACTCCTCCAGCAGGCAGTCTTCTCACCTATCTGGAGTTCAGCAAAGATCCTATGTACGCTATCATCAGTAATGGAGCAAGAGACCATTTTTCATAGTTCACAAGTTACTAGAACGGGGAAAGGACACAATCTAAGGCTCTCTCTTTCTCCTGCTGGGACGTGTCTCTGATCAACCAGTTGTACAAGCAGACATGAATTCCCTTTTTTCTTAAATGCACTGCCACTGCTAGATATTTGGTAAATGCTCTGGAAGCTGTGGAGTTGAAAAGGCAGAACTATATACTGATAGTGGTTGGGCTCCATTGGGAATCTTAGGTACCTCCTGTTTGCCAAGTGGATAGCTATGTGGAAGTACACACTCTAGAAGTCGAAGGCCATGAACCAGTCTTGATTTTAGAGTGATGGAATGAGGAAACCAGCATTACCATTTTGAACCTGAAACAGCATATGTATTTGTTGAGTTTCTTCAGGTCTAGGATAGGACAAAGACCCACTTTCTTCCCCTAATTGAGGAAATAGTAGGAGCAGAAGCATCTTCCCCATACTCCTGAGAAACCTACTGCATGTCTCATACATGAAGCAATCAGTTCACTTCTGTTTATGAGTCTCTTGTAAAAAGGGTCCCCTGAAGAGGAATGGAGAAGAGTGCGTAGGGAGTAAAGATTGGAACGAAAAGGGGCAGCCATGGGTGATGATTTCTAACGCCATCTGTCTGCTGTCAAGGCAGATCACACCTGGTGGAATGGGGCAAGGTGAATTCTGAAGGTTCTGCTCTCTAGATGGGGTCAAATATAATTTAAATCTGTTGATGTGTCAAAGGAGCAGTGTGTGTTGCCATGCACAACTAGAAGCCAGTCGTCCAGGCAGGGGTACACTGAGTAATCGAGACAACACATCTGTGCTGCCATAACAGCAAAGGCTTTTGTGAAGACCCACGGGGCCATCGCAATGCCAAAGGGGAGAACTCTGAATTGGTAGTGGTTGTGGCCCACACAGAAGCAGAGAAATTTTCAGTAGCCCGGGTGAATGTTGATGTGAAAGTATGCGTCTTTCATGTCGAAGCTGCGAACCAGGCTCCCTAGCGAAGGGAGGAAATAATAGATGCCAACATCACCATATGGAACTTGGATTTTCTGAAAAAAGTGTTGAGGAGGCAGAGATCGAGTATAGGGTGGCACCCTCTGCACTTTTTCAGGATGAGAAAGTATGGGGAGTAAAATCTTCTGCCCAAGAAGGACCTGGGTACCAGCTCCATGATGCCCATCGCTACAAGGGCAGCCACTTCTTGTAAGAGGCAGTGATGGGAAGGACCCCCAGCAAGCATCTGAGGGGGGCTCCGCGTGCAGGAGACAACAAGGAATTCAATAGAGTATCTGTGGTGCACCCAACCATCCATGGCAATCTTGCCACAATTGCGGGCCAAGAAGGCAAGACGACCCCAAAAGATCACTTGGGGGGACCAGAGGTGGTGACAGGGAGGGTTCAGAGCACTTGACTTGAGAGTCAAAAGTGAGGCTTGGGATGTTGGTGGGTCAGGATGCAGGAGATGTTCGTGGCAGGGGACGCAGCCTGGAGGCACTGTGGGTGGTGCCGCTTCCGCGGGAATTCTTGTTGCCAGTGATAGTAGGGTGAATAGCGTCCATACTGCCAGGGATGGAAGGGATGTCGCTGCTGTTTGTGATGGGGTGTAGATCCCAAGGAACCAGAGTGTCTCCCTCAAGTCCTTCAGGGAGTGAAGGGACACATCTGCCTTGGCGGAGAAGCGTGTCTCCTTGTCGAAGGGGAGGTCCTGTATAGTGGTCTTGACCTCCCATGGGAAGCCATTGGATTGTAGCCAAGAGTTGTGGCGCATGACCACACACGTGGTGAGGCAATGGGAGTATGTACCCATCGGCCACCAGGCAGCCCGCTTCCACAAGGGTGCAGAAGCACTGTCTCTTGTCCAACGAAGATTAACTAAGTACACTATACTAACAACTATTTACAACTAACTGAAGAAGAAAAACAATGAAGAAGAACTATATACAAATGGATGAAAATGCTCTTGCAGTCAAACTATGATCATGAAGGAACAGGGATTCCGACTCTGACCATGCAGCGGTAAGAGGGAACTGAAGAGGCATTGATCCACACAACCTAATATAACCTCGCCTGAGACATGAGGCAAAACACATCACACACGAAGGTCAGCACACGCAGGTCGCACATGCAGGTCAGCTACAAAAAAATCTTCTGGCTCCAGCACATTGCATGCAGGTGCACCAGAGTTTGCAATACATATAGGGACCACCACTCGAAGAAGAAAGGCTACTTACCTAGCAATTGTAGCTCTGAGTAGACTGTCAGTACAAATCCTCACACTGTCCTTACTCCTCATTTATTCAGAGTCTTATCTCAGATTCTGCTTGTGTGTGTGGCTAGACCACATAGTGGGACAGGACTAACATTACCATGAAACTTCAACTACAATAGTAAAATGAAACCACCACTAATATTAAGCACTTATCTACAAAGAAGAAAAAGATAGAGGGTTCCAAGTAACAAGTGTGCAGTTACAACAGCCAGAGGGTTCCAATCTCTGTTCTGAAAGAGTGGAACAGCTACACTGACAATATTCTGTTTTATACTTGTTCGCAGCTGAAAATTAAATTTGCAACTTCTTGTATTTCACTGTCAATTTATTAAGGCTGACATCTCATAGCTACTGTAGAATATAATTGACAGGAATTATCTTGTGTGTTTTAGAAGCAGATGGTTTGTTTGAAGAAATCTAATTCCAATATGAAATGTATTACTGTGACGGGTTGGTTCACAGAAACCCCCTTGGGAGCTGCCAGCTGATGTGCAA